>AP025071.1:16549525-16675439 GCA_036186865.1 Eustoma russellianum
CCTTGAAGACTGGTGTAGGTTGTTTATAACCGAACCAGTATAAAAATCTCGGTGCAATTTACTTTCAGCATTTACTTTTCAGTTTCTGCACTGTTTATCCGTTTTGTTCACGTTCGTAAAAATAGTAAACAATTTCCAAAAATTATAAAAATCTCCAGAAACATACTTACACGTTCTAGGGTTAATTTGGCACAAGTTTCAACCCTTTTGGATAAGTATAAGTCAGTCAAACATCAAAAGTTCTGAGACTAGTGCAGTCTGATTTTCAGACTTGCAAAGGTTGAGACTTTGATTATATTTGACCTACTTCCTAAAGGAATTTTCCAAAACTGTTTCAACCCGTTTAAATATAGTATATAAAAGAGTAATTGGTCAAATTTTCAGATCATTTGGACGTTCACACAAATAGGAATTAGTTTTTCAAAACCATCTACCGTTTCTGGCAGATTTGCACAATCTGAGTACCAACGGTTTTTGAAGGGGTTAAAGGTTGAATTTTAATTTGAAATTTTTAGGGGACCCTCATAACATCTGAGGCTAAGTTCTCTCAAAATGTCATAATTTTTGCAGACCTCTAACCTAGTTTTAAAAACGTTTTAAAACAGGTCCTGAAAACAGAATCTGTTATCAGAACTTAAATTGGTTAGGTTTCAAGAAATTTTAAAAACCATATTTTCCGCACCATCTATTCAACCCCCCCTTCTAGTGGTTCCTTGCAGATCCTACAGGACTAACAGTAACACGTTATGACTGAGATTTTGAATCTCAGACGCGGTGTTACAGTCAATCATAATGCCTTTTGCCCCTGATATCCTCTCCTAGGACCAAACGTTAGGTAGTTCCCTATACAGAACATCGTATACATAACATAAAGGCAGAGATCCTTTGTCCCGGACAAGGTGTTGCACTCAGCAAACTAAACATGCATATACAGAAAGGCAAAGATCCTTTGTCCCTGACAAGGTGTTACCCTCAGCCAACATAAATATGCATAAGTCGTGTGGAATCACTCGTCTCGTGGTACGATTATTTACTCGTAAAAGATCCTTTAAAACATATTATATAAAATCCGTTCGTAATTGTGATCATAAATAAAACGTGTTTGCTTTGAAAATTATGCTGACATATGCGTATCAAAATGCTCGGTTTAGGAACTGGTTCCAAGATCTTATAACAACTCCGCTCCTACATTTCTTACTTAATGGTTATATCATGTGTTGGTGTAAATTGACCATTTTACCCTTTTTGTCCTTGCTTAATGGTGCCTTCGGTTTTGGGGACAAAAACAACCCCTTTTTGGTGTTTTGATCATTAGCCTTATTTTTTTAATATGTTCAACACTTGGTTAAATTTAAAAACCTTCAAAACAGCCCATTCATCATAATTCTTAATTTGGAAATTGCTAATTAGCCCTGATAAGATGGTTTCGGCCAAATGGTCCAAAACATCCCCTCTTTGGTGATTCATCTTTTCCCAATTTATTAATTTGTTCATTCCTTGATTTACCACATAAAACATGTACTTTTACGCATATATTTACATAGATATACTCATCCAAACACAGGCCATCACATAGGTACCAAATAGGCCTCATGGCCGAAAGTCATCACACATATCAACCTTGATTTTTCCAACTTGTTACATACATACAAGATGCAATAATCATGAGCTACCATGAATATATGTTATGATTATGCATAAATTGCATGGTCTTAACATATTAATTCTTGAAATAAAGTCACATCCCATAATCATGACCATAAGAACCATAAGTATGAGGATGATCATGTTATTAGTAACATGCAAGTACGTAAGAAAACAACACCCATGCATATACACCTCCTAAGAATATGATAATCAAAATACACATCATGATGATGGTGATGAATTCATGGTCTTTGATGGAGGCTCAAACAGCCCCATCTTAGAAGGATGTAATTATGGTGATGATCATCAAAGATGACAACTTTTATGGCATACATTATAATATAGGTTATGTTGCATCATGAACACACTATATCATGGCCATAATCATGCAAATACACTCTCACACATATAAAAAAAAAGAATGATGGTCATCCAACATGCACATATGAAGATGATGTTTAATGAGGTTCTTAGTACACTTTTCAAGAAAGTGTACTCATTTGACTATATTTCACGTAGGAGATGATGCATACAAGTTTGTTCTTCATTTCTTAGGCCATGCACGCCTTCAAGGGGGCTGTCCATGCTAAGATTTTGCCATACATGTCTTATTTAAATATCATTCTAACCATATTCATGAACTATACAAGAATAACACATATGCATACATTGTTTAAGCATGCAAGAACACTTTTCACAGTTTAATGATAATAGCTTCATTTTAACATATGCATGCATGATCCATCCTTTCATATGAACATATGAGACTCATTTTTAATCATTCTTAAAGAAGCTAAGACGAATACCTGCATTGACACTTGAATCTTACATTTAAGAGGGTAAGATTGCTTCTTTGTTTTTGGTTTGGTGACACACGGCCTAGATGGACAAGAGGAGGAAAATGTTAGTGATTTTTGAAGAAGGAGAAGTTAGGAATGTTCTGAAACTTGATCTTAATGAGTCTTACCTTTGATGAAGATCCCTCCTTGGTTCACTTAACAACTCTTCCTTCCCTTTGATTTCACCCCACGGTTAAGAGCCTAAAATGGGGAGGTGTTGAGTGTTTGGTGAAGAATAGAAGATGGAAAAGATGTGAAGGAGATGGATATAGTGTTTACCTTGAGAATCAAGGTGCATGCAAACTTGATTCTTACTGGAAGATGCAAGGAGTTCTTTTCCTCCTTGTTTGATGACCACGGTTTGGAGTGCAAGGAATGGAGAGGATCTAATTTTTGCAAGAGAATGGAGGGTGGAAAGAAGATGTTTCTAGAGAGAAAGTGAGCTAAAGAAAATGGTTACTCACATTTGGAGAGTTGTCTAACAAAAATGGAATTCTTATCCCTCTTTTCCAAGCATTGGCCGAAATTTCTAGTGGAGGAGGCAATCATGAAGGTTTCTTGGATTATGAAGATAGTGGGAAGAAAAAAGAACTTGCATGAAATAAGAGTGGAAGGTTGTCTTACATTGTGTAAGAATTGAAATGATGAAGGGAATATTAAAAAGAGGAGAAAATAGGAAAATTTGGGAAAATAAAAAAAGGTGGCCGGTTGGGTGGGTTGAGGGTGCAAGTGGGGGTGAAATTACTATTTTATCCTTTCTTATATGGCCTTTTCTTTTTTTCCTTTATTTAATTCCCAAATAAGACTTGTACCAATTCTTTTATTTACAAATTACCTAGCCTACACTCATTAGGTTAATTTAGTAATTCTAAAATTTATTTAAGGTAACATGTACACACCTTATACTAAGTTACAGCATCACAACAAAGTTTATTCTAAGCATGTAATGGGAGTTGGGGTGTAAAAGAGATAATGTGCATACCAATAGTGCTTGCTTGCTTGTCATATATTAAAGATCCATGCCTCAAAAAATATGCTGACATCGATCGATCCATGTCTCAATTTTAGAGAATGATGTATACATCGATCGATCGATGTATTCCGGTGGAGAGATCGATGTCTCATAGTGAGGTTCCAGTTTTAATCTACCCAATATCGATCTATCGATGTAGGATATGATGTGCGCATCGATCGATGTATCTCAGGTTGAGAGATCGATGTCTCACAGTGAGCTTTTCGTATTGATCTTCACACACATCGATCGATCTATGTCTCTTTGGAAAGACTGATGTATACATTGATCGATTGATGTATATTAACCTGAGAGATCGGTGTTACTTTCCTATTTGTTTCAACTTTTTGATATTTTTATGATATAGAGTGATATTTCTTTAGTATTTCAACACTTAATAAAAGCATGCTTTTAAAACCCATTCAAAATTCAATTTCTTTTCATTTATTCTACGAAACATTGAAAATTGTGAAATTTTATTTTTATTCAAATCTTGTTAATTTGTTACTATGTGTACCGATGATTTTACAGTAAATTTGCAATGATTTGTTGGCACAAATAGACATTTATTGTAAAAATTAACAAGATTTAGATAAAAATTGCATTTTCAAAAGTTTCCAACGTTTATTCAATAACTAAATAGTATTTGCATAAATAAAATGTAATTAACTCAAGAATGTACACACACACAGAGACACACACATATATAGTGTGTATAAATCACATATGAAAAATGAGCATCCTCATGTCGAAGCTGGCAACTTAGGGAACAAGTTCATATACCAATTATATAAAAGATTTTTCTTTAAATGGCTTGAAAATTTCAAATTACAAAGTGCATATTCGCATATAATAGAGGTATCAAATAGGTCGTGTTCGATTTGGATGAAACATGGTAAGGAGCTTTATTGCATATGTCCAAATGGTTGATGGCTCAATGACTTCCTCCCTTGACCAGGTTAAGCAAAGTTTGTCTGCAAACTTGACACAGCCTATTCTTGATGAGAAGATAAGGGTAGCTATCTTCAGTATTGACAAGGACAAGGCCCCTGGCCCATATGGTTATTCATCCCAATTCTTTACACAGGCTTGTGTTGGAGATAATCAATCATGTACCAAGACGCAATCGTACAGTCTGTACGTTTGAAACAGTAAAATAACGCAAACCCGGGGCGAGTCGAGGAATCTGTCCTTAAGACGTATTGCTCCGGTATACTGTGCCTAACCGGCATTAGCAACCGTCTCCCAGGATACAACGGGTACTTGTTCAGTTGAGCGGCACTGCTGAACTTGAACTACTGCGAACCTTCGAATGGCTTGACTTCTCCCGGATGTGATGCAAAACTCGAATGCTATGAATGCAGTATGCTACGAATGCTAGAGCAAGTGTGTGTGTCTAGATCACACCCCCTTTCCTTCTTTGTATAGGGGAGTCGGTTAAAAGTCGGTTTTCCAAGATGGAATCGTGATCGTCGGATCATAACCGTAGATCGATTATAGCCGTTAGATTAAAACCTCCAAGCAGTTATGGAATGTTTAAATCTCAGCCTTTAGATCAAAAACCAATTTGTAGGATTAAATTTGGAACGTTAGATGGAAACCACATTCGGTTGGGCGGTTATGTCACTTTAAATCTCGGCCGTTAGATCAAAGCTGCTTTTCCTGCCACCATTAGATCAAAACCGATTGATCTTATCTCATATCGTTTGAAAATTCTGCCCGCTGTCCAGCTTCGATCGATCACATCGATCGATCGAAGTGACAGCGATCGATCGATGTGATCGATCGATGTACGTCAGAATGTCCATAAACTTTCTGTCCAACTTCGATCGATTACATCGATCGATCGAAGTGACACCGATCGATCGATGTTACCGATCGATGTCAGGCAGAACGATCTTGAAGCTTTCTGTCTAACTTCGATCGATGACATCGATCGATCGAAGTTACATCGATCGATCGAACTTTACATAAAACGAACTATGTTTTCTCTGGTCAGAAACTTCTCATGCCTCCCAAGGGCACATCCAATGTGGTATTCCTCCATAAGGGTGATGTGACTCCCTAAGAACAGGACACGTCACCCATTAACAACGTTTTCCATCCACTTTGAGCATTAATTTCTCATTCACCCAGTATCATAACTGAGTGATTCCAACCCATTAGTTCTCGATTTTCATTATCGGAAACCAATCATAATTAAGCTCAAAGTATGTTGCTCAACCAAGTTTTACAACCTTTCTTAATGGGCCAAAGCCCAAACTTTTAATCCCAAACTTTTAATTCCAAACTTTTAATTCTCCAACAATCCCCCACATGAATGGAAATTAATGCAAATGCATATGCAGACTCTAAGGAGAAGACAGACAAGAAAATATTGCATCAGAAGAGGTAGCTTCTGGATTTGAACCTTTCATAGTGATGTACCATCGGATTCACTCGGCTAATTAGTGACTTGATGTCTTAAACCAGTCAGCCTTTGTTGTGAACATATACAACGATACTCACACAATATTTCCTTTAACACCCTTTTGGTTCTCATGGTTGTGTTCGTTTTGGCCATGAACAACCTGGTTTCAGAAAGTGTTTTAGAGAAATCTTGCCTCTTAGACTTTCTCATAGAAGCGGCCCCACTTCACACTTACATAGGTGATTCATATCAAGAGTATTCTGCCATACTCCACTTGATGTATCAAGATATAGGACATCATTAAAAGCTTTAGCTTACCCTAAATACTCTCTGCAGACAGCACTTTTATGTGACGGAATGAGTAAGTGCTCACTGAAGCTTCATAACTTAGTTGTCCCATTGAACCAAGATTCTGGGATCTCCAGTCAACAAGGTTGGGTTACCATTACAAAGATTCTTGCATTATAGGCTTTAGTCCCATTCCGTTTGTCAATCTTGACATCTAATCTCTAGGCAAGCCTTTTGTAAGCGGATTTGCAAGATTCTCCATTGATTTTACATAATCAATGGAAATCACGCCATTAGAGATCAACTGTTTAATGGTGTTATGTCTCCGACGCATGTGTCGTGACTTACCATTGTAGATGCACTTTGAGCACGTCCTATAGCTGACTGACTATCACAGTGTATGCTAATAGGAGCGATTGGTTTAGGCCAGCACGGAATATCTTCTAGGAAATTCCGAAGCCACTCAGCCTCTTCCCCAGCTTTATCTAATGCTATGAACTCAGCTTCCATAGTAGACCGAGCTATGCACTTTTGTTTCGTGGATTTCCACGACACAGCAGCACCACCAACAGTGAACAAGTATCCACTGGTGGACTTAGAGTCCTTACTGTCTGATATCCAATTTGCATCGTAATATCCTTCTAATACTGCCGGATATCTCGTGTAATGTAATCCAAGATTCATTGTGTATTTCAGATACCTCATCACTCTGTTAAGAGCTTTCTAATGATCATCACTTGGATTACTGGTAAACTTGCTCAATTTGTTTACTGAACAAGCTAAGTCTGGTCTTGTACAATTTGTTATGTACATCAGACTCCCGATTACCTGAGAGTATTTTAATTAAGCTACAGGTTCGCCTCGATTCTTCCTTAAGTGTACACTTAAGTCAAGCGGGGTCTTTACTGGTTTCACATCAACCATATTGAACCGTTTTAGAACAGACTCAATATAGTGAGTTTGTGACAGTATGAGTCCCTCGGTCATCCTAGAAATTTTAATTCCTAGAATAACATTGACAACTCCCATATCCTTCATATCGAAGTTTCTCGTCAACATCTTTTTCGTGTTTAAGATTATGTCCCGAGTACTCCCCATGATTAGCATGTCATCTACATAGAGACACACTATCACATATGCATTCTGTGTGCTCTTAATGTAGACACACTTGTCACACTCATTGATCTTGAAACCATTAGCTAGCATAGCTGATCAAACTTCAAGTGCAACTGTTTAGGCGCTTGCTTAAGTCTGTACAACGATTTAACGAGTCTACAAACTTTAAACTCTTGTCCTGGAACCACAAACCCTTCAGGTTGTTCCATATAAATTTCTTCATCCAACTCACCATTCAAAAAAGCAGTCTTCACATCCATCTGATGGATTTCCAAGTTATAGTCTGCAGCAATAGCAACTAGCACCCTTATAGAAGTTATCCTAGTCACTGGTGAGTAGGTGTCAAAAAAGTCAAAGCCTTCCATTGTCGATAACCTTTAGCTACCAACCTGGCTTTATAATTTTCAATAGACCCATCCTCTTTCAGTTTCTTCTTGAAAACCCACTTGCAACCAAGTGGTTTACTTTCAGGTGGAAGATCAACCAATTCCCAAGTGTGATTTTGAAGAATCGAGTCTATCTCACTGTTAATTGCCTCTTTCCAAAATGGAGCTTCTGGAGTTGACATAGCCTCGGAAAAGTTCCTTGGCTCATTTTCTACCATATAGGTTAGAAATTCCGGTCCAAACAAAATTGGCATTCTGGCACACTTGCTTTGACGAAGCTCCTCACCCCTTTGAGGAGTTGCCTCACGCATTCGCTTACCAATTCTTGTTTCTTCTTGATTATTGTCTTTCCTCGGAAAGACATCTTCGAAGAACACTGCATTCCTTGACTCCATGACAACGTTTTCATGTATGTCAGGAATATCCGACTTGTGCACCAGGAACCGATATGCACTACTGTTAGTCGCATATCCTATAAATACGCAATCAACCGTTTTAGGCCCAATTTTCACTTGTCTTGGTTTAGGTACAGCAACCTTTGCCAGACACCCCCACACTTTCAAGTATTTGTAACTAGGCTTGTGGCCTTTCCAAAGCTCGTATGGGGTTATATCCATCTTCTTAGATGGAATTCTATTTAAAATGACGTTGGCTGAGAGAATTGCTTCCCCCACAAGTTCTGAGGCAAACCCGAACTTATCAACATAGCATTCATCATCTCTTTAAGAGTACGGTTTTTGCGTTCAGCAATACCATTCGATTGAGGTGAATATGGTGCAGTCGTTTGATGAATAATGCCATGTTCTGAACAGAACTCATTAAACGGTGTATCATATTCACCACCTCTATCACTACAAATTGTTTTAATTCGTTTGCTAAGTTGATTCTCAACTTCATTTTTATAATCCTTGAAAGCATCAAGGGCCTCGTCTTTGCTACCTAGCAAGTATACATAACAGTATCGTGTGCAATCGTCGATAAAAGTTACAAAATACTTTTTACCATCTCTCGTTTACACAAATTTTAAATCACACACATCGGTATGAATTAAATCCAAAGGTTCAGTGTTCCTTTGTATTGAAGGAAATGGCGCCTTTGTCATCTTCGCTTCAACACATATTTGCCATTTTTATTATCAAATTTTAATTTGGGCAATAATTCAATATTAACCATACGTTGTAATGACTTATAACTAACATGTCTCAAACGAAAATGCCATAAACAAGAAGACTCAAGCATGTAAGCAGAAGAGGAAGCATTCTTATTAGCCTCTGTGGGCAAATCTCTTTTGGGTACAATAGTGATGACATTTAATTTAAACATCCTATTCGACAAGTACCCCTTCCCCAAATACATACTATTTTTCGAAAGAATAACTATATTGGACTCTAACACTAGTCTAAAACCATGCTTGACTAGAAGAGATCCAGATACTAAATTCTTCTGAATGTCAGGGACGTGCAGCACATTCTGCAGAGTCAGATGCTTCCCTGAGGTGAGCTTCAGAACAACTTTGCCCTCGGCTTCAATCTTCGAGGAGGCCGAGTTCCCCATATAAAGTTGTTCGTTATTCCCCGACTGGTACTCCGTGAACATCTCTCTGCTGGAGCAGACATGTCTAGTGGTGCAAGTATCAAGCCACCATTCGCGTATGTTCCCCACATCGTTGCACTCTGAGACCACCGCATCTCTCTGCTGGAGCAGACATGTCTAGATCATCCATGGCATCGACTATGTTAGCCTTTGCCTTGGTCTGCTTCTTCTTGGGCTTTCTGCATTCATTGCTAACATGGCCCTGAATGCCACAGTTGTAGCATTTCCCGGTGAACTTCTTGGCGATCTGCTTGCCTTTCTTGTTCACCCCGAGTTGGCCCTTCTTTTTCTTGGCCTCCGCAACATGGGCCTTGGCCTGACCCGAGCTTGATTGTGGCTTTCTCTCAGATCTACGATTGTCTTCCTCAATGTGAAGTCAAAAAATCAGATCTTCCAATGTCATCTCCTTTCTCTTGTGTTTGAGATAGCTTCTGAATTCCCTCCACGAAAGAGGTAGCTTCTCAATCACTGCAGCCACGACGAAAGTTTCAGTGAGCAACATGCCCTCCTCTTCCATCTCGGCAACCAACGTCTGAAGTTCCTCAACTTGAGAAACAACAGTGCGAGAATCAGACATTTTGAAATCCAAAAATTTGCCGACAATAAATTTCTTAGTGCCGGCATCTTCCGTACGATATTTCTTTTCCAGAGCCTACCACAAAGACTTTGCGGTTTTGTACGTGCAGTACAAACCATACAAGGAGTTGTCCAAACAACTCAGAATATGGCTCAACCAAACATAATTGTTGAAGTTCCATGCTTTAACATAATGTTGGTTCTGCATATTCTGGGTTTGGTCCTCCAGCGGATCCACCAAAGGCGGGTCTTCGGTCAGAAAGGTAGCCAACCCCACGTCAGTCAAGAAGAACAGCATCTTCTGCTGTCAACGCTTGAAGAAGCTCCCACTGAACTTCTCAGGTTTCTCCACTTGGGCCACAGCAGGACCCTGTGCAGGAGGAGCATGTCTCGGCACCCCAACAGTTGGTGCAATTGGAGCAGAACTCTGTATGTCTGCGCCTTGAACCGAGCCAGAGCTTGCGTTCTCCGTCAAATTTCTGTTCAGTTGATCACAACGTATAGATCAGAACAGAATCAGATTTAAGAAAGGAGTAGAAGTAGACTGCAAAATAGTATAATCACTGCCTTGCGCAAATAAAAAAACGGGTACAGAAGTAATTGAATAAAAATACGTCTTAAGATTATTGGAGACAATCAATCTTGTACTAAGACGTAATCATACAGTGTGTGCGTTTGAAACAGTAAAATAACACAAACCCGGGGCGAGTCGAGGACTCTGTCCTTAAGACGTATTGCTCCGGTATACTGTGCCTAACTAGCGTTAGCAACCGTCTCCCAGGATATAACGGATACCTGTTCAGTTGAGCGGCACTGCTGAACTTGAACTACTGCGAACCTTCGAATGGCTTGATTTCTCCCGGATGTGATGCAAAACTCGAATGCTATGAATGCAGTATGCTACGAATGCTAGAGCAAGTGTGTGTGTCTAGATCACACCCCCTTGCCTTCTTTATATAGGGGAGTCGGTTAAAATTTGATTTTCCCAGATGGAATCGTGATCGTCAGATCATAACCGTAGATCGATTATAGCCGTTAGATTAAAACCTCCAAACGGTTATGGAAGGTTTAAATCTCAGCCTTTAGATCAAAAACCGATTCGTAGGATTAAATTTGGAACGTTAGATGGAAACTACATTCGGTTGGGCGGTTATGTCACTTTAAATATCGGCCGTTAGATCAAAGCTGCCTTTCCTGCCACCATTAGATCAAAACCGATTGATCTTATCTCATATCGTTTGAAAATTTTGCCCGCTGTCCAGCTTCAATCGATCACATCGATCGATCGAAGTGGCATCGATCGATCGATGTGATCGATCGATGTACGTCAGAATGTCCATAAACTTTCTGTCCAACTTCGATCGATTACATCGATCGATCGAAGTGACACCGATCGATCGATGTTATCGATCGATGTCAGGCAGAACGATCTTGAAGCTTTCTGTCCAACTTCGATCGATGACATCGATCGATCAAAGTTACATCGATCGATCGATGTACATTACATAGAGCGAACTATGTTTTCTCTTATCAGAAAATTCTCATGCCTCCCAAGGGCACATCCAATGTGGTATTCCTCCATGAGGGTGATGTGACTCCCTAAGAACAGGACACGTCACCCATTAACAACGTTTTCCATCCACTTTGAGCATTAATTTCTCATTCACCCAGTATCGTAACTGAGTGATTCCAACCCATTAGTTCTCGATTTTCATTATCGGAAACTAATCATAATTAAGCTCAAAGTATGTTGCTCAACCAAGTTTTGCAACCTTTCTTAATGGGCCAAAGCCCAGACTTTTAATCCCAAACTTTTAATTCCAAACTTTTAATTCTCTAACAGCTTGGAATTTGGTTGGCAGGGACAAAACCGATGCCATCTGGGAGTTTTTTAAGAGTGGGAAATTGTTAAAGCAATCGAATTATGCCATTATTGCTCTTGTCGCTAATAAATGAAATGTCACTAGTGTGGATGCTTATAATCCTATCTCTTGTTGTAATGTTGTTTACACGGCCATTTCTAAAATTTTGCAGAACGAGTTGATCCTAGTAATTGGTGATTTCTTAGATCAAGTTCAGTCTGGTTTTTTCAAGGCAGATCAATGATGCATAATGTGTTCCTAATTCAGGAGTTGGTTAGAGAATATAGAAAAAAACCATGTAGTACATAAATGTATGCTAAAGGTTGATATAAGGAAGACTTTAGACTCTATTAGTTGGGTTCCTGCATGCTATGCTCAATGGCCTTGGTTTTCATTAGAAATTTACTAGCTGGATCATGAGGTGTCTCTCTACAGCCTCATACTCAATCTCAATCAATGGTGTCCCTCAAGGTCTTTTTAAAACCAAAAGAGGACTGAGACAGGGTGATCCCATTTCACCTATCTTATTTGACATCGGTATAAAATACTTGAGAAGGTTTTTCAAGAAGCTTCATCATGACAAAGGATTTAAGTTTCATCCTAAATACGAAGAGCAAAGTATCACATACCTTTGCTTTTCTAATGATCTTATGGTTTTTGCAAGGGGGACACTTTCTCTGTGCAAAAACTCATGGAAGCACTTGGTACTGTTGGAGAATATTCTAGGCTAAAGGCAAACATTTCCATGCTGACTTTGGGGATGAAGGTGATAACCTTCAAATTATCATAGACTTCCCCCTTGGTTCTATGTCTTTCAGCCTATTAGTGGGCATAAGTTACAAGGTACTCACTATGCTGCTTATCTTGGCAACCTTATGGAAAAAGTGGGGCTCTGGAATTCTACCTCACTATCTTATGTTGCTAGGATTGAATTAATAAAATCAGTTCTTCATAGGTGTGAACTGCTTTTGTTTGAGTGCCTTTCTATTACCTTCTTCTGTGAAGGCTCAGGTGGACATGATATGTCTGCATTTTCTTTGGGTCAACACTACTACAATAAGGAGGAATCCCGGGAGCTTGGATGCATGTGTGGAAGCCCAAGCCTTAAGGGGAATGGGATTAATGGATTTGAAGGCTTGTAACTCTGCTCGGTTGGCAAAGTATATATGGGGCATTCACATGATTCAATGGATGAATCATTGGTACAAATTGTATGTCAACTCGTGGTCCATACCTCAGTGCAATCATTATTCACCTTTATTAAAAAGTTACTAGACATTAAGGATTCTATTATTCACAAAAAAGGTTTCCCTGGATGCCGCCAAGGTTGTCTTGGCACAATGGGCTTCTGATGGGGACTTGAGCCCAAAGTTATCTTATGATTGTTTTCGAGACAAGACCACTCCCATTAATTGGCATAAGTTGGTTTGGGACAATGCAATCACCCCCAAGAACACTTTTGATTCATGGTTGGCAACCCTTAGAAAGCTTATTACCAAGGATAGGGTCCCATACTTGGACAACAACATTTTCTCCCTTTGTTCCACAAATGTTGAGACTAGTCAACATATTATATTTGAATGTTCTATGGTGAAGGAAGTCTAGGTTGACATTGCCTGTTAGCCTGGTGTGTTAACTAACATCGGCATGCTGCAACTGGTCATGATTTAGGGCAAAAGGCATCTCAAGGGCAAAACCTTGTGGTCAAGGCTGCCAATATTGCCTTGGCCGCCAGAGTCATTTCTTTGCTTAGCAAGGCATGAATAAAAACATTTTTGAAGGCGTATCTTTGATAAAAACATGTGTACAGGGTTATGCTTAGATTATTCCCACACTTGGTAGCTATAAATTAAGGCAACCTGATTCCCCTTGTTTTGTTCTTTTAGTAGGTTGCTATTGATAGACACACATTGAGGTAGGCAATCATATCAAAGACCAGAAAAATTTTGTGGTGATGGAGATTGGAACAGGGAGGAAGAATTTAACGTGGTGGTGAGAATCGTAGCAGGAGCGGAGGAAGATAGTGTTGTGGCCAGAATTGGAGTAAAGGTCGAAGCCATTCAAGAGAAAAGCAAAGCGAGAATGATCGTATGCTCCGATACTATATAGAATTCATTGATGACTAATTACAAATATATATAAACATGCATGGCTTAGTCTACAAGACTAATTCCTGAAACTAAAGAATATTCTAAAGAATATCCACAAGACTATTTTCTATATTAAAGGGTAGTTATTGTTAGAAATTTAGTCTTAGAATTATGGAAAATGATAAACCATTGATGAAATCACTACATAACTAAGATGATGTCCACAGAAAATAAAAGAAATTATGAAAGAAATAATCGCCAAGTGTAAATTTCTTTTTTTTGGAAGTATAAGAAAGTAGAAAACATTATAAAGATATGATAATCAAACATAAAGAAAATAGAACAACGAAGAAGGAAATAACTGAGACATAAATAAGTTAGTCTGTAAAGCAAATTTGCCTCCATCATTGAGTATGTTAGACCGTGCAAAAATGTCTCCCTAGGATATAATGGCATTTACTTTTCGTTTGCTCAACGAGAAAAGATTGAACTTGTATATTTGGAGTGTTTAATACCGAGGAAGAATGAAAAGACAAGCAAGAAATTTTGCAGGTTTTCATAAAAGAATCAAAAAGTTATTTCAAGGATCATTTTAAAATATGTCAAATGTATCTCAAAAATTATATCAAAAGTTTGTCTTCAATACCTTTTGATCCTTGTATTTATAGAGTTTAATTCACAAGAAAAAAGTTGATTTGACAACTCTGTACAGAACTATTCAAAAGTTAGTTTATGATCGTTCAAGGATGAAAGGAGATGACACAATATGCAAAACGTTGCAGCATTTCATGAAAAGACAGCAATGTCTGTACTCACCAAAATGTGTTGGCAAACGTTTGATGAGTCAGTCTCATATTTTGATTGAACCCCATCACCGAACTCCGAATTCTTCACTGAATGTTTGGTGACTTCCATTTCTAGAGTATGGTGACAGATTGAACTTTGAATTCAAGGCGTGGTCAAAACAGGTTCAAATCGAATTTTATTTCATTCTTCAATCAACCTTCGTACACGTTTTTATATAAATTTGGAGCACTCTAAAGCATATTTCAAGTACTTTTTCTAACAATTTCCCACATGATCCACTATTTATATAAGAACATCCATGAACAATTATAAACTAACCTCTCCGGTATTAAATGACGACAACGACATAAACAGATACGATGACTAGTGTCTTGAATCGTTATTAGTAAAAATAAATTTATATAAACAAAAATAAGCTATCATATACATTCGTGACAATGATTATAGAGGGGAGGGTTGAATAGAGAGTTGGGTAATTTTTAAAATTTTCTTGGTTTATCTCACACGCACTCAAATACTCTCCAAAATAAGAAAGAGAAAGATGAGAAACAATGAATAAAGAGACACACGATTATAGTGGTTCGAATCTCTTTGATTCTGCTCCACTACCACTTTGCTTTCAAAGTGAATTTTTAGTAGAAACTTTTTTATTACTTTCAACAAGAAACAAGAACAACAATAGCAACACTTGCGCTAACAACTATTACAAGCAACAACTATAGCAACACTTACGCTAACATTAGTGCAAGCAACACGTGCAACAACACTTGCGCGAACAACTAGTGCAAGAAACAAGTACAACAATAGTAACTTACTACATAAACAACTTGTGCAACATTAACAGCAACAACAAGTAAGAAAAACTTCTTTTCTCTTCACAACTTCGACAAAGTTCTCGAAAAACTATCACCAAATGGGTTTTGGTGTAGCGCCCCGACCCGGACAGCGGATCCGAACTGGTGCACCCGTCGCAGCTTACTGAGAAGACTACAAGACGTCTCATCTCTCGGATACACATCATCAATGACGTAAGAGAATAAGCACGGAGACACGTGAAAAATAAAATCCAAACCATCCAATTCGTACATCAAAGTGTAATGAAATCACAAAAGAGTGTTCATGGTAAACCGACTAAATCCTCGAGTGAATGAAAGAAACTGAAATAACTAGCAACAGTCTCGACTATCTCCCAATAAGACTCTAAGCATCCCATTCGGCCCACTCGCCGTCGTCCTCTATGAAGATCATGTCATAGCTAGGCTCATCTGCAAAATAAAGGTAGTACCCTTAGCAAAAAAACGCTAGCAAGTAACCCGCTTATAAGACATACGAGATCAACGCATGGCAAGACATGAGTAATATGTAATTCAAGGGATTGATAGGGCACATGTCTTGTATAACTTCAAAACATAGATTTATAACATGACAGCATAGGAACAATAATTATCAAGCATTCAATAATTCAAATACAATCAAGTTACCAATGAATCATACCGAAGCAACTCATGTGATGCATGACAAAATATGCACTACACTACACAATCTCAATGCTTATGCAATTCTTTTCAAAACAATGCAATGCATGTCACAATGTCCAGGCACATAACTTTATACCCTGTGGTGGGTCACAGCTTGTCTTTATAACCTATGACGCACCACAGCCCAACTTTATACCCTGTAATGTGCCACAGCTTGTCTTTATACCATATGACACATTACAGTTCAACTTCATACCCTGTGATAGCTACAGCTTGTCTTTATACCCTATAGCGCATCACAGCTCATTTCGCAAACTTTATACCCTGTGCCGAAGCACAGCTCTTATCAAAACATTATGCAAATGCAAGTGCCATGATGCAAGAATGCAAGACTTCTCATATCAATTTCATTCTTCAATCACATACTTCAAAACACATTCAAATGTCAATCAATCACTCGAGTCTCACCTCATTCACACACCCGAGCGTATCATTTCCGAAAAATCAACATTACCTAAACATTCATGCTAGAACCCAAAGGATAATATAGGTACTCTCACCTTCCAACTTTTGAACTCTGTAGAGCCTCATACGTTCATTCCTAGCCCCTTAAGTCATTCACGTTGAAGTCCGATTCGAATACCCTACGAAGTCTCCACCGTTGATTCACCATCTTAAGTCATGTTCCCAAGACTTTGACTAACCTCAATCAGGTCCTAAGAAGTCACTAAGGTCACCCCAAAGGATCCCCTAACTTCCCTCTTTCTTCCCTTAACTTTCCACAAAATAGGTGTACATCATACCCTGACGTCGATCGATCGATGTCCATCTGAGGGACGTCGATCTCTCACTCAACCCACGTCGATCGATCGATGTCCATCTGAGACACATCGATCTCTCACTCAGCCTACGTTGATCGATCGATGTCTATCTGAGACACATCGATCTCTCCCTCTCTATACATCGATCGATCGATGTACGTCATCCCCCTGACATCGATCGATCGATTTGTCATCGTTTTCCAGAATTTCATCCTGCGATTTTTGCAGAAACTACATATCTAAATCCCAATCGATTTCCAACTTTCTCCCAACCATTCCAAGCCAAATTTTCACTATTAATCCATCCTTAATTCATCAAATCAAGACCCTTCACATACACATCAAGATCCAAGCCTAAAACTCACATCATTCATCAAATACACACCTAAAACCTCACCTTTCTCCACACTCCCTTCCCTTCAACCGTCAATAGCATCAAATAGGGATTCATGGGATTGGGTTTCGCATGATTTCACATAGTACACAACAACAACCATGATTTCAATCAAATAGCGGCCAAATCTCAAAACCAAAGCACATAAATCACATATAAATTCACAGAAAGAAATTACTGCATGGTGATCCATTTTGATATCAAAAATATGCCTTTTCTCTTTCGCAAAACGTAGGAACTCATAAGTAGATTACTTGCCTGTGATTACTCGAAGGACAAACGAAGATCAGAAGAGGATTGGATTGAGGATCTCGGAAAACCTTCACCTAGGGTTGATGGGAGATGAAAAATCGCCTATGGGGAGGGGAGAGGATTTGTGTCGTCCTTTTTTGAAAAGTGAAGGAAATTGACGTTCAGTCAGTTTTGATATGGGTTGGGTGAAATTTGAGTTTCTAAATTATCCTATTTTCTTATTTATCATAAATAATAAAATTCTAATATTCAATTCTAAATTAAATACTACTTAATTCTATCATTTATTCTCTTAATACATTCTAATAAATCTAGTATTCAATTCTTAATTTATTTCTATTAATTGCTATTAATCGCATTTCATGTTCTTTGTATCCTCTAATTATTTTACGGAGGGTGCGGGGCATAACATTTGGAGAAGAAGTGAAATTAGACTTTCTAATAAACCTAAATCACAAGAGACAAATCAAATATGTTTAGTTCTTCTTGTATTAAACTTCTACTCTCACAATATAACAATGAAAACAAGCAGCATGAGCTTAATAAGATTTAAGCACTTTTGCACCTTTAAGAGCTTTTTACAATAATGGGGGATGAAGGTTGAAGATGATGAAAGTGTGTGAATGTCTTATCTAAGTTTCTTCAATATATCGAGGTGTGAATCTCGTTTTCACAGCGTCCATGAAAGTCTTCCAATCCATTAATTGCTTTTAAGATGTCTAAATAGTCTTCAACCACCCTATACTTAAATTTGATGATTAATATCCACCATAGATGTGTTTAGATAGGTGTACGATGTTGAGAAATATGTTTGGATAATTTTCAAAGTCATGATTTTAAGTGATGAATACTTAAAAATGTCACACATGGTGTTATATGTGATTAAAAGTTGAACAAGTTCACATCGATCGAACTATGTAAGGCAGATAAGTTTAAGACCTTTCTGTGAGACATCGATCTCTAAACCTAAGACACATCAATCGATCGATGTATATCGAACTCTCACTTCAATCGATCGATGTAGGTCAAAGACAAGATCTGAACCTTTATGTGAGACATCGATCTATGAAGCTGAGGCACTTCGATCGATCGATGTCTAGAGTTTTTAGAAATAATTTTCTAAAATGTGATAAAATGGTTGTTTTCATTTGTACATGATTTATACATGCTCATTATGTGCTTATTATGTGTTTTTGGTGATTATTATTGTCTTGAGACTAACGTCCCTTGGAAGTTTCTACAACTTACCAAAAAGGGCAAAATTGGTATTTTAAGTTTTGTAGGAACATCATATGGTGAAAAATATTTCAAGTGCATATTATTATCTTGGTTATCATGACAAAGGTGGTATTGTGATTATTTCTGACCATCGGGGTCATTTCTGGAGTTTTATCTCACTGGGGGCATTTTGGTCATTTACCCCTGAAGACAGTCTCTTTATTTTTACTCAAGGAATCTCTTGAGTATCTTATTATATTCATTCTGGAGTTCATTTAATATATTCTTGAAGATTATTTGGTGGTTTTCTATTTTATTCTCTCATTTGATGATTTTATCGACGGTGGCGGGATATGTGACGGTATTCGATGTCACATTCTATTTTCTCTTGAAGACTCTTATATATATGTTATTGGAGGTTCTTAATCATCATCTTTCAGAGATTACAAGGTGTCCTTGGTGCAAGATTCATCACAATATGTCAAGAAGAAATGAGAATTTTGATATTATATGTTGACATAACCTTGTCAACTATTATTTGTTGATTTCTCCTCAAAAATCTGAGTTGGTATACATATACACAGCCTCCAAAACGTGATTTTACAGGTGGAGATGATGTTTTTCTCATTTTATGAGTTGGAGACAAGAAGACAAACCAAAAGCAAGCTAGTTGGCAAAAGTTGTCAACTTGAAATTTCAAATTTGAAGTTAATGGAGACAAGGTTGTTGGAGATGATTATGGAGGTGTTTTAATTCAAAATTCTCAGCCATCACATGGTCTAAAAGTTGGAGGGAATATGCCATCAATTCAATCTATAAATAGAAGGCAAGGTGAAGAAGAGAAGACAAGACACACACTTGAAAGCAAAAATTGAAGATTGTTGTCTTGCTATTCTCTTCTCATATTTTCGTTCATATTTTGTGTAGCTAAGGTGTTCCATTTCTAGTTGTTGTCCAGCTACACTATACACACCTTCTTGTGTCTTATTTGTAAGATTCATTAGCCAAATCTATAAGGCTACATCAATAGGTGATAGAGGTGTTGCAACCAAGAGTTGCATAAAGGTGTTCATCCAAGTCTTGAATAGGGTTGGTGTTTAACCCAAGGATCAAGCTTGGTTCTTGCTGTAATTTGGTTCATACCATAGTGAAATCCAAGGAAAGGTGTTCCTTGGGACTGGAGTAGGTCACATTGACCGAACCAGGATAAATTCTTGGTGTTCTTGTCTTCTTTACATTTTTCTGTTTTCTGCCCGTTTTTCACTACAGATTTCACACAACTTTTCACGTTTTGAAAAAATAGGTAAACACTTTCAAAATTTGTGATTTTTGGTGGAGTTATACTTCAGACTGTTAGCTTTCATTTTCAACAAGAATCACTTGATTTGAGCAAGGGAAAGTTAGTCTTTCAGTCTTTGCAAGACAACTGCTCCAATCTGGCTGCAATCTGACCAGTTTTGAGAAAACTTAAATTCTGTATTTTTCAAGAGTTGGTTAAGGTCAGGGCCTTTTGGAAACTTCATCTACACATCCTAAGGAGTGTTTTGATATAAAGATCAACCTTTTTGGTTGAGTATTCAAAGAGAAACACGTTTTGCAAAATCAGCAACATTCTGTCCAATTCTGTCCAAATTGACCATCTGAATCTTTTTATTTATTTGAAGGGTCAAATGATCTTATTTTTGTATGATTTTTGGATAAAGTCTTGTTAACTCATTAAAGTTAAATTCTGGAAAGTTTCATAATTTTTGGAGTTGTGTACAATTATTTGTGAATTTTTGAAAAACGGGTTCTGAATCTGAGGTGGTTTCAGATTCTGTTTTCAAAGGGGATTTTAACAAAGGGTTGTAGTGTAATTTCCGCTAACCACTATTCACCCCCCTCTAGTGGTGTTTATTGCAGGTGAACGGTCCAACATTTGGTATCAAAGCCAGACCAACACCACTCAAAAGAAGCAAGATTCAACACCATACAAGGCCAAGAAACAACGATTCATTATATACTACTTGTCTCAAATCCAAGGTACATACTATGGCTATTGTTTCTCACAAAGGTGAAATGGAAGGTATGTCTACCCAACGCCCTCCTCTTTTTGACGGTAATAATTTTGTTCATTGGAAACTTAGGATGAGACTATTCTTAATGGCTATAGACATCGATTTATGGTCTATAGTTGAAGATGGGCCATACATTCCAACGAAAGTTACACAAGTTAGTGAAGTAACTCAAGAAGTTGAAAAATGTAAAAGTGAATGGTCATCAGATGATAAAAAGAAAATGTCCATGAATGCTAAAGCTATGCAATTACTTTTGAATGGACTTACAACTTCTGAAGCAGGATATGTGTCAAATTGCACAAGCGCACACGACATGTGGAAATCACTTGTATTAAAGCATGAAGGTACTAGTGGTGTTAAAGAGTCAAAAATAAACATGCTTATGACTGAATTAGAGACTTTCAAAATGTTGCCAAACGAATCCATAACATCTATGGATTTGAGAATTACTAACATCTTCAATGCACTTGAAGCTTTAGGTAAATCTTTTACAAACAATGAGAAGGTTCAAAAGGTGTTGCGAAGTCTTCCTGCTGAATGGGATCCAAAGGTGACGGCAATCGAAGAAACAAAGTCAATTACTAAGATGGATGAATTAATAGGATCACTCAAAGTATACGAGGTAAAATTGAATCAACGAAAATCTGAATCATCAAAGATGTCAAGTAAGTCTGTTGATTTCAAATCATCTGAGTCATCTCATAGAAACAATGATGGAAGTAATAGTGATAGTGAATTAGATGATGATTTAATATTGATAGCAAGAAAACTTAGAAAGTTTTTCAAACGTCCAAATAGGAATAGACAACGTAATTCTTCCTTTTCTTCTTCTTCTTCTCAACCTAGAAAGAATAACACAAACAAATGGTATAATAAAGAATTAAAGTGTTATGAATGCGGTCAAAAAGGACATATTTCATATGACTGTCCCACGAAGAAAAATAATAACAATAACAACAATAATAAACAAGCCAAGGATAAGGAGGCTCAAACGACAAAGGCAAAAGAGTCTAAGGCAAGAAAAGGGAAACGAGCAATGAAGGTGAGCACATGGAGCGACTCAACTGACTCAGAATCCGAAACTGAGGAAGCTCAAGTCTGCTTCGTATCCAACGAGGTATGTTCTTCTTCTGATAGTGATTCCGATAGTGACATGACATTTGATGAAATGTATGAAGAATTCTTAAGAATGCATGCTCACTGTAAGAGGCTCTCTAAAGAAAAGAAGAAACTAGTTGAAGAAAATGACAAGTTGAAGACGTCCAACTTGGAATTTTCCGATCAACTAGAATCTCTTAAACAAGAGTCTACTAATACTCTTGATTCTTTAGAGAATAAAATTGAATCATATAGGAAAGATGAACAAAAGTTACAAATGGAAAATAAAATGTTAAAATCCAAGTTAGAAAGTTGTGAAAATGAAATAGTACAACTGAAGTCTTCTAAATTTACCTTAGAAAAAATGATATAACAATTTAAATCTGGTGCAAATATGTTAGATACACTTATATCATCACAAAAGTATGGAAATGATAAAACTGGGTTAGGATATAAAGAAGAAGATGAAAAATTAGATAAAAAGACTAAGTTTGTATCATCAACTACGAAACAACCTTATAAAGTTATAAAAACAAACTTGTCTGTTAAATCTTCTTCTACTCCTTCTTCTTCTTATTCAAAGAGAAAAATGCAGCATGCACCCATAAAAACACACACGCATAACTATACATCTAGACCAAACTTTGCATCTAGACAATCTAGAAATTATGCCTACATGTATACAAATGCAATTAGACTGAATAAAATGCATACAACTTATTATGAACCTAAATATAGGCAACACTCTTATAAGTCTTATAGAAATGCCTACAAACACACTTATATAGCGACATATAAGAAACAAAATCGCATGCCTTATGCACATTATAAAATTTGGCCATCCTATAATGATTATCAACCATGGCACAATATGTATAACAATGTATCTTCACTTATGTGGAATAATCATGTATATACTAATTCTTCTTATTTTCCAAATTATAACAATGCTAAAAATGTGCCTAAAAGGTATATTCAAGTTTGGATACCTAAGGGATATCTAAACAAGAATAGTGCCCCTAACATTCAAGGACCCAAATAAAGGATACCTAAAACTTTGTCTCCATTGTAGGATAAACGCAAGGAATGCAAGGAGACAAAGTCAAAGAATCTAAAGACCAAATGGTTTTTAGATAGCGGGTGTTCAAGGCACATGACGGGCAACCCCAAACTATTCACCGAACTGGAACAAATCGATAATGGAGGAAAGGTGACATTAGGTGACAACAACCAAGGCAAGGTTATTGGAAAAGGAACAATTGGGGACCCTAACACATTTCAAATACGAAATGTGTTGTTAGTAAGCAATCTTTCTTACAATTTATTAAGTATTTCGCAACTTATAGATTCTGGTTATCATGTCTCTTTTCTTCCTAATTGTTGTGATATAATAAATGAAAAAGGAGAAATTGTACTAAAAGGAAATAGGGATGGTAACATTTACACACTATCACTAAATAACATATTAAATGCTAGGATTAAGTGTTTAGTATCACATGACTTAGATGTGAACTTATGGCATAGAAGACTAGGCCATATAGGAGTTTCAACCATAGAAAGATTATCTAAGAAGAATCTAATTAGAGGAATGCCTAAGTTAGACTTACATAATTTTCAATTATGTGAAACATGTATTAAAGGAAAACATATAAAAGAGACAATGAAATCAAAACATGAAGTGAGTACTAGTCATGTACTAGAACTGCTTCACTTAGACTTATTTGGTCCAAGTAGGACAAGAAGTCTAGGTGGACACTACTATGTATGTGTCATAGTAGATGATTACTCACGATACACATGGACATTGTTCTTAACACACAAAGACGATGCTCCATTGGTAATCGAAAATCTTATTAAGCAACTTGAAAATCTTTATGAAGAAAATGTTAAAAGAATTAGAAGTGATAGAGGTGGAGAATTTAAAAACAAAGATATAATTAAGTTTTGTGAATTACATGGAATAAAACATGAATTCTCACCACCAAGAACACCACAACTTAATGGAGTTGTTGAACGTAAAAATAGAACACTACAAGAAATAGCTAGAACTATGTTGTGTGAAAACAAAGTACCTAGATATTTGTGGGCTGAAGCTGTTAGTTGTGCATGTTATATAATAAATAGGCTTTCTATTAGAAAGAAATTAAATAAAACACCATATGAGTTATTGAATAATAGACAACCTAAGGTAGATTATCTTAGAGTATTTGGGTGTAAATGTTTTGTACTTAATACCAAAGATAATCTAGATAAATTTGAACAAAAGTCTATTGAATGCATATTTGTTGGATATTCAACTAACTCAAAGGCATATAGGTGTTATAATCATGCATCTAGAAAAATAATTGAATCTATACATGTGAAATTCAATGAGAATGCATATTTTGATGTAAGTGATAAAAAGAAACAAGAGAATAATGTTGAAAATATGTTTGATGATGATGATATATTGCTTGAGCCTGTTCATGATCATCTAGAACCAACTTCCCCTGAACAAGATGTGCTTGAACCTTTAGGTGAAATAAATCAAGAAATTTTACAATTGGAAGATAATCTATCTAACTTACAGGATGTTCCAATTGTATATGAAAATGTTCACACGAATGAAACATTTGAACTAGAAGAAGGTGAACCTAGTCAACTTAGGAATTGGTGGCTTATAGAAGATAAACATAAACACCCTAAAGAGCTAATCATTGGTGATCCAAGTGTTGGGGTTAGAACACGTAGAAACATAAGTCAACTTGAAGGACATAGCTTAATCTCAGAATTAGAACCTAAGAACGTAAAGGAAGCCTTAGATGACATATCATGGATAGATGCTATGCATGAGGAAATAAATCAATTCACAAGGAACAACGTGTGGGACTTAGTACCTAAACCTGAAGACAAGTCTATCATAGGAACTAAATGGGTTTTCAGGAATAAAATGGATGAACAAGGAAATATTACAAGGAATAAGGCTAGACTAGTCGCACAAGGTTATAATCAACAAGAAGGAATAGATTATGAAGAAACCTTTGCACCCGTTGCACGACTAGAAGCAATTAGATTGTTACTTGCGATTGCAAGTATAAGCAAAATTAAGCTCTTCCAAATGGATGTCAAGAGTGCATTCTTGAATGGATACATCCAAGAAAAAGTGTTTGTCAAACAACCTCCTGGATTCGAAGATCCGAAGAATCCGAACCATGTTTATAAGCTTAAGAAAGCTCTATATGGTTTAAAACAAGCTCCAAGAGCTTGGTATGATAGATTTGCAAACTTTCTTATTGCAAATAATTATCAAAGGGGGACCATCGACAACACATTATTCCTAAGAAGAAAAGGTAATGATTTGTTAATAGTTCAAATATACGTAGATGATATAATCTTTGGTTCAACCAACCCTACTTTAGTAAAAGACTTCGAAGAATGTATGAAATCAGAGTTTGAAATGTCAATGGTAGGAGAGTTGAATTATTTCTTAGGACTTCAAATCAAACAAACCCCTCAAGGAATTCACATTAGCCAACTTAAGTGTGTCAATGATATGATTAAGAAGTTTGGCTTTGAAGAGTTGAAACATAAAACTACGCCTATGAGTGTTAGTACCAAACTTGATAAGGATGAAAATGGTAAACCTTTTGATGACAAACTTTATAGGTCTATGACTGGCTCATTGTTATACTTAACTGCACAAGACCTGATATTATGTTTAGTGTGTGTATGTGTGCTAGGTTTCAATCTTGTCCTAAGGTATCACATTACAATGCAGTGAAAAAGATCTTTAGATATCTTAAGCATACACCTCACTTAGGATTGTGGTATGATAGAAACGCTAAGTTGGAATTACACGCATATAGTGATGTTGATTATGGTGGTTGCAAATTAGATAGAAAATCCACTAGCGGTACTTGTCAATTCATAGGAACCAACTTGATTTCTTGGTTTTCTAAAAAGCAAGCTAGTGTAGCTCTTTCTACCACTGAAGCCGAGTATATCGCTTTGAGTTTATGTACTACCCAAATACTTTGGCTTAAACAGCAACTTAGTGATTTTGGCATTAAAATGAATAAGATTCCAATTTTCTGCGATAGCACAAGTGCAATCAATCTTTCACGGAATCCGGTGCTTCATTCTAAGGCCAAACACATTGAGGTGCGATGTCACTTTCTTCGTGATCATGTTCAAAATGAGGATATAGTGATAAACCACATAAGAACCGATCATCAAATCGCTGACATCTTCACCAAACCCCTTAATCAAGCCACTTTTGAAAACTTACGAGCCAAATTAGGAATGATGACTTATGATACCATTGTATAGTTCTATCTTTTGCATGATTTGCAAAATAAAGGGGGAGATAGAATAAGAACATGATTTTAGTTGGTAAGTCATGATGAATGATATGCTAAGTTTTTATTGGTATAAATTTTGGAGCATAGGTTAAGGGGGAGAGTATGAGTTGTGGGGGAGCGGCATACTATTTAAAAGTTGAAAACATAGTTGAAAACATTTGGTTAAACTTTTGGTTAAACATTTGGTTAAACTTTTGGTTATAAGTTGTGACATTAAAATCATGTTAGGTTATTTTGAAAATCATCCAAAAGGGGGAGAATGTTGAGAAATATGTTTGGATAATTTTCAAAGTCATGATTTTAAGTGATGAATACTTAAAAATGTCACACATGGTGTTATATGTGATTAAAAGTTGAACAAGTTCACATCGATCGAACTATGTAAGGCAGATAAATTTAAGACCTTTCTGTGAGACATCGATCTCTAAACCTAAGACACATCAATCGATCGATGTATATCGAACTCTCACTTCAATCGATCGATGTAGGTCAGAGACAAGATCTGAACATTTATGTGAGACATCGATCTATGAAGCTGAGGCACTTCGATCGAATGATGTCTAGAGTTTTTAGAAATAATTTTCTAAAATGTGATAAAATGGTTGTTTTCATTTTTACATGATTTATACATGCTCATTATGTGCTTATTATGTGTTTTTGGTGATTATTATTATCTTGAGACTAACGTGCCTTGGAAGTTTCTACAACTTACCAAAAAAGGCAAAATTGGTATTTTAAGTTTTGTAGGAACATCATATGGTGAAAAATATTTCAAGTGTATATTATTATCTTGGTTATCATGACAAAGGTGGTATTGTGATTATTTCTGACCATCGGGGTCATTTCTGGAGTTTTATCTCACTGGGGGCATTTTGGTCATTTTACCCCTGAAGACAGTCTCGGTATTTTTACTCAAGTAATCTCTTGAGTATCTTATTATATTCATTCTGGAGTTCATTTAATATATTCTTGAAGATTATTTGGTGGTTTTCTATTTTATTCTCTCATTTGATGATTTTATCGACGGTGGCGGGATATGTGACGGTATTCGATGTCACGTTCTATTTTCTCTTGAAGACTCTTATATATATGTTATTGGAGGTTCTTAATCATCATCTTTCAGAGATTACAAGGTGTCCTTGGTGCAAGATTCATCACAATATGTCAAGAAGAAATGAGAATTTTGATATTATATGTTGACATAACATTGTCAACTATTATTTGTTGATTTCTCCTCAAAAATCTGAGTTGGTATACATATACACAGCCTCCAAAACGTGATTATACAGGTGGAGATGATGTTTTTCTCATTTTATGAGTTGGAGACAAGAAGACAAACCAAAAGCAAGCTAGTTGGCAAAAGTTGTCAACTTGAAATTTCAAATTTGAAGTTAATGGAGACAAGGTTGTTGGAGATGATTATGGAGGTGTTTTAATTCAAAATTCTCAGCCATCACATGGTCTAAAAGTTGGAGGGAATATGCCATCAATTCAATCTATAAATAGAAGGCAAGGTGAAGAAGTGAAGACACACACTTGAAAGCAAAAATTGAAGATTGTTGTCTTGCTATTCTCTTCTCATATTTTCGTTCATATTTTGTGTAGCTAAGGTGTTCCATTTCTAGTTGTTGTCCAGCTACACTATACACACCTTCTTGTGTCTTATTTGTAAGATTCATTAGCCAAATCTATAAGGCTACATCAATAGGTGATAGAGGTGTTGCAACCAAGAGTTACATAAAGGTGTTCATCCAAGTCTTGAATAGGGTTGGTGTTTAACCCAAGGATCAAGCTTGGTTCTTGCTGTAATTTGGTTCATACTATAGTGAAATCCAAGGAAAGGTGTTCCTTGGGACTGGAGTAGGTCAGATTGACCGAACCAGGATAAATTCTTGGTGTTCTTGTCTTCTTTACATTTTTCTGTTTTCTGCCCGTTTTTCACTACAGATTTCACACAACTTTTCACGTTTTGAAAAAATAGGTAAACACTTTCAAAATTCGTGATTTTTGGTGGAGTTATACTTCAGACTGTTAGCTTTCATTTGCAACAAGAATCACTTGATTTGAGCAAGGGAAAGTTAGTCTTTCAGTCTTTGCAAGATAACTGCTCCAATCTGGCTGCAATCTGACCAGTTTTGAGAAAACTTAAATTCTGTATTTTTCAAGAGTTGGTTAAGGTCAGGGCCTTTTGGAAACTTCATCTACACATCCTAAGGAGTGTTTTGATATAAAGATCAACCTTTTTGGTTGAGTATTCAAAGAGAAACACGTTTTGCAAAATCAGCAACATTCTGTCCAATTCTGTCCAGATTGACTATTTGAATCTTTTTATTTATTTGAAGGGTCAAATGATCTTATTTTTGTATGATTTTTGGATAGAGTCTTGCTAACTCATTAAAGTTAAATTCTGGAAAGTTTCATAATTTTTGGAGTTGTGTATAATTATTTGTGAATTTTTGAAAAACGGGTTCTGAATTTGAGGTGGTTTCAGATTCTGTTTTCAAAGGGGATTTTAACAAAGGGTTGTAGTGTAATTTCCGCTAACCACTATTCACCCCCCCTCTAGTGGTGTTTATTGCAGGTGAACGGTCCAACATACGATAGTGAATAAAGTATTATACATGTTAGGAGAAAGTCCACAATCAATTTAGATAAGACTGGAGAGAGAAAATATTTCAAATTTTCCTTCGATTTGTTTGCAACGGCTATAAAATTTTGAATTCTGGGTACTTGGATCGATCCATGTCTCAAATTTTAGAGACTAATGCACATGGATTGATCCATATTGAGCATACTAAAAGATCCATGCTTTACAGTAAGGTTTCAATTTTGCAACTTACCCTACACTAATCGATCCATGTCTCTTTGCTGAGAGACTGATGTACATATAGCGATCCATATTGAGCAAGCCGAGAGATCGATATCCTATAGTAGGCTTCTAATTTTGGACAATTCATACATCAATTGGTCCATGTCAATTTTCGAGAGATTTCCGTATAGATTGAAGCACCTTCTTTATTTATTCAAACCTTCATGTACAACAAACATTTTAAGAAACCAACCCCTAAAACAAACGTGTCATAATTCATTATAAACATTTTTATCATGGAGTTAGTTTTACCAACAAATATCAACCAAACAAAACGAAATTAATTTCATATACATTAAGAAAGTCAGTCATACTCATAAGCTTGAATAACAAAACCTTCAACCAATTAAAAGAATAAGCCTATAACCTTTTTATTGTTGATCTAGTTTTCTACTTCAACCTAGCTTTACTTTCAACAAATATGAACAGACCCTCATATTTCTTTTTAATTTCAAGTGAACATTAATCACAAAACTCTACTCTTTGTACCAAATGAAACATTCATTTCATTAAATGAATAATATACAACAACAACATTATCAATTGGCTTAGAGGCTTCCGTCCATGGCGGGGTATGGGGGGTCGGATGTACGCAACCATTCATTTTATTAAATGAATAATATCAATTATACAAATCATCTATAATAAACAACAAACTATGGTATTATTCAATTCAAAAGGCTTTCAAGAATGAAAATAAACTTAAATCCTTATGTCATTTAAGGTAAACTCCAACAATTTTCTTATGACCAAGGATTCATAAAGTAATGCTATTTTTAGAGTGTCTTACATCTTTTTCCATCTCCTTGTTGATGTACATAAGACTCTACCACGTTCAAGTTCTTCAATGTTATGAATTATCATTTTCTTTAGCGAAACATTAGTATGATTATGGTTTGGAAAAATTATAATATTCTTTAACTAAACATTACCCGTACAACTTTTTTAAGTTTTTCATTTTCATGCATTTACAACTTTTTAAGTTTTTCATTTTAAGTTGTAAATGTTTTTCATTTTCATGTATTCTGTTCTCATTTGCGTTTGGACTAAATTATAAATAACTATTCTCATTAAAGTTAACAAAAATTATATTTATATTTTAAAATCATAGAGGTTGTGAATGTTAAAAAGTTTAAATTAACTAGAGAGAGTATGTGGAATAATTCATGAAGCTACGCAGAGCAAAAATGTAAAAAAATATAAGAGACATTACTTAAATCCGACTAAAAATCCGGTTTAGAGATCCCTCAAAAATCAAGAGACTTAAATGCCGAATTTTTAGCTAGAAGAAGTCTAATGTTATGTCGCCAAACCACCGGGATAAAAGTCACATTTTCCTTGTAGTATTACAAACATTTAACAGTAAACATCTACGTATGCCTTACTTGAAATTAAATTTTCAACTGAAAGGACAAGAAATCAAGCGTGTCGTCATGGATTAAAGCAAGTATTAACATCAAAACTGCAGCTAGCTATCTTCCATAGGAATCGTGATCATAGACACCGTCTTCTCAAGACACTTTGATTTCAAACACAGAAATTCTTTAACCGTCAACGTCTGAAACCGTGGAACCGCCAGCCCGGTAAACGGCTCTTTTTCCTTTTTGTTGCATCAAAAATTTGATCAGTACTCTTAGAATATGTTTAAAATGCAATGTGATAAGACAATGTAATTAAGAGCGTACAGATTAATAAAAAGGACTTTAAAAATTGAGATAATTCAGAGCGTCATACGTCTTTTTCCATCTCCTTGTTGATGTACATAAGTCTATACCACGTTCAAGTTCTTTAGCGTCATGAATTATCATCTTTTTAGCTCAACAGTATTATGATTATGCTTTGGAAAATTTATAATATTCTTTAGCTAAACACTATTATGATTCTAGTTTGGAAAAAATATAATGTTCTGATTCCCTTTTTATTACATTATCCGTACAACTTTTTAAGTTTTTCGTTTTTCATGACTTCTGCTCTCATGTGTTTGGACTAAATTAGAAATCAGTATTCTTGTTAAAGTTAATAGAAATTATAGTTTCATTTTAAAAATCATAGAGGTTGTGAATGTTAAAAAGTTTAAATTAACTAGAGGGAGTATGTGGAACCTTTCATCAAACTACATAGAGCAAAAATGTAAAAAATGCAAGAGACATTACTTAACTCTGACTAAAAATCCGGTTAAGAGATCCCTCAAAAATCAAGAGATTTAAATACTAAATTTTGAGCTAGAGGAAGTCTAATAGTTATGTCCCTAAGTCAAATTTTCCTTCTAGTATTACGAACATTTGACAGTAAACATATACGTATGCCTTACTTTAAATTAAATTTTCAACTGAAAGGACAAGAAATCAAGCTTCTGGTCATGGACTAAAGCATGCATTACACTCAATTTAAAACTCCTTGCTTCTTCCCTCAGTCCACTCCTTAAAAAGGAAAAACAACATTAAAAGAAAGGAACACTCTAAGTATCAAAAAGTGTTTAACATCAAAACTCTGGCTACCTATCTTCCATAGGAATCGTGATCATAGAAACCGTCTTCTCAAGATACTTTGATTTCAAACACAGAAATTCTTTAACCGTCAATGTCTGAAACCTTGGAGCCGCCAGCCCGGAAAACGGCTTGACTTCGGAATCAGTTGGGGGCCATAAAAGTAGGCACAAGAATACCTATGCTTTTCTTGATTCACAACCACCCTATGCTTAACGTTATGGAACCTCCCATTAGAACAAATGTGCAAAAGATCACCGACATTGACCACAAGCCCTCCGGCCACCGGAGGGACAGTCGTCCATCCGACGCTGTCTCGGAAAATCTGAAGACCCTTTGTGTCACTTTGATGAAGGATGGTGAAAAACATCGAGTCTGTGTGAGTTGCTAAGCCCATTGCTTTTTCAGGGTTAGGACATAGAGGGTATGAGTTAAGCTGTAATGCGCCTTCAGCTCTTGACGGAGCCCACTTGAGCACGTTTTCTTGAAGGCGTAAGGCTTTTTACATTAAACCTAGGAGCTTGTAGGATAAGGATTTCATTTGGTTTTGGTAATTTTCCATCACGTCACTGTTGAAACGAAAAACAAATCAGAAACATGTTATTTTTTTATACATTAAATACATTATGATACATGCCATTATATTATAGAGGATGAATCATTACAAATCACTGTGAGCTAAACGAAATAAATTATTATAAATATGATACATGGAAATAAGTCATTGTACTAAATGGAAAGAAACTACATACTTGTAGGGTGATTGTATTTCATATGGAGTCAATGATACACTCTTCTTTGACTTTGGAATATGATGGAATAAAATAAAATGACTCACTAAATTGGGTGCGTTTATTATCTTGTGAAATAATAGTTGATCGACACAGTTTGACACAATCTTCATAATGGGTAACTGGGAAACAACCGGTGCATGTTTCTAACACATGGACACTGTTACGTATGTCTGACCTCTCCATACCCCGTCATAAGCGGCAACCTCTAAAACAATGATGTAATGTTGTTGTAATACATACTTTTAGAATCTGAATCCACGACTTGTTGTTTTGGAGCCTCATGCTATAGGTAGGTAGGTACTTAAGCTAAGACTCAGTCGCAGAAACACATTACTTGGTCACTTCAGCTAATTAATAATATCTTATTTCTTGTCTAATTTCACGTTCTTTTTCTATAGCTTAGTTTATTATTCTTGCGTTACGCTCAATGTGTATAATGCATTGTTTTATTCTCCATGATCTGACTTATTTGGCACGGTTCAATTGACACCCTCAAACAAACTATTTAAATTACACACCGTCTCTTCAGTCCTGGTTAATTATTGTTCTTTTTCTTGTTGAGTTTTTAATTTTTATTGAAAGTCACTTCTTGTTGTACTCATGTTGATACAATCAAAAAGACAACTAGGCGAAAATTACTAAGCAGCAACTGGAAGGACAAGGGATACGATCTGTAATGTTCTGTTTTGCTATATTCGTAGGAATATTGAATCTGTATTTCAATCTCTATGTCATACTTTTGACACAAATCTATCAAGAAATGTGTATCTCAATGTTTTCACTGTTTCTTGGATCCATTGGTCTCTCCTTTCCCAACCTAATCTTTATATTTTGTGAATATTTGGTTGCAAATTTTGTAGTTCTGCCATCTAAAATGTTATTTTTAGACTGAAAATATAAATGCCAAACAACCTCTTTTATGGTTTTGACACGAAACCTGACCTGTTTCAAAATAAGATGGTAATAGATATAAAAAACATTACAATATACAAAAAGTGCTAAAACTGCATGTTATTCACATGTTATTCCCGGGATTGCTACAATGCCTTTCCATATTCTATATGTTAACTATAAAGTGCTAGACTAAGTAATTCACATTAAGCAAGTTTTCCCGTTTTAAAAGTTTCAATTCAAACCTATATAAGTCCGCTCGAAAATAAAGTAATGTATTTCCATTGGAAAAACAGGACTTTACCATGCAAAAACACCATAAACAACAAACTACGCTGACTCAAAAAGAAAATTGAAAAAAAAAAATACCCAGAAATTCACTCCATCTTGTGGTAGCTTAGTTTAATTATTTAGTTGCTTACAAATACAAACTTGACCATTATCACAACCCATTTCAACGAGAAAATTTTACTTGATCATATTCATCGCCTGTTTCATCTTTGTTTTTGTGTATACAATTTTCATTTTAGGCAATCTGAAATCAACTTATGTGTGTTTCTAACACATTGGTATGGTTGCGTACTTCCGATCGCATCATACCCTGTTATAGACGAGAGCCTCTAAGTCAAGGAAATAACGGTTGTTGTTGTTTTTATGTAAGCTTTAAACTAAAATGCACATATTACTCAGACAGTAACAAAAGATTCGAACCATTTTCATCAAATTGCATGGACTAAAAAAGAAAATTTACCAGAAAAACTCATGATCAGAGGGCCAAATTTCTCTTGCATGGTCAACAGCTGAACCTATTATAGTAAACCCTTCATGCCACATAAACTTGGAGAAAAAGGGCTGTATTCTAGCAACGCCGTAGCCAGTGGCGGATCTTGGCGACCGCAAAGCCTTCATCTTCTCCTCCATTGACAGTGAAAACTGTTGGCACAATCAATCCTGTACCAAGACGCAGTCGTACAACGTGTGCATATGAAACAAAATAAATCAAACCCGGGGCGAGTCGAAGACTCTGTCCTTAAGACGTGTTGCTCCGGTATACTGTGCCCAACCGGTATGAGCAATCGTCTCCCAGGATACAACGGGTACCTGTTCAGTTGAGCGGCACTGCTGAACTTGAACTCCTTCGAACTCTAGAGTGTCCTGACTTCTCCCGGACGATATGCAAGACTCACGTGCTACGAATGCAGAATGCTCTTATGCTTGATTGCTTGTAACTGGTGTGTTTATGAAAGAGCCATTAGCCCTCTTTATATAGGGGAGTAGGAGGTACCGTAACCGTTGGATCAAAACCGAAGTTTGATTTAGGCCGTCGGATCAAAACCTCCTATCCAGATTAGGATGGTTTAATCTCAGCCATTAGATTGAAGATAGATTATCAGGTTTAAACCTGGAGCGTTAGATGGAAACCATATTCGGTTAAGCGGTTAAGACAGTTTAAATCTCGGCCGTTAGATTCAAGCTGCTTTACTCACTACCGTTAGATCATAACAGATGATCTTATCTAAAATGGAGGAGGATAGAGTTTGATTTACGTTTAAATCAAACCTGCATAAACAGAAAGAATCTGCCCGCTGTCAGACTTCGATCGATCACATCGATCGATCGAAGTGACATCGATCGATCGATGTGATCGACTGATGTCTGACTGAGTACATCATTCGATCAAATTGAGCGATCGAAGCTTCCTGATCCACTTCGATCGATGACATCGATCGATCGAAGTGACATCGATCGATCGATGTCATCGATCGATGTCCGTCAGAAGCTTTTACGCCACGTGGACACTTCCAACGTGACATTCCTCCATACGGGTGACACGTCACCCATCCACAACATTTCCATCTACTTTGAGCATTAATTTCACATTCACACAATACATAATTGAGTGAGTTCACATCCTAACATTAACTACTCGTTAAGGATTCATTAAGCTCATAGTACGTTGCACAAGTCTTGCAACTTCATAACGGGCCAAGGCCCAATCTTCAATATCCAACGATGGGCCAAGCCCAACCTTAATTCTCCAACAATCCCCCACATGAATGTAAATTAATGCAGACACTTATGCAAACTCTGAGGAGAAGTCAGACAAGAAAATATTGCATCAGAAGAGGTAGCTTCTGGCTTTGAACCTTTCTTAGTGATGTATCATCGGATCCACTCGGCTAAATAGTGACTTGATGTCTTGAACTAGTCAGCCTTTGTTGTGAACCAAGACAACGATACTCACACAATATTTCCTTTAACACCCTTTTGGTTCTCATGGTTGTGTTCGTTTCGGCCATGAACAACCTGGTTTCAGAAAGTGTTTTAGAGAAATCTTGCCACCCAGACTTTCTCATAGAAGCCTCCCCACTTCACACTTACATAGGTGATTCCTATCAAGAGTATTCTGCCATACTCCACTTGACGTATCAAGATATAGGATATCACTAAAAGCCTTAGCTTACCCTGAAATCTCTGCAGACAGCACTTTTGTCAGACGGAATGAGTAAGTGCTAACTGAACCTTCATAACTTAGTTGTCCCATTGAACCAAGATTCTGGGATCTCCAGTCAACAAGGTTGGGTTACCATTATAAAGATTCATGCATTATGGGCTTCAGTCCCATTCCGCTTGTCAATCTTGACATCTGATCTCTAGGCAAGCCTTTTGTAAGCGGATCCGCAAGATTCTCCATTGATTTTATATAATCTATGGAAATCACGCCATTAGAGATCAACTGTTTAATGGTATTATGTCTTCGACGTATGTGTCGTGACTTACCATTGTAAATGCTGCTTTGAGCACGTCCTATAGCTGACTGACTATCACAGTGTATGCTAATAGGAGCTATCGGCTTAGGCCAGCACGGAATATCTTCCAGAAAATTCCGAAGCCACTCAGCCTCTTCCCCAGCTTTGTCCAACGCTATGAACTCAGCTTCCATAGTGGACCTAGCTATGCATGTTTGTTTCGTGGATTTCCACGACACAGCAGCACCACCAACAGTGAACACGTATCCACTGGTGGATTTCGAGTCTTTACTGTCTGATATCCAATTTGCGTCGCAGTATCCTTCCAATACTGCTGGATATCTCGAGTAATGCAATCCATGATACATTGTGTATTTTAAATACCTCATTACTCTGTTAAGAGCTTTCCAATGATCATCACTTGGATTACTCGTAAATCTGCTCAACTTGTTTACTGAACAAGCTAAGTCTGGTCTTGTACAATTCGTTATGTACATCAGACTTCCGATTACCTGAGAATATTTCAACTGGGCAACAGGTTCGCCTCGATTCTTTCTTAAGTGTATACTTAAGTCGAGCGGGGTCTTTACCGGTTTCACATCATCCATATTGAACCGTTTTAGGACAGACTCAATATAGTGTGTTTGTGACAACACTAGTCCCTCAGTTATCCTAGAAATCTTAATTCCTAGAATAACATTGGCAACTCCCATATCCTTCATATCGAAGTTTCTCGTCAACATCTTCTTTGTGTTTAAGATTATGTCCCGAGTACTTCCCATGATTAGCATGTCATCTACATAGAGACACACTATCACGTATGCACTCTGTGTGCTCTTAATGTAGACACACTTGTCACACTCATTGATCTTAAAACCATTAGCTAACATGGCTTGATCAAATTTCAAGTGCCACTGCTTAGGCGCTTGTTTAAGCCCGTACAAGGACTTAACGAGTCTACAAACCTTAGACTCTTGTCCTGGAACAACAAACCCTTCGGGTTGCTCCATATAGATTTCTTCATCCAACTCACCATTCAGAAACGCAGTCTTTACATCCATCTGATGGATTTCCAAGTTATAGACTGCAGCAATTGCAACTAGCATCCTTATAGAAGTGATCCTAGTCACCGGTGAGTAGGTGTCAAAGAAGTCAAAGCCTTCCTTTTGTCGATAACCTTTAGCTACCAACCTGGCTTTATACTTTTCAATAGACCCATCCTCTTTCAGTTTCTTCTTGAAAACCCACTTACAACCAAGTGGTTTACTTCTAGGTGGAAGGTTAACCAACTCCCATGTGTGGTTCTGAAGAATCGAGTCTATTTCACTGTCAACTGCTTCTTTCCAGAATGGTGCTTCTGGAGTTGACATAGCCTCGGAAAAATTCCTTGGCTCATTTTCTACCATATAGGTTAGAAAATCTGGTCCAAACGAAGTTGGCATTTTGGCACGCTTGCTTTGACGAAGCTCCTCATCTCCTTGAGGAGTCGCCTCACGCAATCGCTTACCAAATCTTGTTTCTTCTTGAATTTTGTCTTTCCTCGGAAAAACATCTTCAAAGAACACTGCATTCCTTGACTCCATGACAACGTTTTCATGTATGTCAGGAATATCCGACTTGTGCACCAAGAAACGATATGCACTACTGTTAGTTGCATAACCAATGAATATGCAATCAACTGTTTTAGGCCCAATTTTAACTTGTCTTGGTTTAGGTACAGCAACCTTTGCCAGACACCCCCACACTTTCAAGTATTTGTAACTAGGCTTATAGCCTTTCCACAATTCATATGGGGTCTTATCCGTCTTCTTGGACGGAATCCTGTTTAAAATGACGTTGGCTGAGAGGATTGCTTCCCCCCACAAGTTCTGAGGTAAACCCGAACTTATCAACATAGCATTCATCATCTCTTTAAGAGTACGGTTTTTGCGTTCAGCAATACCATTCGATTGAGGTGAATATGGTGCAGTCGTTTGATGAATAATGCCACTTTCTGAACAGAATTCATTAAACGGTGTATCATATTCGCCACCTCTATCACTACGAATTGTTTTAATTCGTTTGCTAAGTTGATTCTCAACTTCATTTTTATAATCCTTGAAAGCATCAAGGGCCTCGTCTTTGCTACTTAGCAAATATACATAACAGTATCGTGTGCAATCGTCGATAAAAGTTACGAAATACTTTTTACCTCCTCTTGTTTGCACAAACTTTAAATCACACACATCGGTATGAATTAAATCCAAAGGTTCAGTGTTCCTTTCTATTGAAGGAAATGGCGCCTTTGCCATCTTCGCTTCAACACATATTTGACATTTTCCTTTATTATTAAAGTCCAGTTTGGGCAATAAGTCAAGATTACTCATACGTTGTATTGACTTGTAATTAACATGTCCCAAACGAAAATGCCATAAACAAGAAGATTCAAGCATGTAAGCAGAAGAGGAAGCAATTTTATTAGCCTCTGCGGGCAAATCTCTTTTGGGTACAATAGTGATGACATTCAATTTAAACATCCTATTCGACAAGTACCCCTTCCCCAAATACATGCCATTTTTCGAAAGAATAACTTTATTGGATTCTAACACTAGTCTAAAACCATGCATGACTAGAAGAGATCCAGATACTAAATTCTTCCGAATATCAGGGACGTGTAGCACATTCTGCAGAGTCAGATGCTTCCCTGATGTGAGCTTCAGAACAACTTTGCCCTCGCCTTCAATCTTCGAGGAGGCCGAGTTTCCCATAAAAAGTTGTTCATTGTTCCCGGGCTGATACTCCGTGAACATCTCTCTGCTGGAGCAAACATGTCTAGTGGCGCCAGTATCAAGCCACCACTCGCGTACGTTCCCCACAGCATTACACTCTGAGACCACCGCACAGAGATTCAGGTCATCCATTGCGTCGACCAGATTTGCTTTCGCTTTATTCTGATTTTGATTCTTTTTGGGCTTCCTGCACTCACTGCTTCGATGCCCTGGTTTACCACAGTTATAACACTTACCTGTGAACTTCTTTGCAATTTCCTTGCCCTTGGAGTTCACACTCAAAGTGTTATGCTTCTTCTTGTTCTTTGCCTCAGCAACATGAGCTTTGGCTTGACCAGAAGACATGGATGGCTTTCTTTCGGAGCGACGGTTGTCCTCCTCAATCCGAAGACGGACTATCAAATCCTCCATCTTCATCTCCTTTCGCTTGTGTTTGAGATAGCTCTTGAATTCCCTCCACGAAGGAGGCAGCTTCTCAATCACAGCCGCAACTAGGAAAGATTCATTGAGCGTCATGCCCTCTTCTTCCATTTCAGAAACCAACATCTGTATTTCTTCCACCTGCGAAATTACAGTTTTGGAATCTAACATTTTATAGTCGAGAAATTTCCCAACTATCAACTTTTTAGTACCCGCATCTTCTGTGCGGTACTTTTTGTCTAAAGCCAACCACAATGCTTTTGCAGTTTTAAAAGTACAAAATATGCCATAGAGAGAATTATCTAGGCATCCAAGAATCAAATTTAAACAACAGAAGTTTGTGTATGCCCAGGCCTCAGCACCCAAGGCATTCTGCATATTCTGCTGTTGATCCTCCACAGGCTCAACCACAGGTGGATCCTCGCTGAGCATTCTGGTCAACCCCAACGCAGTGAGGTAGAACAACATCTTTTGCTGCCACCTTTTGAAGAAGCTTCCAGCAAATTTCTCCGGCTTCTCCACCTGAGCAGCAGTGGCAGCCGGATTCATTTGAGGCCCTCCAGTAGGTGCCAACGGAACCGCATTAATCTGTGGTCCGGCAGCAACATTGTTTGCCCCTTCTGGTGCGGACACGGAGTGAGCACCATTGAAGCCGTGAACAGAGTTTGAGCTCTCGTTCTCCATTCCTGTTCAGTTTGATCAAAACGTAGAGATCAGAACTATCACAGGTTTAAGAATGAGTAGAAAGAGACTGCAAAACAGTACGAAACTGCCTTTGCGTAAATAAACAAAAGGTACAGAATATAATTGAATGAAAACACGTCTTAAGATTGTTGGCACAATCAATCCTGTACCAAGACGCAGTCGTACAACGTGTGCATATGAAACAAAATAAATCAAACCCGGGGCGAGTCGAAGACTCTGTCCTTAAGACGTGTTGCTCCGGTATACTGTGCCCAACCGGTATGAGCAATCGTCTCCCAGGATACAACGGGTACCTGTTCAGTTGAGCGGCACTGCTGAACTTGAACTCCTTCGAACTCTAGAGTGTCCTGACTTCTCCCGGACGATATGCAAGACTCACGTGCTACGAATGCAGAATGCTCTTATGCTTGATTGCTTGTAAGTGGTGTGTTTATGAAAGAGCCATTAGCCCTCTTTATATAGGGGAGTAGGAGGTACCGTAACCGTTGGATCAAAACCGAAGTTTGATTTAGGCCGTCGGATCAAAACCTCCTATCCAGATTAGGATGGTTTAATCTCAGCCATTAGATTGAAGATAGATTATTAGGTTTAAACCTGGAGCGTTAGATGGAAACCATATTCGGTTAAGCGGTTAAGACAGTTTAAATCTCGGCCGTTAGATTCAAGCTGCTTTACTCACTACCGTTAGATCATAACAGATGATCTTATCTAAAATGGAGGAGGATAGAGTTTGATTTACGTTTAAATCAAACCTGCATAAACAGAAAGAATCTGCCCGCTGTCAGACTTCGATCGATCACATCGATCGATCGAAGTGACATCGATCGATCGATGTGATCGACTGATGTCTGACTGAGTACATCATTCGATCAAATTGAGCGATCGAAGCTTCCTGATCCACTTCGATCGATGACATCGATCGATCGAAGTGACATCGATCGATCGATGTCATCGATCGATGTCCGTCAGAAGCTTTTACGCCACGTGGACACTTCCAACGTGACATTCCTCCATACGGGTGACACGTCACCCATCCACAACATTTCCATCTACTTTGAGCATTAATTTCACATTCACACAATACATAATTGAGTGAGTTCACATCCTAACATTAACTACTCGTTAAGGATTCATTAAGCTCATAGTACGTTGCACAAGTCTTGCAACTTCATAACGGGCCAAGGCCCAATCTTCAATATCCAACGATGGGCCAAGCCCAACCTTAATTCTCCAACAAAAACAACCTTCTGGTCTGAAATTCAACTTCTTCTATAAGAAAATCCGGAATGCCATGGTTAACAACCCAGAATATTCCGTACTTGTTGCACGCACAGCCGATATCTTCCACCACATTTGGAGCCAATAAATCAATCACCGGTATATGTGAACTTTTCTGGTCGGAATAAGATTTAACCGACGACAAATCGTCGGTGAGAACGTTGGATTTTGGCCAGAAATGAGAATCAGGAACTTTCTTTACGGATCCAAAATCAATAGGGATGATATGTTTGAGGTTGATTGGTAATTCCTTGTAAGCTTCTGAGAGAGTTGTCATTAGAATATTGGAGGAGGGCTTAGAGCAAAAGAGAAAGTCAATTTTCAAAAAGATATGAGGCTATACGTACAGACTTTTTGTATTTATAGAGACATGGATATGTACAACGGCAAATTAATTAAATATAGTCTGTGAGGGCACTACATAAAATTTGCCTGTAGTGGACACAAAGTGTTAAATATATAAGAATAAAAAGGAAGAAAGAGACTTGGTTAGTTGAATAATCGTTATAATAATGTGTAGTAAAATTTGGCTCTAGCACTACATAGAACACTATTAGATAGAAGACTACAATAACATCACATATCCAGTATATTCCAACGACATCAAAAGTTATCGCTAAGGTATGAGGAGGGTCAGAAGTAGTCAAACAATACCTCTATCTCAAAAAATAGAGAGTTTCCTCTTAGTGAGACCATCGGCTCTCTATGTACCAACATATGCAATACAATAATAAGGATATTGTTACACCCCGCCCTCTAGGGGTGTAAAAAAATAAACAAAAAAAAACGAGAAGAAAGAAAAAGAAAAATAAGAAAATTATGTAGGATAAACTTAATGTTTTGCATATTGTGTTCGTGAGGGAATAGGAAAATATAAGTAATAGTTATCCCATAATATTTGGATGGGCACAGAAAGAGTAGGGTATGAATTAAAATAGGATTTAACTTATATATGATTTCCTAAACCTAATAGGAAACCTATACACACATCTATATATATCTCCTTAACTAAAAACTAAATCCCAATACATAGAAAATGGCATCGTCTTCCCCAAGAAACCTCCTTCCCGGCGGCGCGCGTTCGTCACCGCCGTCGTTGCAGACTGTGCTCCAGCGCCGACATCCATATCACCCAAGACAATTTCCAAGCATAAAGGACATCCTTTGATTGCCTTCTCTAATGAAGAAATAGACGCACTGGTCGCTACTTACCATCTATCTCTTGTTGGCACTTTTTAGTTTGGCCGGCCACTATTAAAGATCATACGCGAAGTATTTGATCGAATAGGGTTCAAATCAGACGTAAAGATCATGCTTTTGGATCAATCCCACGTGCTGCTGAATTTTCTTCATGAACCAGATTACATACGTTGTTTCTATCGGCGTTCATGGACGATCGTTGGCTGCATCATGTGCATAACCAAATGGACGATAGACTTTGATCCTGCCGCAGATGCTCCGATCTTCCCATTTGGGTAGCTTTTCCAAGTTTGCCGCAGTATTTTCATCAAAAGGCAGCATTTTTTGAGATTGCACGAGTGGTAGGTCACCCCATTAAACTAGACGTAGCCACCGTCGATGGTCTGCGTCCTTCTGTGGCACGCATTTGTGTGGAGGCTGACATACCAAAAGATCTCCCCAAGAAGCTATTTTTATAAGGGAAATAGAAAATTATTCAACAACAAATAGTTTATGAAGATTTATCATCCTTCTGCGTTGATTGTCATCGTTTAGGTCATGTGGCCGCTGCATGTGGCGATGTGTCCGTCAACAAACCATCCAAGTCTCAAAAGAATGCCACACGATGGACTTCAAAGAAGCATCAAAAAGATTCAACCTTTGATCTAGACAATATGGTTTTGCTCAAAAAAAGGCACCTTCATCTGAGATCATGGATCACGGAAAGACTTCATTACCTGCACCCGATGTAGATGCTGTTCCGCCTAACATCTCTGTTCATGTGGATCTAAATAATGCGGAACAAGATAGTCAACCTACACTTGTTCGTACAGATCCCAACGATGACGAATGTTTAAATCGCCACATTGTTCCTGAAGACCCTGAAACCGTTTTGCCCTCGCAACAACCAGGTGAGGAGGTTGATACAATGGTTTATCAGGCAGATATGCCGCAGCCAACGCACGGTATACCAGACGGTCAATTATTGCAAACTCAAGCCCTTGCAGATGATCCTAACTTTTGCCAAGTCTCTGATTCCGACATTGACCAACTAGGCAATCCCAGAAACCTGATAGATACAACCATGTGCTATCAGTTTCAGCAACAAATGATGGAGGATGCTGAAAACTTTACCAAACGTCTCTCATCTCGTCCGCCAAGTATTAGTGACGAAGATATCCTGCATGATTGCTTGGCTAGTACGCACGCCGACTCTGAGGGATTTCTTCCAGCAGCACCTAGACGAAGACGACGGATACGGAAAGAATTGCCGCCAAGACCACCATCGACTGTAGTGACTCGAAGTGCCACTCGTTTGGGATCAACGACACCCCAAACATCAACATGAATGCCATTACATGGAATACTGGGGGTATTCGTACCTCGCTAGACCGTTTGATAACTCTGATACATAACGCACAGCTAGACATCTTGGTAATTACTGAGCCTAAACAACGCACTTCAAAGCTTACTTCCTATCGATTAAAACTAGGCTTCTCAAACGCACTTGCAACTTGCCAAGATAATATTTGGTTCTTCTAGAATTCATCCTCTTTACATTTACTTGATGTACGTCATGGTGACCAAACTACACTATTCTCTTTTATCTACCGACCAACTCAGCAATCTTTTGCCTGGTCTGTGATATATGGCCGACATACAATCTCTAATAGGCAGCCTCTTTGGGCTTCCCTTATTGAAGTGTCGCGTAACATATCAGTGCCGTGGATAATAGGTGGTGATTTTAATTCTTTTCTGTCATTAGATGAACACAAAGGCCGCTCTACACCATCTCTTAGCCTATTGGAGGACTTTAAAGAATGTGTTGATATCTGCGGTTTACAAGATCTTCCATTTAAAGGCTCTTTATTTACTTGGGCACACAGAACTGGGCAAGGTAGAATTATGTGCCGCTTGGATAGATATTTATGTACAGTCTCATTTTCAAACTTATTTGCAGACATTGTGGTCCATCACTTATCAAGGGCAACCTCTGATCATGCCCCACTCTCCCTAAAATGTACATTGTCACAAGCACGGCCTCATATCCCCTTCCGATATATAAATGCATGGGCCTTACATTCGGATTTCTTATTATACATAAAAGAAAAGTGGCAACAATATCCAATGACCGGGGGCATGCGCGGCCTTTATTCTAAGCTTAATCGTCTCAAGAAAGACCTCCGCATTTGGAACCGTGAAATTTATGGAAACATCTTTAGCAACGTTGATATGGCAAAAGCTAACTATAAACGAATGGAATCCCAATTTGATGGTAACTTTACGCCAGTGAACAGAACAGCACTGTCCTTAGCTCAAGCTCAACTTCTCCAAGCTACCAAAGCACAAACTTCATATTGGGCACAGAAATCCAGAACTCATTGGGTAACTGAGGGGGAAGCCAACACAGCTTATTTTCATGCCATTGTTAAAGATAGGCATCGGCGTCAACTCATCTGCGACCTACAAAGCACTTCAGGATGTATGTTACAAGATAATAATGCCTTAGGGGATGAAGCAGTTTCTTTCTACAAACATCTTTTTGCGCAAGAGCCAGTGAGTGGGGTAGAAAATTTTTTACAGCATATACCTACATTGCTATCACAAGAAGACAATCACATGCTTACTGCCATACCTGATGAAAAAGAAATAAAAACTGCTATTTGGAACCTCAGTCCAAGCAGCGCCGCAGGCCCAGATGGATATAATGGCCATTTTTTCAAAACTTGCTGGGATGTATTACACTTGGACGTTACAATCGTCATTCAAGAATTCTTTTTGAGTTCCTCCACCACAGGTAATGATTTCTTCACTTATAACTTTAATACACAAAAAATCCCGTCCATCAACATATGCAGATTTCCGCGCAATATGTCTTTCAAACTTCATCAGCAAGGTAACTACCAGAATCCTTGCTTCGCATATGAATACATTGTTGCCGAAAATTATTTCTTCGAAACAAATTGGTTTCTTAAAAAGGTCATGATATCAGCGAACATGTACTTATGGCAAATGAGATGGTACATTGAATAGATAGAAAAGTTCATGGAGGCAATGTTATGATCAAACTGGACATGGCGAAAGCCTTTGATAGAGTCAGTTGGTCATATTTGGAAGCACTGCTCCCTAAGTTTGGTTTCACTCCTCGGTTCATTCGTATCATAATGAATAATATGAGTCTGTCAAAGCTCTCCATCGCCATCAATGGATCATCTTATGGTATTTTCTCGCCAACGCGTGGAGGTAAACAAGGAGGCCCACTGTCTCCTCAACTATTTATCATTTGTTCAGAGGGTTTCAATCGTGGTATCAATCATTTATTTGCTATGGGATCACTGTGAGGTTTTTCGTTGGGCCGGGTTCCACCAGTCTCACACTTAGCATATGCGGATGATTTGTTGCTCTTTTTAAACGCATCCTCACAGAACCTGCATAGGTTCCAAGCCTTCCTGCATGATTATCAGCTGGCATCTGGACAGCTGGTCAATTACACAAAAAGTCAATTTGTTGTCAGCTCTTACATACCACCGCAGCAACTACATAATATTTTGCAAATCTTATCCATGCAACCATAATCATTACCGATAAAATACTTGGGTTCGTATCTTTATCGCGGTATTAACAGAGCTTCTTACTGCACCACATTAATGCAACATTTCGACGCAGCTCTCACTGGATGGGCTAGCCGTCTTCTTTCTCTAGGTAGCCGCCTAGTCTTATTAAAATCAGTATTGACATCTATGCCATTGCATATCTTAGCTGCGTCTCGTCTACCCAAAAGTGTTATTCGCACACTTAAGCGGAAAATAGCCTCCTTTTTATGGGGTGACAAACATCACTGAATATCCTTCGAGGAGGTATGTTACCCTGAAATGGAAGGAGGCCTAGGAGTGCGTAACTTGCTTCATATTCAGCGCGCCTACGATTGTAAGCTACGGTGGTCTTACCATAACACAACATCCTTATGGACGACTTACATGCATCACCACTATGGTCTTCGTGTAGATTATATACCACATATATACGATTCCTTAGGATGGAAGAGAATCTGCTCTATACACTCTCTCTGCCTTCAGTTATTGTCCGGCATCCCAAATCCCGTGTGGCTTTCAAGCACAACTGGCCTTTTCTCCATTCGACAGGCGTATGATGATGTTCGGCCAACTCGTGCACATTTATTCTCACATAAATTTATATGGTATCGTGGAATATAAAAAACAATAAGCATTTTTGTTTGGAGATTATTACACTCTGCACTTCCTATTGAAAATAATCTGAGATGCCTTTCATCCATCTGTCCTATTATTTGCCTGTTTTGCCGCAGAGCCTCTGCTAGTCTCTGTCACTTGTTCCTGCTATGTCTTATTGTCAAATCTGCATGGCTGAAATTATCACTGATTCTAGATGGACCATTAAACCAATTCACAAACCTTCGGCCTTATCTACTACAATGGTGGCTATCATCATCCGGTAGCACCCTCAAAGGCAACTTCCGTGTTGTTGGCCCTATTATGCTGTGTTGTTCTATTTGGCAGGTATATAAAAATCATACATATGGAGATGTGGATCTACCAGTCACAAATATTTACAATCTTACTCATTTATCATGCTACGACTGGGCTTCCTCCCTCAACGGTACGTCCTTAGCTCAATATGTGCCCTATCTCATTGATGCCGGTTTCACTACAAGACTGTGCCACAAAATCATATTTCCGCTCAAATGGGAGCTTCCCCCATCAGGAAAATTAAAACTAAATGTTGACGCATCGGCTGGCAAATCTTATGCTTCGGCCGGAGCAATATTGCGAGATTCGCTTGGACAAATGATTGCTGCTCTTTCCTTCATACTTCCTTATTTATCACCATTTCGCACAGAGATACAAGCCATTCTCTATAGTCTTATGTTTTTTGGACAACTACATCGCCACCAAATAATTGAAACGGATTGCATGCAAGTCACGCAGCATAATACTCAATTTGTAGCGCTGCCAGAATACACGCGACTACAGATACTTCTGAGTCTCACATACAGACAACTTATTTTCATCCCTAGAGAGATCAACATGGTTGCCCACTACTTGAGTCAATTTGCACGTATTTCACCAGCTACAAAGATCATTACATCCGCAAGACAGCTGCCCCTCACGGCGCGTGGGTTTTATTATACTGACGATGTTCTACATGCTCTGCGAACATAAATTTTACAGCCTGATAATCTGTCTTGTTGCATGTACTATTATGCTACATGCAACCCTGGTACGTTTTGTCACTCATCTTCATTATTGTCAAATATTTGAGTCTTGCATTAGCAATTTGTCTACTTTGTTGCCCGCAATCTTTGGACTACAGGCAACATCGGTATGTTGCCGGAATTCATATCAGATTATTTGCCCCCACCAAATTATATCAACGGACTCTAATGCACATTGTGTTACTTTCTTGTGAGGATGATACTCATTACTATTCAATTCACAATGGCGGAACAAGGTTATGCGAATCACAATCTACCGGACAATGCTTGCTGATGCTTCAAACTACCCAAATAAACACAGCTCTCTTCGATGGCTTCTCAACATCTTGCACAACGATCATCTGAAAATGGAAAATTGCACAAATAGCCTTAGAAATAGGCCACATAGCCCAGAAATTAGGTTGGAAATAATCTGAAAATTAAAAACAAGGCTGGGCGGTGGTGCGTGTGAAGAAAGCACGCGTTTTAGGCGACCTCTGACGGTGCCTCCGTACACGTACTGACGTGTCCATGTGCAAAAGATGCATCACGTTAAACGGAGTCAAATGCAATTAGTTTGGGTCAGTTCAGAGTTAAAGCAAAGATTTTATTTAGGTTGGAAGAAAATAGAAAAAAAAAATTAAAATCCAGGTCAGCCGGGTCGAGTTGACCCGGGCTGACCCGGTTTGCAAGGCTCTGACCAGCCAGGGGCGGGCGGGACCAGACCGCATGGTCTGGTTTGATCTATTGGACCGGGCATTTAATAAAAAATTAATTAATTAATTAATTTCATAATATAATAAATAATATAATAATTAATAGAAATAGATGATGAATTCCAAAAAATTAGAAATTAATTCTAGAAAATTTCTAATTAATTCCAAAAAATATAAAATGATTAAAATAAAGGATTTTTATTAAATTTCTTAATTTATAATTAACTTAACTAAATATAATAAATGGAAAACAATAAGGAAAATAGTATAAAGTCACAGAAAAATTAATAGAAGCTAGGAAAACTATAAGTGATGGCTAACAATATTTTCATGAAATTTGCAATAATTAAAGTAAAGGAATTGGATGAGAAATAAATTAAAAATTAGAAACCCTTATTGTCAAGGTTAAAGCATCTTATTCAGGTTCATAATATTGCTTTACTTGCAGTCATTGAGCCTAAGAATTTGGCGAGTCATCTTACGCACTTTCGGCTATAGTTAGGTTTTTCTCATTCATTGATCGCATGTTGTGGTAAGGTCTTTGGTGTGGCCTTTCCTTCCATTTAGAAGATACACATGGATTTGATCATTTGGTGCATGTTCGACTCTGATATATTCCATCCAACATTGGCTTATGGTGGATGGTGGTGTATGCTTCTCGTATTATTGCATCTTGAAGTCACTATGGCAGGGTATTTGTGCCCATGCTACTGTGTGATGGAGTCGTAGGCTTTACCTGAAGATTTCAACACTTTCTGTGACCTTGCTGATCATCAGGGTGCTCCACCCCTACCTTGGCGAGTTTGGCAGATTTTTACACTTGTATTGAGGACTATGAATTGTTTGATATTCCTTAAATGGCACGAGATTCACTTGGGCAGATGGTAGAGGGCTCGGTCATGTGTAGCAATGCCTCAGCTGGGTGCCTGCTAATGCTCGCTTTGCCGATGTTTTTGAATATTTAAGCTGGATCACTTGTCGTGGGTAACTTTGGATCGTTCCCCTTATTACTTTGATGTCGGGTGCATAGCCCTGTTGGCCCAAAATATTTTTGTTTTTTTGATGCATGGTTACATCACCCTGATTTCCTTACATTTATGAAGGATGCCAAGACTTTATACCCTACAGTGGCTGGATCAATGGGCTATGTGATAAGCTGAGGCGGTTGAAAAATAATTTGAAGAAGTGGAATCACAATGTTTTCGCCAATATTTTTCACCGACTGGAAGTGACTGAGTTCAGGTAGTGGAGTTACGTTTTGATTCCGATGAGACACCAGAGAATCAGGTAGCATATAACCGGGCTAAGCTAGAATATGTGGATGCGATTGAAAACGACTTTTTATTTTGGAAGGAAAAAGCCTGGATTTGTTGGTTGTTAGATGGATGCAAATACTAAATATTATCGTGCAGTTGTTAAAGGTTGGCGTAGTCGGCTACGTATTCAGTAGGTATGGCAGTAGCAGGTACCATATGTGATACATAAAACACTATGCAGACGAAGGTTGTGTCATTCTATTCTACATTATTTGCCAAGGAGGATACAGGAGACGTTGGACTGAAGAAGAGAACGCATAGTTGCTATGTTTGCCTACGGAGGAGGAGGTACGTCAAGCATTGTGGCAGCTAGAATCTCAGAGTGTGATAGGCCGCAATGAGTATCATGGAGAGTTTTATCGTTCTTGTTGGCATATCATACACTTAGATGTCTATAAGGCTGTGTAGGAATTCTTTGGGGGTTCCTTTGCCGATTGCTATGTCGAGTACACTTATCACATTACTCCCTAGGTGTGATGCTCCTGTCTTATTTAGGGATTATCGCCCTATATGTTTATCTATATTTATGATTACAATCAACACCCGTATCATTGCCACTCGGCTAAATTGATTGCTCCTTCGGCTTATCTAACCAGAGAAACATGGAAGGATATGACATCTCCTCCCATGTGCTCTTGGCTAATGAGATGATACATAAGATGGATAAGGATGGATTGAGTGCGCAAGTGTGACCGAATCTGAATATGATGAAAACTTTTGATCAGATCAGCTGGAGATATTTGGATGGAGTGATGCAGCATTTTGGCTTCATGAGCTTCTTCATTAATTTGGTTCTTAACCAACTACGGCGCATTAGACTTTTGGTGTTGATCAATGGAGTTCCTTGTGATTTTTTTAGTCTGGGCTGAGGAGCTAAGCAGGGGGATCCATTGTCTCCTCTCTATTTATATTGGCTTCCAAGGGCTTCAGTCGGGGGCTCCGTGCTCATGTGGAGGTAGGTAGCATACATTCTTTTCGATTAGGTCAAATACCTTTTTCAATATCTTATGTTAGATTATAAATTGTTTTGACGAAGTTAAAAGATATTTTAAAAAAGTTAAAAAAGGTATTTCATATATGGGAATTAAATCAAAATGAGAAAAACACATTGTGAGACATCGATCTCTCATATGGATCGATCGATGTATACATCAGTCTCTCAAGAAGAGACATTGATCGATCTATATTAGGATTGTCCGAGGTTGGAACCTTACTGTGAGACGTTGATCTCTAAGTTTGGGACATGTTAGGATTGTCCAAGGTTGGAACCTTACTATGAGACATCGATCTCTACGTTTGAGACACGTCGATCGATCGATGTGACATCAGTCTCTAACATTAGAAACATCGATTGATCGATGTAATGAAGGACCAAAGTTGAAGCCTTACTGTGAGACATCGATCGATCGACGTATACATCAGTCTCTTGAAGAAGAGACACCGATCGATCGATGTAAGTAAGGTACAAAACTAAAACCTTACTATGAGACATCGATCGATCAATGTATACATCAGTCTCTCAAAGAAGAGACATTGATCGATCGATATACGAAAGGTGAAAAATAGAACCTTAGTGGAAGACATCGATCTCTCAACACTGACACATCAATCGATCAATGTCATCTAGGATTCAAATTTTTATGACCATTGGAACAAAATCAAAGGAAGATCTAAGATGTTTTCTCTCTCCAATCTGGCTCAAATTTCTCGTGAATTTTCTCTTGATATTATTCATGCATCCTTGACTATTGTATCCATGTCTAAGACTTTCGAGGGTTGCTTTGAAGGATCAAATAAATCTATAGGGTGGCTAAAGGGTATTTGGATATTGTCAAGACCTATGATTGAGTTGAAGACTTAAGGGGAGGCTGTAAAAAACGTGGCCCACATCCAATATAAATTGAAGAAGCTCAGATGATGATATATACACTTTCATCCTCTTCAAGCTTCATTTTTAATTGTTGTGAAAATCTCTCATTTGTGCAAAAGTGCTTAAAGCCTGTTAAGCTCTTATGGCTTGTTCTTCATTGTTGTAAATTGTGAGAATGTATGTCTAACAAAAGAGAAACTATACATATTTGATCTCTTGCTTGTTTTTTGACTACTTAGAAAGTGTAAAATCCAATATTTTCCCAAAACCCACTGTGAGAAAGTTCTTTGAGAGGACCTTGCTGAATTTGTGAGGAAGAAAGGACTTGTTCTTGCTTATACCTAGAGTTGTTGTTGTGGCACAAATTTGTGTTATGCAGGAAGTGGTTGTTGTTGTTGCTTACATTAAGTTGTTAGTGTAAGTATTGCCGCTGTTGTTCTTATTCCAAGTAATAAGAAGAGTTGCTATTGAAAATCCACTTTCGAGACAAAATGGTACTAGAGTAGAATCATTTAACATTTGAACAACTCTATATCGTGCGTATTCATTCATTATCTCCTATCTCCTTTCCTTATTTGATTTGAAGAGTATTTGAGTTGGAGTGCGCCAAAAACTAGAAAATTTTTGCAAAATTGCCCAACACTCTATTCACCCTCCCCCTATATAGTGATTGTCACGAGCCTAACAATTAGTATCAGAGCCTAACCTTGATTGCTTGGCCAATATTTGCAAGTAGCAAGGTTAAATATCATGGAAAAGGCAACCTCTTCTTAGACCTCAACCTCCGAGCCTACTGCATTATTCTAAGCCTCAAACGCCAAAGCGCCTATGTTTGATGCTCAAAACTATTCTCTGTTGAAATTTTGAATGATAAATCATTTGAAAGATTGTGTATTTGATATATGGAGATCTATTGTCAAAGGAATTGAAGTTCCTATAGTTACCAACTCAAAAGAAGAATCAATGTCAAAGATGAGGATCATTACACCGACGTAGAGAAGATAAATTTCGCTATAAATGGAAAGGCATTTAATATTCTCTCAAATGCTCTAACTACTACCAAGCTCATAAGACTTCAAGGTATTGAAACAACCCATGAAGCATGGAAAAGGCAGGAAATGATACATGAAGTGACTGAGTAAGTGAGAATGGCCAAAAGACTTATGCTCATGAAGGAATACAAAATGTTCAGAATGAAGAGTAACGAAAAAGATTGAGGAGACCATTGACCGATTCACTCGAACAGTGAATCAACTCTCCATGGTTGACATGAAAATCTCAAATGAAAATCTTATCTCAAAACTTCTCAACTCTTACCAAGAGAATGGACACCCAAAGTGACCACCATCACCGAATCCAAAAATCTCAAGACTTTTACTCTTGATGAGTTTTCTGGTAATTTAATCACTCATGAAATAATTATTGACGAACAAAATAGGATGAATCCTATTAACCCCACACATGCATCGCACAAAGGATTGGTGGTAGAATCCGATAAGTTGTGTGATGAAGCTGCTCTTCTAGTTAAAAAATTTAGAAGTGTAGCTACAAGAAACAAGGTCCAAGCAAGAAAGTTTTTCAAGAAATCACCAAAGGAAAAACGAAACAAGTGAAAATTGCTATAGGTGTGGTCGACCTGGTCATTTCATTGCCGATTGCCATATCAAGGAGCCGTAAAAGTAAGAAAAAAAGTCTTTCCACAAAAGAAGAAAGCTTAAATACGGAAGTAACTATATGGGATGATCTTCTTTCTGAATCGAAAAATAAAGAAAATAAAGACAAGGATGTTGGACTTATTGCAACAGTTGAAAATCCAAAGGAACAAGACACTTGTCTCATGGCGATCGAAAATGACCTTGAGGTAAACTCTACATTAGAAATGTTAATTTACAAAATGAAATAAGTAATTTACAAGATGATTTTGAAAATCTAAACATAAAATACAAACGCTTGATGAATGAATGTAAAAGGTGCATATTAGAAAACAAAAATTTCATGATAAGAATATTTTGATTTACCTAGAACATGATATCATATTTACCATGCACAAGACTGTAGATATAGAAAATATGGAAATTAGGAAGGAATGTGATAAATTGATATTAGACTTACAAAAATTAACAAATAGTAAGAGTAATCTAGATAAATTACTTAGAAACCAAGAATAAGAATTGATAAATCCGTTTTCGGATTTAAGACTTCATACACCAGTATTGAACCTAAGTTATTAAGCCAATAGAAAAAGTCAAATAATAAAAGGATTCAAAATGGTTCATCATCTCATAAGCAGAAAAACAAACAACTAAGGCATGTGCCTACTTGTTTTTATTATAACAAGAAAGGACATGTAAAAAGTGCATGTAAAGCTAGATTTGGTAACATGTATGTTTGGAAGCCTAAGAGTCGACAAACTAACCTGAAAGGGCCCAAATATCAATGGGTACCAGTACATAAACCTCTTGGCTTTGTAGGCACTCAAAATAAATGGAGTAGTCAAAGAAGAAAGAACCAAATGGCCTATGGATAGCAGATGTTCCACACATATGACCGGAGACAAGACTTTGTTCACCAATCTCAAAATCCAAGACCTTGGACATGGAGAAATCGGCAACTCTTCTTTTGCTATTAATAATGAATTAAATATAAAAGGGCTTAAGTATAATTTAATAAGTGTTAGCCAACTATGTGATGCTAATTTTCAAGTTGAATTCGTGAAAAGAAAATGCATAGTGAAAAAGGATGGTAGAATTGTTTTTGATGTTTATAATTTTAGCACACATGATTTGATATCATATAAAGTTTCAATGTCTAATTTCCAAAAATGATTTGACACGCTTATGGAATAGACGGCTTAGACATATTAGTTTCCAAAACTTCAAAGCAATTTGTAAATAGGAAAAGGTCCAAGATCTTTCAAAGTTAAATTTCGAAAAACATGGCTTATGTGACAATTGTCAAAACGCAATGCTTGTTAAAGCAAGCTTCAAACTCAAAAGTGAAATCTCCACCACCAAACCTTAATAATTACTTCATATGGATTTGTAAGGGGATATTGGTACAGCAAGTCTAGGTGAAAGCATTACACTTTCGTAGTGGTAGATGACTTTTCTAGACATATTTGGGTCATGTTTTTAGCAAAAAAGAATGATGCACATCAAGAGTTTATAAATCTATGTAGGATATTAGAAAACAAAAAAAAATACCATCAAGGAAATTAGAAGTGATAGAGGTGGAGAGTTTGATGGTGAGTTCCAAGAATTTTGTGTATCCAAAGGGTATAGACACAACTTTTCGGCTCCTAGAACTCTTCAACGAAATGGTGTTGCAGAAAGAAAAAAATAAAACACTTTAAGAAATGAGTAGATCCATGCTAAATGAATTTGACTACCTAACTATTTTTGGGTTGAAGCGATAAATACCGCTTGTCGAGTAATAAATAGAGTTTACTTGAGACCATCTCTCAAAAAGACTCCTTATGAGCTTTGGAAAGGAAGAGTGCCCAATATTGGTATTTCAAGGTATTTGGTTGTAAGTGTTTTATACTTACACCAAAGATAACTTGAATAAACTCGAATTCAAAGAAGATGAAGGAATCTTCATGGATTATGCTCAAAATAGCAAGGCATTTAGGGTATAGAATAAAAGAAATATGAAAGTTGAAGAGTTAATTTTTGTTAAGTTTAGTGAATTCCTTGATGATGAACCAAGTCTAAATGATGAAGAAAGTGAATTAATTGAAGTAAGTTGTATAGAAGATCTTGAGAATACAAAAGGAAACATTCATGTTGATAATAGAATTGACCCACTTTAAAGTAGACCTAAGATAGAAGAACTGGAAAAGTGAAAGGTAATACTTCAAATTTGCCGGAATCATATAAATATAAGAAACATCACCCAAAAGAGTTGATATTAGGAGAAACAAGTCAAGGCATATTAATACGAAGAAAATTTCATAAAAATGCCTTTATTTCACAAGTTGAGCCTAAAAATATAAAAGAGGCTATAATTCATGAAGATTGGCTAGTAGCCATGCAAGAGGAGCTAAATCAATTTGAAAGAAATGATGTTTGGGTGTTAGTCGCTAAACCTAGTGATCATCCTATAATTTGTACTAAATGGGTATTTAGAAAAAAATGGATGATCAAGGAAATATGACTAGAAACAAAGCTAGGTTTGTAGCACAAGGATATAGAAAAGAACAATGTACATATTATGATGAAACTTTTGCCCCTGTATTGAATGGAATAATCCAAGAAGAAGTATATGTAGCTCAACCGCCGGGTTTTGAAAATCAGTATTACCCGAATCATTCATTCAAGCTTAAAAAGGCTCTTTATGGACCTAAACAAGCTACTAGGGCGTGGTATGAGAGATTAAGCAACTTCCTTCTTGAAAACGGGTTTTCAAGAGGAAATGTTGACACTACATTATTTATTAAAGAACAAGGAAATAATCAATTACTTGTTCAAATATATGTCGATGATATCATATTTGGTGCTACTAACGACTCTCTTTGTAAGCATTTTGACAAGCATGGAAGGAGAATTTGAAATGAGAAAGATGAGTGAACTCAACTACTTTCATGGAGTTCAAATCAAGAAAACCAAAGATGGTGTATACATATCTCAAACAAAATATGTTAGATTATAAAATGTTTTGATGATATAAAAAGATGCTTTAAAATGACTAAAATGGAATTTCACTCATTGAATTTGAAGCAAATTGAGAAAAACATATTGCGAGACGTAAATCTCCCATAAATTGGTTGAAGTATACATCAGCCCCTAAGGAGGCACATGGATCGATCCATGTGAAGCCCCTAAGGAGGCACATGTGAAGCTTGGTAAATGTTTGAGCTCGGTAAATGTTTGAGCTCTCAGATCTACGTCATACTCTCAGACAAGAGACGTGGATCGATCGACGTATAACTGAGAGACGTCGATCTCTTAGCTAAAGGTATGTCGGTCGATCGACATACATCTGAGAGACGTCGATCTCTCAGCTAACTGTACATCGATCGATCGATGTACATCTGAGAGACGTTGATCTCTCAGCCTAGGAGACGTCGATCGATCGACGCACATCTGAGAGACGTCGATCTCTCAGCCAGGCAGACGTCGATCGATCAATGTCATTCTGAGAGACGTCGATCTCTCAGCTCTAGCACGTAGATCGATCGACGTCTCCAGAATTCAAAAATTTTGAAACGCTGGAACAAAATCCAAGGGAGATCTATGATATTTTCTCTCTCCAATCTTGCTCAAATTTCTTGTGGACTTTAACCCAACATACTACATGCTTCCTTGACTATTTTAACCATGTCTAAGATTCTCTAGGGTGGCTATTCAAGATCAAATCACTCCATAGGGTGGCTCGAGACTATTTGGGCACTATCTTGACATTTTTGAAGATGAAGACTTGGTGGAGAGCCTCAAAGACATGGTCAACTTTATCTATAAATAGAAGAGGCTTGGATGAAGAAATTACACACTTTCAACATCATCTAGCTTTACCTTCCGTTGTTGTATAGTTCTCTCATACTTGTAAATTTGCTTAAAACTTGTTTAGCTTTTATTTGCTCTTCATTGTTGTATATTGAGAGAAAGTGAGTTAAGCACAAGAGGAACCATAAATACTTGATCTCTTGCTTGTGCTTAGACTTGTGAGAAAGTGTGAACCTTACCATATTTCTTCAACCCACTGTGAAAAGTTCTTTAGGGAACTTTTGTTGAAGTTGTGAGGAAGAAAGAAGTTGTTCTTGCTAAGAGTTGTAGTTGCTGTAGTCGCACAAGTGTGTTTTGTGCAAGAAGTTGATGTTGTTGTTGCTTACACTAAAGTGATAGTGTAAGTGTTGCTGTGGTTGTTCTTATTGTTCATAATAAGAAGAGTAGTTGTTGAAAATCCACTTTGGAAACAAAGTGGTAGTGGAGTAGAATCATTCACGATTCGAACCACTCTATATCCGGTGTACTCATTCATTATTTCTCATCTCCCATTCTTGCTCTGATTTTGAATATCTTTTTGAGTTGAGCCAAAAGAGAAAATTCCACAAAAGAGCCAAACACTCTATTCACCCCCCCTCTAGAGTGTATTTTGACCTAACAATTGATATCAGAGCCTAACCTTGATTGCTTGGCCAATTTTTTGCAAGTAGCAAGGTTAAAGATCATGGCAATGACAGCCTCAACCTCAACCTCTTCATCTCACACTTCATCTCCTAAGCCTACTGCACTATTTTCTGGATCAAACACTAAAGCACCTATGCTTGATGCCCAAAATTATTCTTTATGGAAATTTCGAATGATCAATCATTTGAAAGGATGTGGATTTGATATATGTAGAGCCGTTGTGAAAGGAATTGAAGTTCCTATGACTACCAACTCAAAAGGAGAATCGATGTTCAAAGATGAGGATGACTACACCGATGAAGAAAAGATGAAATTTGCCATTAATGGCAAAGCATTTGATATTCTCTCAAGTGCTCTCACCACCACCGAGCTCATAAGACTTCAAGGTCTTGAAACAGCCCATGAGGCGTGGAAAACCCTTGAAATTATTTATGAAGGAACTGAGCAAGTAAGAATGGCCAAAAGACTCATGCTCATGAAGGAATATGAGATGTTCGGAATGAAGAGCGGTGAAAAGATTGAGGAGACAATCGACCGATTCACACGAATAGTGAATCAACTCTCCATGGTGGACAAGAAAATCCCAAATGAAGACCTTGTCTCAAAACTCCTCAACTCCTTGCCAAGAGAATGGACACCCAAAGTCACCGCCATCACTGAATCAAAGAATCTCAAGACTCTTACCCTTGATGAGCTATCCGGTAATCTTCTTACTTATGAAATTCTTATTGATGAACAAAATAGGATGAACCCTATCAAGCCCACACAAACATCACACAAAGGATTGGTAGTAGAGTCTGATGAATCGGATGAAGAAGTTGCCCTTCTAGTAAGAAAATTTAGAAGAATGGCAACTAGAAACAAAGCTCAAGCAAGAAAGTTTTTCAAAAGACCATCTAAAGAAAAGGAAGCAAGTGAAAATTGCTATAGATGTGGTCAACCCGGTCATTTCATTGCCGATTGCCACGTAAAAGAGCCGCAAAAGCATGAGAAGAAGGTCTTTCCTCAAAAGAAGAAAGACCTCAATGCGGAGATAACCACGTGGGATGATCTTCTTTTGGAATCGGAAGGAGAAGAGAGTGAAGATCAAGGTGTTGGACTTGTTGCAATGGTTGACAATCCAAATATTCAACATACTTGTCTTATGGCAATTGAAGATGATCTTGAGGTAAATTCTAACCCTTCAAATTTTGATGATGAAATAGGAGATTTGCAAGATGACTTTGAAAAATTGAATCTAAAATATAAGCATTTGGAGAAAGAGTTCAAGAAATGCATCTTAGAGAATAAGAGCTTGCATGACAAGAATATTTTGATGTTTCAAGAGCATGACATCATACTCACCATGCATAAAACCGTAGCTCTCGAAAATGTAGAAATTAGAAAAGAATGTGAGAACTAAAGTTAGACTTACAAAGACTAACAAATGGTAAAAACAACTTAGACATACTACTTGGAAATCAAAGAATTGGAAATGATAAATCCGGCTTAGGATTTAATTCATCACTTTCTTCTATTAAACCTAAGTCCTTAAAGAAGAGGGCAAATAATAGAAAAACACAACAAAATCCATCACCTTCTAAACTAAAGCATGTACCCCACTTGTTTTTATTGCAACAAACTAGGACATGTGAAGAAAACATGTAGAGCTAGATTTGGAAGCACGTATGTTTGGAAGTCTAAGGGTCGACAAACTAACCCTAAAGGACCCAACCTTCAAAGGGTACTAATGCATACATCTTTTGGTTTTGTAGGCTCTCAAGATAAATGGAGTAGCCAAAGAAGAAGGAACCAAATGGCTTATGGACAGCGGATGTTCAACGCACATGACCGGAGACAAAACGTTGTTCACCAAGCTCAAGCTCCAAGATGGTGGAACGGTGCATTTTGGCAATGGGAGAGCCAAAATCCTTGGACATGGAGAAATTGGTAACTCTTCTTTTACTATTAATAATGTATTATATGTAGAAGGGCTTAAGTATAATTTGATAAGTGTTAGCCAACTATGTGATGCTAATTTTCAAATTGAATTTGTGAAAAGAAAATGTGTTGTGAAAAAGAGCGATAAGATTGTTTTTGAGGCTATACGTAAAAATGATGTTTACAAATTTAGCACACATGATTTGATATCACAAAATGTTTCTTGCCTAGTTGCCAAAAATGATTTGACTCAACTATGGCATAGACGACTTGGACATATTAGTTTTAAAAATTTCAAAGAGATTTGCAAAAATGAAAAAGTCCAAGGACTTCCAAAATTAAATTTCAAAAACCATGGCTTATGTGACACTTTTCAAAAGGCAAAGCTTGTTAAAACAAGCTTTAAGCCCAAAAGTGAAATCTCCACCACCAAACCTCTACAATTGCTTCATATGGATTTGTATAGGGATATTGGTACGGCAAGTCTAAGTGGAAAACATTACACCTTTGTGGTAGTAGATGACTTCTCTAGGTACACTTGGATAATGTTCTTAGCTAAAAAGAATGATGCATGCCAAGAATTTATAAAGCTTTGTAAGAGATTAGAAAACCAAAGAGAGGACACAATTAAGGAAATTAGAAGTGATAGAGGTGGTGAGTTTGATGGAGAATTTCAAGAATTTTGTGTATCCAAAGGGTATGGACACAATTTCTCAGCTCCAAGAACTCCTCAACAAAATGGTGTTGCAGAAAGGAAGAATAGAACACTTCAAGAAATGAGTAGAGCCATGCTAAACGAATTTGAGCTACCCAAATATTTTTGGGCTGAAGCAGTAAATACCGCTTGTCATGTGATCAATAGTGTTTATTTGAGACCATTTCTCAAAAAGACTCCTTATGAGCTTTGGAAAGGTAGAGTACCAAATATTGGTTAATTCAAGGTATTTGGTTGTAAGTGTTTTATACTTAACACCAAAGATAACTTGGATAAACTCGACTTCAAAGCGGATGAAGAAATCTTTATGGGTTATGCTCAAAATAGCAAGGCATTTAGAGTATATAATAAAAGAAGCATGGAAGTTGAAGAATCAATTCATGTCAAGTTTAGTGAACACAATGAGGATAAATCAAATATCAATGATGATGATGATAAAATAATTGAAGTAAGCCATATAGAGAAATTTGAGATTCCAAAAGGTAATATTGTTATTGATCTTAGGATTGATCCCCTTGAACCTAAGGTTGAAGATGAAGAAGTAGGAGGAGATACCTCAAATTTACCGGATTCATATAAGTATAGGAAAGATCACCCTAAAGAGTTGATATTAGGTGAAACTAGCCAAGGCATAATGACTAGGAGAAAATTCAATGAAAATGCCTTCATTTCACAAGTTGAGCCTAACAATATAAAGGAGGCAATAAACGATGAAGATTGGGTATTAGCTATGCAAGAAGAATTAAATCAATTTGAAAGAAGTGATGTTTGGGAATTAGTTGCTAAACCTAGTGATTATCCCGTAATTGGCACTAAATGGGTATTTAGAAACAAAATGGATGATAAAGGAAACATCACTAGAAACAAAGCTAGGTTAGTAGCTCAAGGCTATAGGCAAGAGGAAGGCATAGACTATGATGAGACCTTTGCCCCCGTAGCTAGGTTAGAAGCTATTAGGATGCTATTAGCATATGCATGCTATAAGGATTTCAAACTATATCAAATGGATGTGAAATCTGCATTCTTGAATGGAATAATTCAAGAAGAGGTCTATGTAGCTCAACCGCCAGGGTTTGAAAATCATGATTATCCAAATCATGTTTTCAAACTCAAAAAGGCCCTTTATGGACTTAAACAAACTCCTAGGGCTTGGTATGATAGATTAAGTAACTTCCTACTTGAGAATGAGTTTTCAAGAGGAAAAGTCGACACTACTCTTTTTATTAAAGAACAAGGAAACCATCAATTGCTTGTTCAAATTTATGTGGATGATATCATATTTGGTGCTACTAATGATTCTCTTTGTGAGCATTTTGCAAAATTGATGGAAGGAGAATTTGAAATGAGCATGATGGGTGAACTCAACTACTTTCTTGGTCTTCAAATCAAGCAAACTCAAGATGGAGTGTATATATCTCAAACGAAGTATACAAAGGATTTGCTCAAGAAGTACAAATTTGAGGATGGAAGAAGTGTGAGCACTCCGATGAGCACAAGTACAAAGCTTGACAAAGACGAAAAAGGAAAGCCTGTTGAGGTAACCAAATATAGGGGTATGATTGGTAGTTTACTTTATTTAACCGCTAGTAGACCGGATATTTTGCATGTTTGTGCTTATGTGCTAGATTTCAAAGTATGCCTAAGGAATCATATTTAGTTGCTATTAAACGTATCTTTAGGCATTTGAAAGGAACTTTGAATTTTGGGTTGTTTTATCCCAAAAATGGATGTTTTGATTTAAGGGGGTACAGTGACTTCGACTATGCCGGAAATCTTGTTGATAGGAAAAGCACCTCCGGGACGTGTCAATTCCTTGGAGATTGCTTGGTTTCTTGGCTCTCCAAGAAACAAAATAGTGTGTCACTTTCAACGGCGGAATCCGAATATGTATCGGCCGCTTCGTGTTGTGCACAACTACTTTGGATGATCAATACTTTAAACGATTATAATGTCAAGTTTGATAAAGTTCCCATCATATGCGACAATACCTCAGCCATAAGTATAGCGCAAAATCCAGTACATCATAGTAGGACCAAGCATATAAAAGTGAGGCATCACTTCATAAGAGATCGCATGCAAAAAGGATTTGTATGCGTTGAATTTGTCCCAACAAATGACCAACTAGCGGATATATTCACAAAATCTCTTCCCACTGAGACATATGAGTCTATTAGAACAAGAGGGATGATAAACATTGGTTAGAGGGATAAAATTGAAAATCTCAAAAATCATTATACGTCGATCGATCGACGTATTAAAACAAGAGATCGACGTACGTCGATCTCTGACATCGATCGATCGACGTACGTCGAACTCAGACGTCGATCGATCAAACTCGTCGAATCTGCAACCTTTAAAATCTCTGCAAACGCGAATTCCTCTTCATTTGTAACATTTCAATCAGCAGAAACCCTACAAAAGCTGCGCCCCCTTTCTCCAAAACAATCCATTTCTCAAATTTTATCTCTAAATCAAGAGTTAATCATCTCTACTCTTGATTCTTGAGTTCGTCTCCTGGATTCCTCCATTTTAACATAAGATTTTAAATCTCTCAAGCCCTAATTTCTCTCAAAAATGTCTTCAAGGAGCAAAAATACAACCAAGAGGCCAAGATCTTCTAGGGGTGGAGGAGAAGGGTGAAGGAACCCTTCTCAAGGACAATCTTCTCAACCTAGAATGAAACAGTCTATGGATATGAGTGAAGGGCGCCTTCTTTCCGGGATTAGGAGTGGGCTAACTCTCTCCAACTTCCCTTGGATCAAAGCCAAAGATGTCAAGGAAGCTTTAACAGGACCCCTACCCCCGGGGCAAGTAAGGTATATAACTAGACATTCTCAGATTTTATATGATAAATGGGAAGATGACGAAAGAGCCACCATCCCACTCAAATTGCTTAGAATAAATGATATTCTAAGCAATAATGAACTAAGTCCTATCATAGAGTGGTTAGATGTTCAAGAATGGAGGAGTATATGGAATGAGAATGAGATGTCAAAAATGTCCACTAGGTATACTTGACTCTTTTATGCCAATTTATAGATTGAATACATAAATGGCCTTCCTTTAGCTCTACACTCCGTTATTGATGGACATCACATTAAATGGAAAGTAGAAAAAATTTGTGACTTGATCGGTGTACCCAACGAAGGGTACTTTGAGTTTGATGCGTGGAAGTGGGATGCTGCTAAGTGGAAAGTATCAGAAGATCAAGTAAAGTCTTTCTTAGGTTTCCATCCAAGTAAAAACACAAATGACATGCCCTTAGTTTATCGTACACTTCTTGCTATTCTTACATTTTGTATCAATGGTAAATCCGCAAAATTGCCAAGTAACCTTGACTTCTACATAGCATACCGAATAGCTAACCGTGAGAAGGTTAACTTTGTGGAGCTTTTTATGACAAATATTATCGAAGCCGCAACCAAACAAAACAAAGCCCTTCCCTATAGTAACCTCATTTATAGAATGCTTGTGAAGTCGGGTATTTATTTAGATGACACGGATGTTGACAGCATAACGCACAAAGACTTCTATGATATAGTCAACATCCAACCAATACTGAAGTCTAGAAAAGAAGCAATGAGGAGGGAATAAGAGGAGGAAGCAAGAGAAGAAGAAGAGTTTCCAGACGAGGCACCCATTCCTGAACCGGATACTCAAGGAGAACCAAGTGGCTTGAGCTCAAATGTCCCGGAACTTCAATCTCAAGTTGCTAGTCTTCAACAAGAGGTTGGGGAGCTTCGCAGCAAGGTATCCGTACATGAGTTGAGGTTTGCAAAGCTCAAGGAAAAGATGAAAGATTGCATTCCTGGCATCACATTCTCTTCAAATGAAGACTAGGGTGTTTGTTTAGCGTGCTTCTTGTTCTAGCTTAGTATGTGTTGTTAGTTGTAAAACTTGGCTGTGCCTTTGAATTTAATGAAGTAATCTTGCTTATTGTTTGATGCTTTCAAAAAGGGGGAGAAAATAGCTATTGGCTGGCTTATTTGTCAAAGTGTTTTATTGGCTATTGTTGCTTAAGTGGCTTATTTGTTAAAATAGGTTATTGCATGATGAGATTTTTTGATGAAATAATTTTTGGTAGCTGGCAAAATGAGGTAAGTTTGGAAATTGGAATCTTTGTTAATTGTTGGTAAAATGAAAATGAGCATGAAGAGTTACTGATGCATGTTTGAGAAAGTTGGTTTGTTGATACACGTTTGGTTGAGGGGGAGCAAATTTCAAAGAAAAGTATTTTGGTTGGAGTTGTAAAATCTTGTTCACATTGACTACTACGGAAGGTACAAAGTGCATATACTTAGGGGGAGATTGATATTTTTCAAATTTGAAACATTCAAACAGTTAAAAATGAAGCAAAAACATCTTTTAGAATCTTGGTTTTGAAATCATCAAAAAGGGAGAGATTGTTTGATTTTAAAATGTTTTGATGATATAAAAAGATGCTTTAAAAGGACTAAGATGGAATTTCACACCTTGAATTTGAAGCAAATTGAGAAAACATATTGCGAGACGTAAATCTCTCATAAATCGGTTAAACTATACATCAGCCCCTCAGGAGGCACATGGATCGATCCATGTGAGGCTTGGTAAATGTTTGAGCTCTCAGATCTACGTCATACTCTCAGCCAAGAGACGTGGATCGATCGACGTATAATTGAGAGACGTCGATCTCTCAGCTAAAGGTATGTAGATCGATCGACATACATCTGAGAGACGTCGATCTCTCAGCTAAGGGTACGTCGATCGATCGACGTATATCTGAGAGACGTCGATCTCTCAACCAGGCAGACGTCGATCGATCGATGTCATTCTGAGAGACGTTGATCTCTCAGCTCTGGCACGTAGATCAATCGACGTCTCCAGAATTCAAAAAAATTTCAAACGTTGGAACAAAATCCAAGAGAGATCTATGATATTTTATCTCTCCAATCTTGCTCAAATTTCTTGTGGCCTTTAACCCAACATACTACATGCTTCCTTGACTATTTTAACCATGTCTAAGATTCTCTAGGATGGCTATTCAAGATCAAATCACTCTATAGGGTGGCTAAAGACTATTTGGGCACTATCTTGACATTTTTGGAGATGAAGACTTGGTGGAGAGCCTCAAAAACGTGGTCAAATTTATCTATAAATAGAAGATGCTTAGATGAAGCAATTACACACTTTCAACATCATCTAGCTTCATCTTCCATTGTTGTATAGTTCTCTCATACTTGTAAATTTGCTTAAAGCTTGTTTAGCTTTTATTTGCTCTTCATTGTTGTATATTGAGAGAAAGTGAGTCAAGCACAAGAGGAACGATAAATACTTGATCTCTTGCTTGTGCTTAGACTTGTGAGAAAGTGTGGACATTACCATATTTCTTCAACCCACTGTGAAAAGTTCTTTAGGGAACTTTTGTTTTAGTTGTGAGGAAGCAAGAAGTTGTTCTTGCTAAGAGCTGTAGTTGCTGTAGTCGCACAAGTGTGTTTTGTGCAAGAAGTTGTTGTTGTTGTTGCTTACACTAAAGTGATGGTGTAAGTGTTGCTGTAGTTGTTCTTATTGTTCATAATAAGAAGAGTAGTTGTTGAAAATCCACTTTGGAAACAAAGTGGTAGTGGAGTAGAATCATTTACGATTCGAACCACTCTATATCCGGTGTACCCATTCATTATTTCTCATCTCTCATTCTTGCTCTGATTTTGAATATCTTTTTGAGTTGAGCCAAAAGAGCCAAACACTCTATTCATCCCTCCCCTCTAGAGTGTATTTCGGACCTAACAAAATATACCATGGATCTCCTCAAGAAATACAAATTTAAGGATGGAAGGAGTGTGAGCACACCAATGACCACAAGTACAAATCTTTACAAGGATGAAAAAAGAAAGCCGGTTGAGGTAACTAAATATAGGGATATGATTGGTTGTTTACTTTATTTAACCGCTAGTAGACCTGATATTTTACATGTTGGTTGCTTATGTGCTAGATTTCAAAGTATGCCTAAGGAATCACATCTAGTTGCCCTAAAACGTATTTTTGGGTATTTGAAAGGTACATTGAACTTTGGGCTATTTTATCCTAAAAATGAATGTTTTGATTTACGAGGGTATAGTGACTCCGACTATGCTGGAAATCTAGTTGATAGGAAAAGCACGTCCAAAACAGTCAATTTCTTGGAGATTGCTTGGTTTCTTGGTTCTCTAAGAAACAAAATAGTGTGTCAGTTTCAACGGTAGAATCCGAATACGTGTCGGTCGTCTCATATTATGCCCAACTAATTTGGATGATAAACACCTTAAATGACTATAATGTCAAGTTTGATAAAGTACCTATCTTGTGTGATAATACCTCAGCCATAAGTATAATGCAAATCATGTCCACCATAGTAAAACCAAGCATATTAAAATCAGACATCGATTAGTTTGAGGTTTAATGGAAGATAGGCTGTGTATTTCCAGCGACTTCAGCTTTACCCTCATTAGTTTGAGGTTGTGCAATGACCGATACATTATGGTCATTACGACATGTCTAGTTGGCATAAGTTTATTTTTTTCAATAACATGAGTCTTTTGTACTGATAATGGGTTTCCTTCGTCGCAAGTGAGGCTTACCACTATTTAATAAAATCATACAGGGGGTGACGGCCTTCTTTTATCAAAAAATTATATATTCTTGAGTTAATTACATTTTCTTTATCCAAAAGCTTTTTAGTTATTGAATAAACATTGAAAACTTTTGAAATTGCAGTTTTTATCGAAATCTTGTTAATTTGTTACAACGACGTCTATTTGCGCCAACAAAACATTGCAACTTTACTGTCAAATCATCGATATTTACAGTAACAAATTAACAAGATTTTAATAAAAATATACTTTTACAATATTTTATGTTTTGCAGAGTAACTGAAAAGCATTTAAATAAAGCATAGATCTGTTATGTATATGTTTGAATGTTTTTTAAAAGCATGATTTTCTTAAGTGTTAAAATACTAAATAAATCCACTCTATATCATAAAAATATCAAAAAGTTGAAATAAATAAGACAGTGACATCGATCTTTAGGTTAAGACACATCGATCGACCAATGTGTACATCAATCTCTCGAAAGAGACATAGATATATCGATGTGTGTGAAGATCAAAACTAAAAGCTCACTATGAGACATCGATCGATGTGCACATTATACCCTACGTCGATCGATCGATGTTGGACAGATTAAACCTGAAACTTCATAGTGAGACATCAATCTCTAAAACTAAGATACATCGATCGATCGATGTATACATCGGTCTCTAAAATTGAGCCATGGATCGATTGATATCAACGTATGTGTTGAAAAATTTCTTTATGTATGACAAGCAAGTAATCACTATCGGTATGCACATTGTCTCCTTTGCTATGATGATTTTTTGAACATCCCACATATGTTCATCATGATTCTATGCATTAATTTGGAGTGTATGTATATGTATGCATATACATACATACATATGCACCAAATTCAGGCATGCTGGCGTAGGTGGACAGCATCCTCATGGGTGCTGTGTGACAAGGATTTTCCAACTAAATTACAGAGAAAATTTTATAGGGTGGCAGTGCGGCTAGCTTTTTAGATGGAACAAACTGTTGAGCCATCAAGAGGACATAGCCGCAGAAGATGAAAGTGGTAGAGATAAGGATGTTGACGTGGATGTATAGATATACAAGGCTAGACGAGATAAAAAAATAAGGTATTTAGGAAAAGGTTAGGGGTGGCTAGTATAGCAGATAAGATAAGGGAGGGGAGAATGAGATGGTTTTGGCATGTCAAGAGGAGACAGATATCAACGTCTGTCAGAGAAGTTGAAAGCATCAATGTAGAAGAGAAGAAGAGTAAAGATAAGCACAAAAATGACTTAGGATGAGCAAACTACTAGACTTGCACCTCTCTGAGGACATGGTCTAGGATAGGAGTTCATGGAGGCAGAGGATTAAGGTTAAAGAGGTTTAGGTGGGATATAGGGGCACCTTAGAGTGTACCTATAGGGTTAAATACCCTCTACACTTCATGTTGACTTTGCACTTTTTTGTCTTTGTCTTTCATTGTTTGTGCATAAACACGGTTGTGGCTTTTTCTAGTATCGGAAGCTTTTTATTTGTGTTTGCTAAATTGCTTCACTAGTATACTATCACACCATATTACTATATTGTGTCATCTATACAGGTACATATAGAGTCGGAGATCTCACAAGAAGCAGACCCTCTATCACTTGGTAAGAAGGTATTGTTTGTCTGTCCCTCACCCTCTCGAGACCCTAGCGGTAGCTTCGCTGTCATTGGGATATAATGAATATGGTTGTTGTCGTTATGTCACTAATTTTCTAAGGAAGTTTTTACAACTTATCACAAGGTAAAAAGAGTATTTTTGAGATTTTACAAGGCTATATCTTATGAAGGATACACAAGATAAAGATGGAGTAGCAATACACCCTTATTTGACATATTTGGTTTCCAAGAGTATTTTGGTCATTTTATAGACAAGGGCATTTTGTTTATTTACATAAGCTTATTTTTTAATGCTAAAAATTTTACTATATGGATTTCTTATATATGGTACTTATGGTCTTCATGTCTACATCAACAATATATTATGGACTTCGGTTTTCTCATAATCTTATTATAGGACATTTATTTTATCACACTATATGGTCATTAATGATATTCTTATATACATCATTTTGGACTTCTCTATAATGATCTCAGGCAGAATATTGGCCATTTTTCTAAGGAACAACTGGCACACTTGAAGGCGAGAAAAAAGGAAGTACTTTGGATCAAATGATGATGATTACAGGGCAACCTCTTCTCGCCATTATCCAACCATTGTTATCAGATTTCACACTCATTTTTAAACATAGAAACCGTTTATATATGTATGTGTGAGTTGGACAAATCAAACTTTAACATGTATGGAAGGCTACACCACATGGACTAACCAAAACACTCCAACATGACTTGTTGGCAAAGATTTCACCCTTGGCATCCAAAGTGGCATATATTTCGTTTCGGAAGCTAAAATCCAACAGATCGGGTAAGCTCTTATCCATCCCAAGGTTTTATTGTGGTTGAGCAAAAGATGGACAAGGAAGTGGATATCTAAACCACTTGATTCAACAAAAAGTTTCACCATAAAGATATGAGTTGAAGTGTTCCAATCATATCTTTTGAAGGTGCCAATTATACATGGTGGTGAGATGGCCATCTAATTAAATGAAGGCAGACAAGATTGATGATAGTGAGGGTGACATGTGAGCATCCTAATCAACAGAACGGACTGCTCACACCTATAAATAGGAGTAGAGTTGAAGAACGAAGATACACCGTGAGCTCTTTTCTTCCTTACTTCTTCTTCTCCATTCTTGGTCTTCACACTTGAAGCTGAAGCTATAGTGTTTTGAGTTGCCTCTTTGCTGCAGTTACACCTCTTGTACTCATAAAAGTTGTAATTGATTAGCCATTCTATAAGGCTACATCAATAGGTAGTGAAGTGATTATATTATTATGTTGTGACCTAGTCTTGATTAGAATTGGTGTATGACCCAATAATGGAGTACTTTGAAATGTGTAAAGTGTTCTTTTCATAGTGAAAATCCAAGAAAATGTGTTCCTTGGGACTGGAGTAGGTCACATTGACGGAACTAGGATAACTCTTGGCGTCTTTGTCTTCTTTACTTTTCTGCTGTGTTTCATAGTTTAAGTATTCAACCTTACACGATTGTTTAAATTAGTAAAACGTTTTCAAAATCTTTGATTTTTGGTGAAAATAAACTTCATACTATTAGCTTTCATTTACAACAGGAATCATTGAATTGGAGCAAACGAAAGTTAGTCATTTAGTCTTTGAAAGATTATTGCTCCACACTGCCAAAAAATTAAACAGTCTTCAAGAAACTCGTTTTCCCAATTTTATCAATCACAGTTTCTGGCCAAGACCTTTTGGAAACATAAGCTAAACATCTTAAGGTCAATTTGGTACAGAAATCAATCTTTTTGACTGAGTATATAAAAAGTTATAGTCTTTCAAAGTTTTCTAACTTTCTGTTCAAAACAGTTTGGACAGACCATATGAAGTTTTACACTAATTTGAAGGGTCAAACTTTTTTAATTTTTGCCTATTTTTGGACAGAGTGAATTTAATTCTTTGAAGATTTTTCTGTAACGTATAATAATTTGTAGGATTGCGTACTTAGAGTTTTGACTTTTTCAATAAACGGGTACTGCGTCTGAAAATTGCAGAATTAGATTTGAGGAGATTTTTTTCAAAGGGGTAAAAATACTATAATTTTTGCAAACCATTATTCATTCCTCTCCTCTAATGGTGTTGTGCATGTGTTATGGTCCAACAAGATCTACTTGTTTTTTTCAAGAATAAATTGTGCATACATGATCATCTTTCAAAATAGAAGAACTATCCATCCCGGCTCTTATCCATATCTTATGCATAACCAATATGTTCTTTGAGTGTCACCATGTTTTACAGTTATTAGTTATTATAATCATTTGCACAACTAAAAAAATTTATTTAGAATGTTTTAAGAAGGAAAGCAGACTGGTCTAAAAGGAAACAAAATATTGTAACCTTTTGTCAAATAACTAGCGTGTCCTCTTTACATATAATACGCAATCGAATCATCCCTTCGGTGACCAAAAAGCGAATCATCCTTTCGGTGACCAAAGTTCTAATGCGTTCCGCCATTTTATTAGCATTATTTACATATAATACACAATTGACATATCTATCTATCAAATTTCTTTTTTTTTCATCATATCTGTAATCTAGTAGTCCACAAAATTAAGGAAGTAAAACAAAGTTTTTCAGCATACATGGCAATGTAATATGGTTTTCACATGATACTAAAATAATACAATACAAGGCCAAATTGCATTTACTGTAACTCAGTGTCCAAATTATACATGGAAAAAGTTTACACTCAAACAAAGTAACTACATAATATACAAACAACTTCAATAACCATAATTCGGTTTCCCCATAGATTAACCAATACCATATTTTGTTTTCCAAATCATGCAAGGAAAAATTTTACACTTATACAGCGTAACAACATAATACATATAGCTTCAATAACCGTAATCCGATGTCTTCATAGATCAACCAATACTGTACCAAATCATACAAGAAAAAATTTACCCTTTAAGAACGTAAGTACATAATACGCATGCAACTTCAATGATTGTAATTCGGTCACTACATCATGCACTACATAACAAACTTTACTATTGAATAACCATAAATATAATGACGAACTTCTATCACAAAAAAAGAAAGAAATCACAATAGTCATCAATGCCATCCAATCACTGAATGACCTTCACAATATCACATGTATGTTGACCTAATGCTACTTACACAAGGACATGCATATGTAACCTAATGATCCTTGGTGAAGGAGATGTATGTGTTCATAGAAGAAGAACAACCAACATGCTAAAACCTCCAGTCCAGAGCTGACAATAAGCACTTTGGTGTAATGTAGTAGGGACACTATACATTTCTCCAAGACTTCTCGTTATCTTTGAAATACGAATGTCGATCAGTTGTACTTCTTCCATACTATTTTCCTTTTGCCATCGTATTTCATTCATAATTGAATTACACCAATTTTAAATTATCCTTTCTAAAAGTGATCAGGTCAACAGTTGACAAACTAATATTATCTTCTTATTTCTTTGGGTGTACACGGTTGCTTCCGTGTTCCAGTACTATACATACATCTAAGGTTCGCCTTTCCAGAAGATGAAAACGCTTCACTATCGATACATCTACCAAACTAAATGAAGTATTTATCTCTATCAACCGTTACAATTAATCTCAATAGATAAGAATGCATTTACACTTTCTTGGATAACGAAAGAACATTTTTTTCTTTTTCCTTTTTCATAGACCGAATATAAGTCTATCAGTGTCCTCGTAACACGGTTTATCCGTCATTTTATGCATTCAATAACTGTGATCACGGTATAGTGTAATTATAAAAAAAAATACAGCGTTAAATGTACTTCTATATGTTTGAGGTCAAACTCGAAAAAAAAAACGTCATTTAGTGTACATTGGTGAAATTTCGAAAAACTTTTGCTATCCTCCATACATTTTTTACTATCCCTAGTGTCATTGGGTGCAATTATTAGAGCTTTTCCACTTCTGAAATTTGGCCAAGAAACAGCAGAAGTATGCATATTCGAAGATCTAACAGACGAAATTCCAACCATTGAACTTGAAGAAACCGGAAAACTGCAGACTAAACCGGCGAGAAAAAGATAAAATCTCTAAGCAGTCGAGATTTGGGATCTTTTTGAGCATTCGATTAAATACGATGCGGATTTGAGCACACGTAGTATCCTGTAAAAGAAATACGGAGTACTAGGTCACGTCACCAATAAAAATATAACATACCTTTTCTATTTTTTCTTTTGGACTTTTCTTCAGCATGTAGATATGCAAAATTCTATTTATTTGTTTTTATTAAATTCTTTTACTAGTACACTAGAAAGTATGATTCTATTATTGTGTGATCTATGCATATACATATAGAGTCGGGTATATCACTGGAAGTAAACTCTCTATCCTTTGAGATAAAAGTATTGTTTGTCTGTCTCTCACCTTCCCCAGAGCCAAACGATATCGTTTGATTTCGTTAGAATATACTGGATATGATTGATGTTGTTGGCTTGAAAGATACAACATTTTATTTTATTTTTTTAACGAAAAGATACTACATTGGAGAGTATCTGCATTATACATTTTGTAGATGCAAATAGGATGCTCAAAATCGTGGTTAGTTACCGACCACCCTGCAACGATCGCTTCAAATAATTGGAGCATCGGATTTCAAAGCTTCGGATAGCGACTATATCGAATCAATCCGGTCACAAAATATGCTGGAGTAATTATTTGAAGATGACGGCCAAAATAAATAAATAAAGGATGATGATGATGATGATAACAATAACAACAACAACAGAAAAGTAACCTTTATTCAAACTAGCTGATCAGGGGCATTAGATCAGATGTAACCATTTAGATCTATAATAGATCATATCTCACCTGTCAGTCACAATGTTTAAAATTATCAGTGACCAAATCCTTCACATTGTGCCACACAACACTAGCATGGCTTTGTCTTAAATACATGAAACTTTCGCTCAACGTAATCCCTTGATCTTTACTTTTAGCAAGTGATTCAGATATCAATCTTTTGCTCCTAAAAGCTGAACTCCATGGCGACCTGTCCCAAACCCTAGTAGTGACAACGATTCACTCGTCGTATCTCACTAAGGAGATACAAGGCGTCAATACAATTCAATTACACGTCATCAAAGTAACGCAAATCGATATCAGCGAAAGTCATAGACTAAAAACCCTCGATAAAATAATCATCGTCATTAATACAATGTCTATGCAAATCGAAATCGATACAACAGTCAACGTTGATAAACACTAAATCTTCAAAATACATAAACCTCGAATATCAAAATAACTGCCTCAGCTAAATCCTCGAAAGTCTTGTCCGAATATCCTCAATTTCGAAATCTCCGTTCCCGATCTTCCATGGTATACTAACTCCTTTACGTGTCTATCTACAAAACTGATTGATAGAGGGGGGTGAGTGAAATACATCGTCCACCAAGTAACCTGACTATATTTACCATGGGATCATATACGGAGAAGCAAGTGTAAATACAATAAATAAATAACATAATATAAAATAACATGCCTCTCTTCGCAAATAAATTTACCCTTTCCCCCTTCCTGAACAATCAAGCAAGTAAAGCACACGCAACTTAGTCATCGCACATAAGAGTCCATACAATCAAAACTGTGATGCAACTTTTCAAATTAATGAATGCAACGACTCGAAAATCATCTATCCTTTATTCAATTCCATTTCATATTCCATTTTCCATTTCTCATATTTTGTTTCCCTCTCTCATATCATAGGTGATTACCCCTTACGGTATCCCTATCGATATCCATTTCCATTTTCCTTTTATTTCTATTTTCTGATATTATAGGCGATTACTCCTTACGGTATCCCTACCGATATCCATCTCTAATATCTATATGCGGTTACCTCTTGCGGCATCCATATGCGATATACATTTCTGATACCTATATACGGTTACCACTTACGACATCCATATGCGGTATCTATTTCTGATACCCATATGTGGTTACCCCTTGCTTCATCCATATGCGATATATGTTTCTGATACCTATATGCTGTTACCCCTTGCGGCAACCATATGCCATATCCATTTCTGATACTCATATGCGGTTACCCCTTAAAGCACCTATATGCGATATCCATTTCTACTTTTTCGTTTCACTTTATTTCCATGTTTAATTTCAACTTATCACCCACATATAAGTATACCTACGTATATGCCCGTATCCATACATGTGCATATACACGCTTATACTTACGGGCAACATTTGAGCTCGCAACTCAGCATGTACCTAGCCGTAGCCTTACCACGGCCCTGCCAGCCTGGCACGCTGCCTTGCCGTGGCCCTGCCAGCCAGAACCGACAACCTTGCCAAGGCCCTGCCAGCCAGAGTCGCAGCCTTACCACAGCCCAGCCTACGGCTAACACACCAATATTGAAGAAAACAATTTTCAATTAACACGTATATATTCACATAATTCCGATCACATAAAATAACACGTATAACAATCCAATTAAATCATGCATACTCATCAATATAAATACCAGACACATCATACGAACCCACGGCCATATACATGTACTTCAACAAGATTCATGCATCTTTCATACGTATATACACATAATAGATACATAGATACAACAATTACATACGTATATACATCAATCTATGCAAAACACAACTACATATGCATGATCCAATTTGATATAAAAATAGCATAATAAAATTGTGAAAACATAGAAAATATAGTAAGGGTACTTACCTCGATCCATGGTATACTATACCGTACGAAGAATCGGGATCCAAACAGACAAGATTTGGCCACCTAATGGATGGCGGCTCAGTTGTTCTTCACTTTTTGTTTTGAAAGGGTGAGGCTGCAGAGTCTCTGGTGGGGTGTGTTGGCCATCATGTGTAGTATATGTAGAGAATGAAAGATGGTGGGATGTACATGGGATTTCGGCTGAGGCTATTTCTTGGGAGTTGGCATGATGAGGTACAGGTGCCAAGTGGCAACAAAGACGAGGCAAGTCGAGGACAAGAGACAAGAAGTATGACAAAGAGTTTGAGCCAAGAAGTTGATACATTCTTGTTCAGACACGTGCAAGACGAGCCTTTAAACAAAGAGTGTTGTTGGGTTCACTTACTTGAGCCCAATCTTTGAGTTTTTATGTGTTGTAACATATATGAGTCGTTTGTATTATTTCTTTCATTCCTTGAGTCGTTTGCTTAAAGTTTCTTGTTTGTAAAGGTTGTTCTTTCGATCTTGCATAACCAAACCTTGAGTCTTTTATCTTGATAGGCCTTTAGGGTTGTTTATTATGCTTCTATATTTATTATAATTATTTTAAGGACTTGTAAGGTTGGAGACGTTTGAAGACCAAAGGAGTTGAAGAGAAGCAAGCCCATTTCAGAATGTAATTTTCTGGCAGAATAAGTTTTCATAAAACAGGCGTATCTCTTCAACCACAAGGGCAAATCAATTGATTCAAGATTCCTTGGAAACACAAGACAAAGACCTATCATATTCATGTTTTGCACATTTCCAAGATCTGTCGTTATAATGGTCAAAAACAGCATTGAAGTTCAAGTATTGTTTCTGCCGAATTCTGTGACACATGTTTAGTAACTTGGACTTATCTCTTTAATGGATGGGCCAAACTCAGAGAACCGCATATGTTTATTTTCTAAACTCAATGGACTACAATTCTCTAAGAGGAGTCAAGGCCTAATTCGAGCTGCAAGTGATCCAAAAACAGGCCATAATTCATACAAGTTTTCAGGAGCCCGTACAGAAAGCATTCAGGACACCCAAACTTTGGAGGGCCATATCTAACTCATCCCATATTCAAATGAGGTGATTCAAAATCCCAAATTCAATTTCAAAACGTGATCTACAATTCTCAAGAAGTGATAAAGACAAAAATCTGCCTCTAGAAGGAGTCAAACCGTTTGCCAACAGATTACACATTTTTAGCCTTTTTTGTAGCCTTTTGACTAGCCTTTTCTTTAGCTTTGTAGACTAGACTTTTTTTGGTCTTCTTGGCCCTATTTAAAGGAGTCATGCACGTCCAAATAGAGTAAGAAAGTTGGAAAATTGATTCATAAGAACTCTTGGGCAAAATTAGCCTATTTTCTCTTCATAAACACTTGTGAGTTTTGTTTTTGATTCTTCTTAAGAACAAGTTGAGTGTTTTCTTTGTTTCTTTGAAGATCAAAGTTAGAATCCAATCAAGGAGTGAGCAACCTTGTGGGGGATATCCAAAATCAAAGGTGTGGCCGTCCAAGAGGGTGCAAACTTGCTTGGGAAACGGGTAACTTTTGAAGGAGGAAGGCTCAAATAAAAATCTTGGTGAATCAACGACTAGGAGGGAGTTAAACTCTTGCCTACAACTGTTAAGGATCCAAGTGTTAAAGGAGACGATTCGTACGAGGCGTGACAACTGCGCATCAGTTTGGTATCAGAGCAAAGGTTCTCCTTTAATCTATCATTCATTTCGTGTCTTCTTTTTTTTGTCTTCATTTTTTTGTGTCATCAAAAAAAATCCTGTTCCAAAAAAATCAGCCTTAAAACTTTCATCCAACTTGATATATTATCAAAAAAAATAACAACCTATCTTTCTGGACTTGACAATATCAATACCTTGACATATTGAACAAAGGACCGAAATTTCCTTGACATATTGGACTATTGGACACTTTGTACCTATTTGACATATTGGACCTATTGGACACTTTGACCTATTGGACTATATTGGACAATTTGGATAAATTGGAGAGGACCAAATACCGAAATCTTTGGACATTTTGACAAAAGGACTGTGACATATTGGAGATACCTTGACAAGGACCCTATACAAGGACAAGGACAATCTTTAAAACATCTTAAAACATTCAAAAGATTGCATCTTTGTTGTTGTTCACAACTATTTTCATTTGGGTTACTTTGTCTTGTATCCACTCTTGCTTGAATACATACTTGGGTATTAGGATCGTTGCATAGAGAGCTTTCATTTCAGCCACACTTATATTGCTTCTACTAGCCTAAAAAGCTACCGTTGTTAACTTTAAATCTTGTTGCTATTTGAAGCTCTTAGTCATGCTTGGGTTTATGCATCTTACTTGCATTGTATGTTGTGTTTATTGATGCATACAAGTGATCCATACTCATACAATCCTTACACTACAAAAGATTGAGTCTCTTTTCACAAGAGCATATTTAAACATCCTTTTGTATAAAATTCGCCTTAGAACCAAAAAAAATTGGAGCAAGAAGGTTGTTGTGTTCTTTGATTAATCCTTTGGTTACTTTGAGTTTCTTGTATTTCAGCCCCCAAAAAAAGAGAACATCAAAAAAAGGAGCGTTACAAAAAAAACAGGAACACAAAATAGCCGTTATTCAAAAGAGGCTATTTGAATTGCTTGAAACGGTCTCCTTGCACAATCAAAACACAAAAACTTCCTACAACACCTACGACCAAAACAAAACACCCTTTTTATATACCACTTCGGACACTTCTTCCTTTATGCATCTTGGACGTTGCATACGTGTGATTAAGTGCATTGAGTCTAAGTGTGGTTAAGGATTTCCCAAGGCAACCCCTTAGCAATTCATTTTCTCAGCCCTTTACATCACATTTGGTTTCATAATTTTCTTGAATCTTAGAGTTTGTCCAAGTGTGTTTTGTGTCCTTTGCTCGGTATCTATTCTTACTTCGGTGATACTAACCCCGTTTTTGAAGATCGTACAAGCTGCTGAAGACCTCCACATTGTTGCTCGTCTTGGTTGCTTCTAGCCCACGATTGGATTAGAGGCACAAGAAAAGAGAGGTAAAAGGCTTGTAAGGGCTTGAAAGGACTTAAAGAGGGGAGGTAAAAGCCTTGAGTGTCAAAATACGAGTAAGAAAGGACAAGCACAAGTTGAAATTCTCTTTGCACTAACGTAACAAATCTTCTTTACTCTTTGTGTTAGTTTTCCTTTTTTTTCTTTGTGTTCTTTTAATTTTTTTTTAGGTTTAGATGGATGAGACACCGTTTAAAAATTCCAATACTCCCCCACCTTTGGAGGATATGAGGAATTCCGTGACGGAAGAGAATGTACTTGGAATGCTTAGAAGGATTACAGAGAGGTTAGACCTACTGAAGGCTGAAAGATCTAACCCCTGCCACCAAACATCTCAACCAGGAACCATCGAAGGAAATGGCTCCATGATTAGAAACATGGCTACCCAATTTGAGGGTCCAAGTTGTATTCCAGTTGATCCACCACAGCAATCCATTCGCGGTCAAATGATGGGACAAAGAGGACGAGGCAGAGGAGTCCTACAACATGCCCCAGTGTACATGCCACCATTAGAAGAGAGGTATTTTGAGGATGATCCACATATCCATGATGGTCAACGGGAAGAGATTATGAGGAACCATTTGATGTTGAAACCCGCAACTTTCAACGTCAAAACTGTGACTATGATGTTCCCAATCGTGGGTACTATCCTAGGCACAATCAGCATGATGATTCCCATAAGATCAAGATGAACATTCTTCCATTTCAGGGGCGAAGTGATCCCGAAGCATACCTCGAATGGGAAAGAAAGGTAGAACTCATTTACTCTTGTACTTCCTTTTCTGAACTAAGTAAAGTGTGTTTTGCAGCCATTGAGTTTACAGAATATGCACTTCTTTGGTGGGATCAAACGTTAAGTTCAAGAAGAAGGAGTGGAGAAGGTCCCATTCAAACATGGGAGGAGATGAAAAGAGAAATGAGAAAAAGGTTTGTGCCTCAATTTTATGAAAGAACTATGATTCAAAGACTAACCCAACTCAAGCAGGAAATAGAACTGTTGATGAATAATATAAAGAAATGGAGTTGTTGATGATGAGAGCACAGATTGATGAAAGAGAAGATGCTACCATGGCAAGGTTTCTAGAAGGACTGAACAAAGAAATTGCCCTTCCTGTGGAGTTGCAATCTTGTGCAACCTTAGCATTGATGGTACACTTGGCAGAAAAGGTGGAAAGACAGTTGAGGAGGCCTTCAACACAAGGTAATATTCGGCCCTCTACCCAACCCATGAACAGGTTTAGCACACGACAGAATCCACTGTTTACACGGTCAAGCCAAGCTCCACACCGTCCACCACCACCATTTCAAGGCCGTGTGCAGCAACCACTACACCGTCCACCTCAGCAGCAAGATCGTACACCACAAGCTCCCTCCCGAATCGACAAAGGCAAACAAAAGGTTGGTGAACAACCTCAAGGTAAATCTTCTAACTCTTCTATCAGATCTAGGGACATTAAATGCTTTAGATGTCAGGGTTTAGGTCATATTGCATCTGAATGTCCTAATGTTAAACGTATCATGTACATAGAGGAGAGTGGAGAGTATTATTCTGATTCTGAGCATGAAGAGGAAGAGCATGTTGACGAGGGAGTAGAAGAGAATGAGGTTGAGGAATGCACTATTGAGGAAGAACTTGCATCTAGTGAGCTTTTAGCTGTTAAGAGATCACTTAACGCACAAACTAAAGTAGATGAGCATGAACAAGAGAGGGAGAACATATTTCATACACATTGCATAATAAAAGGAAAAGTGTGCACCATGATTGTAGATGCAGGATCTTGTACTAATGTTGCTAGTGCAGAATTAGTTCGGAAACTTGACTTACCCATGACTAAACATCCGCGACCTTATAGTTTGACATGGCTTAATGACTGTGGTGAAATTAAAGTGAGTAAGCAAGTTTTGGTTTCATTGTCCATACGTAATTATAAGGATGACATACTTTGTGACGTTGCACCCATGCATACTAGTCATATTCTCTTGGGACGACCATGGCAATTTGATAGGAGAGTCATTCATGATGGTTACCTTAATACATATTCATTTAAGATAGATAATAAGACGTATAGATTGCGTGCATTGCCCCCGCACAAAGTCTATGAGGATCAAAAATGCCTTGCGCAAAAGCGTTCAGATCCTACTGAAAGAGAGGCTGAAAAGAAGTTTCTTGAAAGCCTCAAGCAAGAAAAGACTTGGCTCGATTCCCGTAAGGGCTTGGCCAAGGAGGGGACAACAAAAGAGGGTTCGACCAAGGCTGAATCTTCGATGAAGAAAAACTTATTCTTTGCTAGTCATTCTAAGGTTTCACATGCTTTATATGATCGAAAAACTATTTATATGATGCTTTACAAAGAATCATTGTTTCTTGCAAGTGACTTACCATCTACATTGCCTAGTGGAGTTGTATCTTTGCTTGAAGAGTTTTCAGATTTGTTTCCTGAGGAGGAACCTGCTGGATTGCCACCTTTGCGCGGGATAGAGCACCAAATCGATTTCATACCCGGTGCTACATTGCCTAACTGACCAGCCTATAGGGCAAATCCCGAGGAGACAAAGGAGATCCAATGCCAAGTAGAGGAGCTACTCGCCAAGGGCAAGGTGAGGGAGAGCATGAGCCCATGTGCTGTACCAGTGATTATCGTGCCCAAAAAGGATAGCTCATGGAAAATGTGCATTGATTGTCGCGCTATTAATAAGATCATGGTAAAGTATCGGTACCCTATTCCTAGACTCGATGACATGTTAGACGAATTGCATAGAGCTAAATACTTTACTAAAATTGATTTGAAAAGTGGGTACTTTCAAGTGCGCATCAAAGAGGGAGATGAATGGAAGACTGCATTTAAGACTAAGTTTGGTTTGTATGAGTGGTTAGTAATGCCTTTTGGTTTAACTAATGCACCTAGTACATTCATGAGGTTAATGAACGAAGTCTTACGTGCATTCATTGGGAAGTTTGTTGTTGTCTATTTCGATGATATCTTGATATATTCTAAGACATTGCATGAACATATAGACACTTAAGAGCTGTGTTCGAGACTTTACAGAAAGAACAACTATATGCTAATTTTAAAAAGTGTTCCTTTTGCTTGGACAAAGTGATATTCTTAGGATATGTTGTTAGTGAAAATGGCATTGAAATGGACCAAGAAAAGGTGAAGTCAATCCTTGAGTGGCCTATCCCTAAAACAGTTGGTGAAGTAAGAAGTTTTCATGGCTTAGCCAGCTTTTATAGGCGGTTTGTTAAGAATTTTTCATCTATTGCTGCCCCTTTAAATGAGATTGTAAAGAAAGATGTTGGATTTCATTGGGGGAGGCACAACAATTGTCGTTTAATGAGCTTAAAAGAAGACTAACGACATCACCTATTCTTAAACTACCAAGCTTTGAAGAAACATTTGAGATTGAATGTGATGCTAGTGGTATAGGAATTGGAGCCGTGTTAACACAAGCTAAACGTCCCATTGCATACTTCAGTGAGAAATTCAAAGGTCCTCAATTGAATTATTCTACATATGATAAAGTGTTGTATGCATTGGTAAGATCTTTGCAAACTTGGCAGCATTACTTGCAACCTAAGGAATTTGTGATTCACACGGATCATGAATCTCTTAAGTATCTTAAAGGCCAAGGTAAGTTGAATAAAAGACATGCTAAGTGGGTGGAATTCATTGAACAATTTCCTTATGTGATTAAATATAAGCAAGGAAAAGATAACGTAGTAGCTGATGCATTGTCTAGGAGATATTCCTTGATTACTACATTGTCTTCTCGTTTGCTTGGATTTGAACTAATTAAGGAGTTATATGCTAGTGATCATGATTTTCATTCTATCTATGCAGCATGTGCTAAATCATCTTTTGGTAAGTTCTACATTCATGATGGATTCTTGTTTAAGGAAGGTAAGTTGTGCATACCACAATCATCTTTGCGTGAATTGCTTGTTAAGGAGGCACATAGAGGCGGCCTTATGGGTCACTTTGGTGTCATTAAGACTTTTGAGGCATTACGTGAGCATTTCTTCTGTCCCCACATGCGTGCAGATGTAGAAAAGATTTATGCTCATTGCATTACATGTAAGCAAGCAAAGTCTAAGTTGCATCCACATGGTTTATATCATCCACTACCCGTACCCCTTTCACCTTGGGTTGATGTTAGTATGGATTTCGTTCTAGGACTGCCTAGATCAAAGATGGGTAAGGATAGTATTTTTGTTGTTGTGGATCGTTTCTCTAAGATGGCTCACTTCATATCATGCAGAAAAGTTGATGATGCATCCCATGTTGCTGACTTGTTCTTTCAGGAAGTTGTTCGTTTGCATGGTATGCCTAGAACTATTGTTAGTGATAGGGATACAAAATTTTTGAGTCACTTTTGGCGTGTCCTTTGGGGCATGTTGGGTACTACGCTCTTATTTTCTACTACTGCTCATCCACAGACTGACGGTCAAACCGAAGTAGTAAATAGGACGTTGTCTCAACTTTTACGTTCTCTAATTCAGAAGAACTTAAAGAATTGGGAAGATTGTTTGCCACATATTGAGTTTGCATATAATAGGAGTGTGCATAGTGGTACTTTGTATTCTCCTTTTGAAATTGTTTATGGCTTCAATCCCCTTTCCCCACTTGATTTATTGCCTATACCTACAAATGAAAAATTAAACCTAGATGGTAAGGCAAAGGCTGAATTGGTGAAGAAGTTACATGCCAAAGTGAGATTACAAATTTAAAAGAAGAACAAGCAGTATGCTAAGCAAGCCAACAAAGGAAGGAAGAGAGTTGTCTTTGAGCCAGGCAACTTAGTATGGTTGCACTTGCGCAAAGAGCGGTTTTCTAATGAAAGGAAATCCAAATTGATGCCAAGAGGTGATGGTCCTTTCAAGGTGCTTGAGAGGATCAATGACAATGCCTACATCATTGACCTCCCGCAAGGTAAGTATGGTTCTGTCTCAAATACTTTTAATGTTTCTGATCTATCTCCTTTTAGTGATGCTTTAGATTCGAGGTCGAATCCTTTTGAGGAGCGGGAGAATGATGAGGTACAGGTGCCAAGTGGCAACAAAGACGAGGCAAGTCGAGGACAAGAGACAAGAAGTATGACAAAGAGTTTGAGCTAAGAAGTTGATGCATTCTTGTTCAGACACGTGCAAGATGAGCCTTTAAACAAAGAGTGTTGTTGGGTTCACTTACTTGAGCCTAATCTTTGAGTTTTTATGTGTTGTAACATATATGAGTCGTTTGTATTATTTCTTTCATTCCTTGAGTCGTTTGCTTAAAGTTTCTTATTTGTAAAGGTTGTTCTTTCGATCTTGCATGACCAAACCTTGAGTCTTTTAGCTTTATAGGCCTTTAGGGTTGTTTATTATGTTTCTATATTTATTATAATTATTTTAAGGACTTGTAAGGTTGGAGACGTTTGAAGACCAAAGGAGTTGAAGAGAAGCAAGCTCATTTCAGAATGTAATTTTCTAGCAGAACAAGTTTTTGTAAAACAGGCGTATCTCTTCAACCACAAGGGAAAATCAAGGGATTCAAGATTCCTTGGAAACACAAGACAAAGACCTATCACATTCATGTTTTGCACATTTCCAAGATCTGTCGTTATAATGGCCAAAAACAACATTGAAGTTCAAGTATCGTTTCTGCCGAATTCTGTGACACATGTTTAGTAACTTGGACTTATCTCTTTAATAGTTGAGCCAAATTCAGAGAACTACATATGTTTATTTTCTACACTCAATGGGATACAATTCTCTAAGAGGAGTCAAGGCCTAATTCGAGCTGCAAGTGATCCAAAAACAGGCCATAATTCATACAAGTTTTCAGGAGCCCGTACAGAAAGCATTCAGGACACCCAAACTTTGGAGGGCCATATCTAACTCATCCCATATCCAAATGAGGTGATTCAAAGGCCCAAATTCAATTTTAAAACGTGATCTACAATTCTCAATAAGTGATAAAGACCAAAATCTGCTTCTAGAAGGGGTCAAACCGTTTGCCAACAGATTACACATTTTTAGCCTTTTTTGTAGCCTTTTGACTAGCCTTTTCTTTAGCTTTGTAGACTATACTTTTTTTTGGTATTCTTGGCCCTATTTAAAGGATTCATGCACGTCCAAACAGAGTAAGAAAGTTGGAAAACTGATTCATAAGAATTCTTGGGCAAAATTAGCCTATTTTCTCTTCATAAACACTTGTGAGTTTTGTTTTTGATTCTTCTTAAGAACAAGTTGAGTGTTTTCTTTGTTTCTTTGAAGGTCAAAGTTAGAATCCAATCAAGGAGTGAGCAACCTTGTGGGGGATATCCAAAATCAAAGGTGTGGCCGTCCAAGAGGGTGCAAACTTGCTTGGGAAACGGGTAACTTTTGAAGGAGGAAGGCTCAAACAAAAACCTTGGTGAATCAACGGCTAGGAGGGAGTTAAACTCTTGCCTACAACCGTTAAGGATCCAAGTGTTAAAGGAGACGATCCGTACGAAGCGTGACAACCGCGCATCATGGCACCCCTGCTGCCGTGATATATTTTTGAGGGAGGGGAGGGAGGCTGGCCGATGTTTTATAAAGAATTGAGGGGTGCTTGATTTGTGTGTTATGTGTGTATAGATATAGATATGTATAGATAGTGTTCTGGGACACATAGATTATCATAATTCTAGCATAGTTAAGAGTTGTATTTAGTATAAAATTCTATCTCATTCACTTTTCTAGTCACAATAGCATTGTTTATTTAGGTTTTGTATTTCTTTTACATGTATATTATTACTGTTATTATTTTTGTAGCCTATGGACCGGGGCATAACAGACCTCCCCCCTTAAAATAAGTTTCGTCCTCGAAACTTGCGTATGACGTAATCAATGACTTATTATGGTTCTACTTAATCCATTCACCTAGATAATGATCGTGCCAAATATCTATTTGCCTAGTGTACTTATATCTGCGGCCATCAACAGCTCTCTAAAATCAGTTATTAGGTGCATGATAATCTTTAACTTAATTCCCTATAACTACAACTTATAAACTTCCACTTATGCCACTTGATGTATATCATTCAACTTATTGCAACCTACATTTCCAAATTCTTAACTCATCATATTTGATTCACCTTTGTTAGTTACATGACCATCCAAAATATCCATCGAGTCTTCCAATATACTAACCATCATTCTCCTTCAATGTAGGGCTAGGTCTTCAAAATCAATTCTTATACTTATGCACTAGCTCTATGATCATGCCCTTCGGAGATATCATCAACAACTTAGTATACGAGGTATGTGTATATTTTTCTTTAATTTAAAAAGAAAGTAGCTTACGTAGCTATAATTTGGAATATAGCTTGAACCATTTAAAAAAATATACGTTCTAATTTTTGTAACCACAATAATCAAAGTGTTATGTATATTTGTTTTCGCAAAGCGGTATCTCAAATGGCCATTTATAAAACAATGATATAACAGGTTCACAAAAGTATTATGGTAAAATCACATGAAAACAATTGAAACACGAACAATCGTAAAATTGCTCTTTACAAAACATTTTGAACACAATGTCTTCTTCTTTCCAAAGAAATATATATTTTGAAAGCTAAGTTTTCTCTCGTAAAGTACAACAATTGAAAAGTCAGCAGCATAAAGTTTCATGAAACAATTTGAATACGGTACCTTTCTTTTCTAATAGAAGTTAATATTTTGAAAGCTACTTTTGGCTTCGTAAAATAATTTCATCACAAGCACATAAATAACTTCAAAAGCATTTAATGGTAATATGCTTGTGATATCGACAGTTGACAAATAAAATTATTTTAGCAAAATAAATATAGCTAACGAAATTTTGAGAAATATAAGAAATATGTAAACATATCTGTCTTCGAAAACATAATTATTTTAAAATATATCTATTCCGTTAAGGGTAGTCGAAATTCCATTAGGTTGCTATATGAATTCGGAAAAGAATATAGTCTTGTAAAGTCAATACACTAATGAAAATAGATGAAATATTTAATAGTAAAAATCTTTGAAATACCTTTAAAATATAGAATATATCTTGGTGTACGTGCTTATAAGAAAAAGTTTAACTACTTGAAAAAAATAATAGTCTTATAATTCGTATAATGTTCTAAGTCACCCCTTGATGTCAATGAAAAATTCACCTATATATCGTTCCTTATAAATATTTGACTAGAGTTGTCAAATCCTAGCATGGCACACTAAATATTGATCGACTTAACGTATATATATTCACCATGCTTCCGTGCGCCACACTGATCCACCATACTTCTTTACTTGGTTGTTTCAACCATTAATTTTTAACTTAGTTAGATTTCTCCTGGAAAACATCTAATACTTGTTCGTGCTCACTCTATTTCGATTCAAGACTGCTTGACACATCAGTACTTACATGTTACTAGGAATCAACACTTAATCCAGATTTGCAATAATTTTTCATCCCACTATACTCATTATAATAATGCTCGTTTATTATTATCAGTCAATATCTCTAGTAGGACTAATATCTTCGGCCTACCTGATACTCTAAAATTCAACATCTTAATCGTAACTGTAATATCCTTTGTACAGTTCTCTTTGCTACACTATACTGATCATAATGCTTATAAAGCTTTACTAGTTTCCATCTTATACTATAAATCATTTCTTAGTAACTACGATCCCCACTTAGACCTAGGCGTGTTTCGACACTACTGTCATATGTAGCGACATGAACTCACTTCATTTATCATAATGGTACCAGGTTTGCATGGGTTGGATCTAGGGAATCATACAAATGGTTATAATCAGCACTTAAGTAAGGCAAATAATTCAAAATCATATGGGGTGCCCTGGGTAGGGTGTATCCTTTATCCAATCATCGCTTAGGTCTAATGTCATGACTTATTTCTAGAATCGATACTCGGTATCATCATTCTTTACGTCTAAAATCATTACTTATTTCTAAGTTCAATGCGTAGAATATAATCACAGATTATGACTAAGATCAGTGCTTATGTTCAAATCATTACCTGATGTTCAGATAAGCACTTAATTTCTATAGTCAATATTAAATATCATCATTCCTTAAGCCTAAAATCGTAACCTATAGGCAAGGTCATCACTTAACTTCAAAGGTCAAGTTTTATTTCCAATAACAAGCTTAATATATAATCATTGCTTACGACTAAAATCGTTACTTATGTCTAAGATCGTGGCTTAAGGGCAAAATCATAACTTAATTTCTAAGATCATAGCCTAAATCTATGCTTCCGCCGTGGATCTAGAGTCATGCTCTGATACCACCTGCAACGACCGTCCTGAGCCCTAGTACTCAAAACGACTCACTCGCTGTATCTCACTAAGGAGAATACAAGGCATCGATACAATTCAATTACACATCATCAAAGTAACACAAATCGATGTCACCGGAAGTCATAAACTAAAAAAATCCTCGATAAACTAATCATCATCATTAATACAACGTATAGGCAAATCTAAATCGATACAATGGTCAATGTTGATAAACACTAAATCTCCAAAATACATAAACCTCGAATATCAAAATAACTGTCTCAGCTAAATCCTCGAAAGTCTCGTCCGAATATCCTCAATCTCGAAATCTCTGTTCCTGATCTTCCACGGTAGACTAACTCCACTACCTGTCTATCTTCAAAACCGATTTATAGAGGGGGTTGAGCGACATACATCGCCTAGCAAGTAACCTGACTATATTTACCATGGGATCATACACGGAAAACCAACTGTATATACAATAAAGAAAAAACATAATATAAAATAGCATGCTTCTCTTTGCAAATAGATTTACCCTTTTTTCCCCATCCTGAACAATCAAGCAATTAAAGCACGCGCAACTTAGTCATCGCACACAAGAGTCCGTACAGTCAAAACCGTGATGCAACTTTTCTAATTAATGAATGCAACGGCTCGGAAACCATTTATCATTTATTCAATTCCATTTCATATTCAATTTTTCATTTCTCATATTTCGTTTCTCTCTCTCTCTCATATCATAGGCGATTACCCCTTACGGTATCCCTATCGATATCCATTTCTATTTTCCTTTCATTTCTATTTTTTGATATCATAGGCGATTACTCCTTACGGTATCCCTACCGATATCCATCTCTGATTCCGTTTATCACTTTATTTTCATGTTTAATTTTGACTTGTCACCTACGTATAAGTATACCCACGTATATGCCAGCGCCCATACATGTGCATATACGCGCTTATACTTACACGTAGTGATTGAGCTCGCGACTCAGCCTATGCCCAGCCGCAGCCTTACCATGGCTCTGCTAGCCTAGCACGCTGCCTTGTCGCGGCCCTGCCATTGGCCCTGCCAACCAGAACCAGCGACCTTACCAAGGCCCTGCCAGCCAGAACCAGCGACCTTGCCAAGGCCCTACCAGCCAGAGTCGCGGACTTGCCACACCCCCTACGACCAACACACCAATTTCGAACAAAACGATATCTAATTAACACGTATATATTCTCATAATTCCGATAACATAAAATAACACGTATAACGATCCATTTAAATCATGCATAATCATCGATATAAACACCATATATGGCCACATCATACCAACCCACGGTCATATACTTATAATTCAACAAGATTCATGCATCTTTCATACATATATACACATAATCGATACATAGATACAGTAATTACATACGTATATGCATCAGTCTATGCAAAACACAACTACGTATGCATGATCCAATTTGATATGAAAATAGCATAATAACATTGTAAAAACATAACAAATATAGCAAAGAGACTTGCCTCAATCCGTGGTATACTATACCATACAAAGAATCGGAATCCAAACGGACAAGATTTGGCCACCTGGTGGATGGCGGCCCAGTTGTTCTTAACCCTTTTTTTTGTTTTGAAGGGTAGAGGCTGCAGTCTCTGGTGGGGTGCGTTGGCCATCATGTGTAGTATATGTTGAGAAGGAATGAAGGTGGGCTGTACATGGGATTTCGGCTGAGGCTATTTCTTGGGAGTTGGCAGCCCTACTGCCGTGATATATTTTTGAGAGAGGAGAGGGAGGTTGGCCGATGTTTTGTAAAGAATGGGGGTGTTTGATTTGTGTGTTATGTGCGTATAGATATAGATATGTATAGATAGTGTTCTAGCACACTTATGTTATCATAATTCTTGTGTAATTAAGAGTTGTATTTAGTATATAATTCTATCTCATTCACTTTTCTAGTCACATTAGGATTGTTTATTTAGGTTTTATATTTCTTTTACATGTATATTATTATTATTATTATTATTATTATTATTATTATTATTATTATTATTATTATTATTATTATTATTGTGACCTACGGACGCGGGACATAACAATATTCCTCTTCGGTGCGACGAATTTTCTTAGTTTATCGCGTTTCAACGTTAAATATATTTTTTTAGAAGTTCCGTATGAAGTAACTTTCTTGATTGATAGTATAAGGTAGAGAAAGTTTACGGAAGTAACAAAAGAGATCAGAAGTGAGTTTGCATACTCGGATCGGGTTAATACATGAGTTCTGATAGTAATATATATGTATGTGTATGTATGTATACACGGACATAGTTTTAAATCCCGGCCTCGGAGGACACGCGAGAGGACCGAGTCAACCAGTCATCGGTCCAACCGGTGGATCATTGGTTCAACTGGTGGATTCCATTTATTATTAAAATAATATTTATATATTCAGATAGTCAAAAAGTGTGACACTTACCATCGTGCCAATTGTAAATCCTTAGATTAATCCAATAATATAGTTTGGTATATCATCTAAATGGCATGGTTAAATATGAAACTATCATTTTCAAAAATCATATCACTTTAAATAAGCAGCAAAACAAGTGAATGTAAATGAACCGAGCCGTTCGGTTGTTCAGCTCATTTGGCTCAAATTCGAGCTCGGCTCGGATAAAAGGTTAATGAACCGAGCTTGAACAATTTTTTATGTTCGAACTCGGTGGAACCATTCGTTTAATGTGTTGGCCCGTTAATGTTGTTCGTGAGTTAAACGAACCGAGCTTGAACAATTAAATATGTTCATTTAAATAAACGAACAAGCTCGGCTCGTTTGTTAAGTTAAATGAACCAAACTTGAACAATGCAATGTTCGGCTCATTTACAGCCTAGTCTCATGTAAAAATTCAAAATAAATAAATAGCACATAAATTAAACAAGAAACTAAAGCAAAATCTGACAGAAAGGATATTTTAATAGACAAAATGTTTACTAAAGGTATTCTTGATAAAGTGATATATTTATTATAAAACAAACTCAATCCATTTCTCATTTCGCCATCCCTCTCTCTTTTCTCTGCTACAGCCTTTCTTCTTTCTTCTTCTTTTTCTTTTCTAATGCTAATAGTCTTCCTTTTTTCTAACATTATATTTTAACTTTCTCCTTCAACTCATGCTGTGTTTTTGCATTTTTTTGTTCGGCTTTTCCTCCTCTCCAGACCCATCTTATATCCTCATATCATTTCTGTTATGTATAGGTTCGAATAATTTTAAGAACATGATTTTATTGAATGATGAAATGTTGATCAAGTATAAAAAGATATTGAATAGTTACTTTATATTTTGAAAAAAAAAAATATGATAAAAAAAATAAAGAAGTAACATAGATCTATGAAATTGAGACATATCGTTTGTACATTATTCGATTAAAAGAGACGTAGATCGATTGAGGTGTGTAAAGATCAAAAATTGAAAAATTACTGTAAGATATCGATCTCTCAACCTGAAACACAGATCGATAGAAGAATACTTTATACTCTACATGGATCGATCAATGTCAAATGGATAAAAACCATAGTGTAAGACATCGATCTATCAATCTGAACAACATGGATCGGTCAATGTATACATCAGTCTCTAAATTTGAGACATAGATCGATCAATGTCAGCCTAGGTTAAAATAATTTCCTTAATTTATGATGAGATTGTGAACATATTTATAATGAATAATTTCCTTAATGATAAGTTTGTTAGCATTGTTGTTACATGTACAAAAGTTTTGACATATTAATGTGACTAACTTGTCGTAGATGATGGACCATGCACCTGCAATAAACACCACTAGAGGGGAGGGTGAATAGTGGTTAGCGAAAATTACACTACTATCCTTGAGTAAAAACCCCTTTGAAAACAGAATCTAAGACTACCTCAGATTCAGACTTTTTGAAAAATTCAAAAATCCTTGTACACAACTCCAAAAATTATGACAATTTACAGAACTTAACTTCAATATGTCAACAAGACTCTATCCAAAAAATAGATAAAAATTAGATCGTTTGACCCTTCAAGCAAATAAAAAGATTCAGATGGTAAATCTGGACAGAATGTTGCTGAAATTGAAAAACGTATTTCTCTTTGAATACTTAACCAAAAAGGTTGATCTTTATGTCAAAACACTCTTTAGGATGTCAAGTTGATGTTTCCAAAGGCCCTGACCTTAAATAATTCTTGATTAAAACAGAATTCAAGGTTTCTCAAAACTGGTCAGGATGCATCCAGATTGGAGCAGTTATTTTACAAAGACTGAAAGACTAACTTTCCATTGCTCAAATCAAGTGATTCTTATTGCAAATGAAATCTAACAGTCTGAAGTATAACTTCACCAAAAATCACGAATTTTGAAAGTGTTTAGCTATTTTTTCAAACCGTGTGAAGTTGTGTGAAAACAGCAGCAAAACGGGCAGAAAACAAAAAGGTAGAAACAAGACAAGAACACCGAGGATTTATCCTAGTTCGGTCAATGTGACCTACTCCAGTCCCGAGGAACACCTTTTCTTGGATTTCACTATGGTATGAATCAACTTACAATAATAACGAAGCTTGATCCATGGGTCATACACCAACCATATTCAAGACTTGAATGAACACCTTCTATTCAACACTTAGTTACAACACCTCTACCACCTATTGATGTAGCCTTATATAATTGGCTAATCAATCTTTAAAATGAAGCTCAAGAGGCTTGTAGCTCAACAAATACAACAAGAACACCTTTGCTACAAATAATGAAACACGAACAACAAGAAGAAGATGATAGCTAGACAAATCAACAATTGCTTTCAAGTGAGCTTCAAGGGTGTTTCATCTTCTTCACCATTGCCTCCTATTTATAGTGTGAATTGAGCCTTGTAGATAAGAATGAACATGTGTCACCGTCTTCATCATCAATTCCAAGTTGTCTTCACATCATTGGTTGGCCTTTTACACTTGGCAAAATGAGGCAACATAATTGGTCCACCTTGAACACACATGTTGGCCGATTTTTTTCACCTAGAATAGTCTTGATTATCCTCTGTAAAATGAAGATAATAAGAGAGGATAATACCACCAACATACCCTCAACTCCTAGCAAAATAATAGGCATGTGAGTATTTGACAATTTCAAATCAAAAATTATCTCCAAAAATTGTGTACTAGCCATTGGTTTCCAAGACAAAATTTCCAAGTTGGCACTTTTGCCAACTAGCTCCTTTTTTGTTGCTCCACTTGTCACCAAGCTATAAAATGAATTACACATCATTTCCACCTGTTTATACACGTTTGGAGGCTTGAATATATGTATATCAACTCAGATTTTTGAAAAAGAAATCACCAAATAATAATTGACAAGATTATGTCAACATGTAACACCAAAAATCCCAATATTTCTTCTTATATATTGTGATCATTTGAACACCTTGAACACCATTATATTCTCTGAAATATGATGATAAATATCCTCCAATAACATATATAAACGAGTCTTCAAGAAAGAAATAGAATGTGACATCACAACTCGTCACATATCCGCTATCGTCAATAATATCATCATTTGAGAGAAATAATAGAAAATCACCAAATAATCTTCAAAATAATTATAGCACAACTCCAGAATGAAGATAAGAATATACTCAAGAGATTCTTTGAGTGAAAATACCAAAAATACACTCAGGAGTGAAATGACCAAAATGCCCCTAGTGAGAGAAACTCCAGAAATGACCCCGATGATCAGAAATAAATATTATGACACCTTTGTCATGATGACTGAGATAAGAATATGTCCTTGAAGTATTTCCACCATACCATGTTCGTACAAAACTTAAAATGCCAATTTTGTCTTTTTTGGTAAGTCGTAGAAACTTCCAAGGCACATTAGTTGCAAGACATTTAAAAACATCAAAAACACATAATATTAACATAGTGAACATGTATAAATCATATACAAATGAAAACAACCATTTTATCACATTTTAGAAAAATATTTTTAAAAACCCTAGACATTGATAGATCGAAGAGCCTCAACTTCAGAGATCGATGTCTCACAATGAGTTTCAGAATTTGTCTCTGACCTACATCGATCGATCGAAGTGAAGGTTTGATGTATACATTAATCGATCGATGTGTCTCAGGTTTAGAGATCGATGTCTCACTGTGAGGTCTTGAACTTTTACTGTCTTGCATAGATCGATCGATGTGAGGGATCGAAATCGATCGATCGAAGTACAACAACCTGAGAGATCAATGTCAACTTTTTCAACTTTTTCAACTTTTAATCACATATAACACCATGTGTGACATTTTTATGCATTTACCACTTAAAATCATGACTTTGAAAATTATCCAAACATATTTCTCAACATTCTCCCCCTTTTGGATGATTTTCAAAATAACCTAACATGATTTTTTAATGTCACAACTCTTTACCCATTATCATAAATCTACCAAATTGAATTGTTTTGCAAACCTCACCAATTACTAATTGTTTCACCAAATTTGTACCAATTGTTTTAAAACCCAATTACTAGCTAATTACCAATTGTTTTCATCAATTCTCATGTATTCATGTGCTCCCCCTCAAATTATACTCTCCCCCTTAACCTATGCTCCAGAGCATATACCAATTGAAGATTAGCATATTATTCAACCAAATCATGACTTACCATATTATTCAACCCAAATCATGACTTACCAATTAAAATCGTGTTCTTATTTTATCTCCTCTTTTATTTTGCAAATCATGCAAAAGATAGAACTATGTAATGATATCGTAAGTCATCATACCTAACTTGGCTCATAAGTTTTCAAAATTGGCTTGATTAAGGGGTTTGGTGAAGATGTCATCTATTTGATGATTAGTTCTTATATGATTTATAACTATATCCTCATTTTGAACATGATCTCGAAGGAAGTGATATCGCACCTTAATCTGTTTGGCCTTAGAATGAAGTACCAGATTCCGTGAAAGATTGATCGCACTTGTGCTATCGCAGAAAATTAGAATCTTATTCATTTTAATGCCAAAAACACTAAGTTGTTGTTTAAGCCAAAGTATTTTGGGTAGTACACAAGCTCAAGGCTATATATTCGACTTCAGCGGTAGAAAGAGCTACACTAGCTTGCTTTTTAGAAAACCAAGAGATCAAGTTGGTTCCTATGAATTGACACGTACCGCTACTGGATTTTCTATCTAATTTGCAACCACCATAATCAACATCACTATATGCATATAATTCCAACTTAGCATTTCTATCATGCCAAAGTTCTAAGTGAGGTGTGTGTCTAAGATATCTAAAGATCTTTTTCACCGCATTGTAATGTGATACCTTAGGACAAGATTGAAACCTAGCACATATACACACACTAAACATGATGTCATGTCTTGATGCAGTTAAGTATAACAGTGATCTAATCATAGACCTATAAAGTGTGTCATCAAAAGGTTTTCCATTTTCATCCTTATCTAGTTTGGTGCTAACACTCATGAGGGTAGGTGTTGGTTTCAACTCTTCAAAGCCAAACTTCTTAATCATATCATTGACATAATGCCTTGAGGGGTTTGTTTGATTTGAATTCCTAAGAAATAACTCAACTCTCCTACCATTGAAACTCTGACTTCAAAAACTCTTTGAAGTCTTTTACTAAGGTAAGGTTGGTTGAACCAAAGATTATATCGTCTACATATATTTGAACTATTAATAGGTCATTATCTTTCCTTCTTAGGAATAATGTATTGTCTATGGTTCCCCTTTGATAATTATTTGCTGTTGGACCGTGCACCTGCAATAAACACCATTAGAGGAGGGGGACGAATAGTGGTTAGCGTAAATTACACTACAACCCTTTGTAAAAATCCCCATTGAAAACAGAATCTGGGACCACCTCGGATTCAGAACCCGTTTTTGAAAAATTCAAAAATAATTGTACACAACTCCAAAAATTATGAAATTTCCAGAATATAACTTCAATGTGTTAACAAGAATCTGTCCAACAATCAGACAAAAATAAGATCGTTTGACCCTTCAAACAAATAAAAAGATTCAGATGGTCAATATGGACAGAATTGGACAGAATGTTGCTGATTTTGCAAAACGTATTTCTCTTTGAATACTCGACCAAAAAGGTTGATCTTTATATCAAAACACTCCTTAGAATGTGTAGATGAATTTTCCAAAAGGCCCTGACATTAAACAAATCTTGATAAATACATAATTTAAGTTTTCTCAAAACTGGTAAGATTGTAGCCAGATTGGAGCAGTTATCTTGCAAAGACTGAAAGACTAACTTTACCTTGCTCAAATCAAGTGATTCTTGTTGCAAATGAAAGCTAACAGTCTGAAGTATACCTCCACCAAAAATCACAAATTTTGAAAATGTTTAGCTATTTTTTTCAAAACGTGAGAAGTTGTGTGAAATCTCCAGTAAACACGGGCAAAAAACAGAAATGAAGAAACAAGACAAGAACACCGAGGATTTATCCTGGTTCGGTCAATGTGACTTACTCCAGTCCCAAGGAACACATTTTCTTGGATTTCACTATCAAATGAATCACCTTACAACAAGAACCAAGCTTGATCCTTGGGTTATTCACCAACCCTATTCAAGACTTGGATAATCACCTTCTAAGCAACACTTAGTTGCAAAACCTCTACCACCTATTGATGTAGCCTTATAAGAATGGCTAATCAATCTTACAAATGAAGCTCAAGAGGCTTGTATAACAACAAAAACAACAAGAAAACCTTTGCGACAAAGAATGGAACAAGAACAATAACAAGAAGAAGATGATAGCTAGAAAATTCAACAAATGCTTGTGAGCTTCAAGTGTGTTTTATCTTCTTCACCATTGCCTCTATTTATAGTGTGATTTGAGCGTTGAATATAAGACTTCCAATGTGTTACCATCTTCATCATCAAGTCCAAATGTCTTCTCATCATTGGTTGGCCTTTTGTACACTTGACAAAATGAGACAACATAATTGGTCCACCTTGGCACAATGATGTTGGCCGAAATTTCCACCATGGATTGTCTCAAAAATTTGAAGATAATACCCAAAGAAAATAGCCATAACAACTCCTTTATCTTCTCAACGTTTTGACACAAGAATAGGCATGTGAGACTTTGAAAGATTCAAACTCAAAACAGCCCCCACTTGGATGTAGTAGCCGTTGGCTACTTAGTCAATATTTCAAAACAAACATTGATTTTCTTTTGTAAATTGTTGATAATAAAAGAAAGGATAATACCACCAAAATATCCTCAACTCCAAGCACAACAATAGGGCATGTGAAGTCTTCAATTTGACTCAAAAAAATGCCAAGAAAAGCCACATAGCCGTTGGCTATATTTAGAAAATTCCAAGTTGGCAATTTTGCCAACTAGCTCCTTTTTGGTTGGTCCACTTCCCACCAAGCCGTAAAATGAACACCACATCATATCCGCCAGCATATGCACGTTTTTCAACATATATATATGTGTAGCAACTCAGATTTTTGAAGAAGAAATTAATAGAAAATAGTTGACAAGATTATGTCAACGTGTAACACCGAAATTCCCAATATTTCTTTTAATATGTCATAAACATTTCTCACACCTTTGACACCTTGAATGACTCTGAATAATGATGATAAATATTCTCTTATAACATATATAAGAGTGTCTTCAAGAAAAAATAGAATGTGACATCTCAAATCGTCACATATCCAGTTATAGTCAATAATATCGTCATGTGAGAGAATAAAATAGAGAATCACCATATCATCTTCAAATTAATAATAAATCATCTCCAGAATGAAGATAATAATATGCTCAAGAGATTCCTTTAGTGAAAATACCAAAAATACCCTCGGAGGTGAAATGACCAAAATGCCCCTGGTATGTGAAAACTCCAGAAATGACCCGGATGGTCAGAAATAATCATGATATTACCTTTGTCATGATAAATAGTATAAGAATACATCCTTGAAATATTTTCACCATGTGATGTTCCTACAAAAATCAAAATACCAATTTTGCCCTTTATGGTAAGTTGTAGAAACTTCCAAGGCACGTTAGTCACAATACATTTAAAATCATCAAAATCACATAAGATTCATATAATGAGCATGTATAAATCATATACAAATGAAAACAATCATTTTAACACATTGTAGAAAAATATTTCTAAAAACCCTAAACATTCTGTGAGACGTGGATCGATCCATGTGAGGGGCTGACGTACGTCGATTGATCCACGTGAGGGACTGACGTACGTCGATCGATCCACGTGAGAGATCGACATCTTACAGTAAGTTTTTGGTTCTTCTCAGTCCAACATCGATCGATCCATGTTAGGGGATGATGTACATCGATCGATCTATGTGTCTCTGCCTGAGAGCTCCACATCATTTTTCTTCACTTTTTCATCCTTTAATCACTTATAACACCATATGTAACATTTCTAAGTATTCACCACGTAAATTCATGACTTTGAAGATTATCCAAACATATTTCTCAACATTTACAATAAGAAAATTTGCAAATCTATCATACCAAGCTCTTGGAACTTGTTTCAAACCATATAAAGCTTTTCTTAAGCTTGTACACATGGTTAGGATTCTTTGGATCTTCGAATCCAGAGGGTTGTTTGACAAACACCTCTTCTTCAATGTATCCATTCAAGAATGCACTCTTGACATCCATTTGGAAGAGTTTGATGTTGCTTAGACTTGCAATAGCAAGTAACAATCTAATTGCTTCTAGTCGTACAACGGGTGCAAAGGTTTATTCATAATCTATTCCTTCTTGTTGATTATAACCTTGTGCGACTAGTCTAGCCTTATTCCGTGTGATGTTTCCTTGTTCATCCATTTTATTCCTAAATACCCATTTGGTTCCTATTATAGACTTGTTTTCAGGTTTAGGTACTTAGTCCCACACGTTGTTCCTTGTAAATTGATTCAATTCCTTATGCATGGATTCTATCCATGATATATCACCTATGGCTTCTTTGACATTCTTAGGTTCTAAGTGTGAGATTGAGCTATGTCCTTCAAGTTGACTTATGTTTCTACGTGTTCTAACATCAACACTTGGATCCCCAACTATTAATTCTTTAGGGTGCCACCAATTCCTAGATTGACTAGGTTCACCCTCATCTTGTTCAAATGTTTCATTAGTGTGAACATTGTCGTATACAATTGAATCATCTTGTAAGTTAGTTGTACTATCTTCCAATTGCAAAATCTCTTCATTTATTTCATCTAAGGGTTCATGCATGTCTTGTTCAGGGTGAGTTGGTTCTAGATGATCAATTACAGGCTCAAGTAATACATCATCATCATCAAACATATTTTCAACATTATTCTCATGTTTATGTTGAGTTTTATCACTAACTTCAAAGCATCAATTTTCATTGAATTTCATATGTATAGATTCAATTATTGAATTAGTTGAATAACCAACAAATATGCATTCAGTAGATTTTTGTTCAAACTTGTCTAGATTATCCTTATTGTTCAACACAAAACACTTACATGCAAATACTCTAAGATAATCTATCTTAGGTTGTCTATTTTTAACAATTCATAAGGTGTTTTATTTAATTTCTTTCTAATAGAAAACCTATTTATTATATAACAAGCACAACTAACAGCTTCAGCCCATAAATATTTTGATACTCTATTTTCACATAACATTATTCTAGCAACTTATTGAATTGTTCTATTTTTACGTTCATCAACTCCATTGAGTTGTGGTGTTCTAGGTGGTGAGAATTCGTGTTTAATTCCATGTAATTCACAAAACTTTATTACATCTTTGTTTTTAAATTCTCCACCTCTATCACTTCTAATTCTTTTAACATTTTCTTCGTAAATATTTTCGAGTTGCTTAATAAGAGTTTTGATGGCTAATGGAGCATCATCTTTGTGTTAAGAACAATGTCCATGTGTAGCGTGAGCAATCATCTACTATGACACACACATAGTAGTGTCCACCTAGACTTCTTGTCCTACTTGGACCAAATAAGTCTAAGTGAAGCAATTCTAGTAATTGACTAGTACTCACTTCATGTTTCAGTTTTAATATTTCTTTAATGTGTTTTCCTTTAATACATGTTTCACACAGTTGAAAATTATCTAAGTCTAACTTAGGCATTCCTCTAATTAAATTCTTCTTAGATAATTTCTTAATGGTTGAAACTCCTATATGGCCTAATCTTATATGCCATAAATTCACGTCTAAGTGATGTGATATTAAACACTTAACCTTATCATCTAACATGTTATCTAAGGCAATAATATAAATTTTTCCGTCCCTATTTCCTTTTAAAACAATTTCTCCTTTTTCATTTATTATATCACAAGAATTGGGAAGAAAAGAAACATTATATCCACCATCTATAAGTTGAGAAATACTTAATAAATTATAAGAAAGATTACTTACTAACAACACATTTCGTATTTGAAATGTGTAAGGTCCCCAATTGTTCCTTTTCCAACAACTTGTCATTTGTTGTTGTCACCGAATGTTACTTTTCCTCCTTTCTTTATATGTTCCAACTCGATGAATAATTTGGGGTTGCCCGTCATATGCCGTGAACATCCACTATCTAAAAACCATTTAGTTTTTAAATTCTTTGACTTTGCTCCTTCTTTCATTCCTTGCGATTTTCCTCGTTGGATACGAAGCAGACTTGAGCTTCATCAGTGTCGGATTCTGAGTTGGATGAGTCGCTCCATGTGCTCACCTTCATTGCTCGTTTGCCTTTCCTTGGCTTGGTCTCCTTTGCCTTTGATTTTCGTGTCTCTTTTTCTTTTTTGTTGTTATTATTATTATTGTTGTTGTTGTTGTTATTGTTGTTGGCTTTTTCTTTGTCGGACGATCATAAGAGATGTGTCCTTTTTGACCACATTTATAACACTTTAACTCTTTATTATACCATTTGTTGTTATTAGTGTTATTTTTCCTAGGTTGAGAATAAGAAGAAGAAGATTGTTCTCTATTCTGATTAGGACGTTTAAATAACTTTCTAAGTTTTCTAGCTATCAGTATCAAGTCATCGTCTAATTCAGTATGACTATTACTATCATCATTAATTGTATGTGATTCAATTGATTTGAAATCTATTGACTTACCGGATGATTTAGATGACTCGGACTTCCGTTGGTTTAGTTTTACCTCGTATACTCTTACTGAGCCTATCAATTCGTCCATTTTTGTGATCGATTTCGTTTCTTCAAATGCCATGGCCTTTGGATCCCATTCACTAGGAAGGCTTCACATCACCTTTTGAACCTTTTCATTGTTCGTGAATGATTTACCTAAATCTTCAAGGGCATTAAAAGTGTTAGTAATCCTCAAATCCATAGATGTTATGGATTTGTTTTGCGACATTTTGAAAGATTCAAGCTCAGTCATAAGCATGTTTATTTTTGATTCTTTTACACCGCTTCTACCTTCATGCTTTAATACAAGTGATTTCCACATATCGTGTGCACTTGTGCAATTTGAAACATATCATGCTTCAGAAGTCGTAAGTCCATTCAAAAGTAATTACATAGCTTTAGCATTCATGGACATTTTCTTTTTATCTTCCGATGACCATTCACTTTTATATTTTTCAACCTCTTGTGTGACTCCACTAACTTGTACAATTTTCACTGGAATGTACGGCCCATCTTCAACTATAGACCATAAATCGATGTCTATAGCCTTTAAGAATAGCCTCATTCTAAGTTTTCAACGATCAAAATTATTACCATCAAAAAGAGGAGGACGTTGTGTGGACATGCCTTCCAACTCATCTTTATAAGAGACTATGACCATTATATGTACCTTTAATCTGAGATTAGTAGGCTACAAAGATTTATTGTTTCTTGGCCTTTTCTTGTTTGTATGGTGTTGAATCTTGCTTCTTTGAGTGGTGTAGACCTTGCTCTGATACCAATTGAAGGACCGTGCACTTGCAATAAACACCACTAGAGGGGGAGTGAATAGTGGTTTTAGCGGAAATTACACTACTACTCTTGATTAAAAACCCCTTTGAAAACAGAATCTGAAACTACCTTAGATTCAGAATCCGTTTTTTAAAAATTCAAAACTCCTTGTACACAACTCCAAAAAATTTGAAACTTTCCAGAAATTCACTTCAATGTGTTAACAAGAGTCTGTCCAAAAATCATACAAAAATTAGATCTTTTGACCTTTCAAATAAATAAAAAGATTCAGATGGTCAATCTGGACAAAATTGGACGAAATGTTGCTGAAATTGAAAAACGTATTTTTCTTTGAATACTTAACCAAAAAGGTTGATCTTTATGTCAAAACACTCTTTAGGATGTCTAGTTGATGTTTCCAACAGGAACTGACCTTAAAAAATTCTTGGTTAAAACAAAATTCAAATTTTCTCAAAACTGGTCAGAATGCATCCAGATTGGAGCAGTTATTTTGCAAATACTAAAAGACTAACTTTCCCTTACTCAAATCAAGTGATTATTATTGCAAATGAAAGATAACAGTCTGAAATATAACTCCACCAAAAATCATGAATTTTGAAAGTGTTTAGTTATTTTTCAAATCATGAGAAGTTTTGTGAAAATTGCAACAAAACGGCCAGAAAACAGAAAGGTAGAAACAAGACAAGAACACCGAGGATTTATCATATTTCGATCAATGTTGTTGAGAAAAAGGGTTTGAGTGATTCACGAAATACATGATTTAAATAACGCATGTTAAAGAAATGCATGGCACGATTTATTACTTGACACGTTTTTGCGACAAACTTGCCTTACATACTTTATATATAATGTTGTCGTACTAACAAGCCATGAAGATTTAAATCTTACAACAAATGGAAAACATTTGTTTTGTTTGAACTATTTTCAGGTGTCACCATTAATGAACTAAATTATTTCATTAAGTGAAATACTTAGTTAAATGAACTAAGTAGTTCATTAAATGGAGATATATTTGGAGAAGGCATGATGGCAGCAAACATGGAAATGGAAAGTCTCCTCCCACTCTAATCACACGTTTTTATATATATAAATTATATATATTCAGATTTTTTATAAAAAGGCACAATACACATATATTCCGACGTACTGCCGACACGTTACATATATTACGAACGTACGTCAACGTTACACCACTATGCTTACCTTATATTTGTGAGTATATTCAGATCTTATATCATATGATATAAGTCATGGTGATGAAAAAATTATTACATGTTACAAGGTTTTAAACCAAAAATTATCGTATCGGGTGACAACTGAAACTTCGCCAACGTGTCACGTACTTGCAATATATAGATGGCCAGCACCTACACTTTAAAAATGGCCAGAAATTTTGTGGCTAACATGGTACACTCAGCCACAAAATCATTCCATGTTGGCGCAAAAAAATCACCCCCAATTAAGGCCAAATTGTGGAAATTCCAAATTCAATTTTTAAGCACATGGGGCGCCACTTTAAGACATCCATTAGAGATGAATATTCAAGTTATTTTATGTATATTATGTGTGGCATAATATATACAACATGTGCAAAAAGTTTGAATTTAATCGGAGAAAAATCGTGTAATCGACGAAAGTCAAAAATTCGGTTTTCTACGAACATAACACATGGAACATTTTTGCAATGACATGTAACATGTATCTAGACACTTTTTACATATTCAATACATACTAAAGTGTTCTAGAATATTCAAATTAGGGCTTATTGGAACATACCATATGTGCATAATTATTGTGCACTATTTTACAAAGTTCAAAAATAAAATTCAGCACATGGTCAAGCCTTCATCACACGCCTACTCAGCCCTGGTGGAACTTATGTGGAGCTTAGTTGGCATCTCCATTGGTGGAGAATAAGCCACACAAGGTTAGTGACATAATGGAAGAAGCTACACAAGGTAACATTTCAAACTTTGTAGCAAATGTAACACATGCTAAAAATTCAGCATGTGAAACATTATGGTGGCCAAATTTTGTGTGCTAATGTTGATCAATTTGCTTCTCAATATTCAAGGGATTGATGTGTAGTAATATGGTAATATTTCAAAGTCTTGAGAACATAGCACATGCTGAAAAATTCAGCATGTGAGACAATAGGCTGGCCGAATTTTAGTCTTCAAGTGTGATAAATTTTACTTCCAAATTTGATGGGATTAATTGTATAATTTTTGGCAATGTTTTGAACTTTAATTTGACACATGATTTTCATTTTATCTCAGATTTTTTCAGCCATTAAGTGATGACAAATCTCATCCATTCAAGGAGTCCCAAGTAAGCAACGCCAAGACAATCATCCAATCAAGTTGTGCAAAGTAAGCAAGATGATGTCACATCTACACAAGGCATTCTTCCAAGGACATAAAAGAGAATTTTTAAGATGGAGATGAAGCCCAAGGGGGCGGCCAACACCAAATAAAAGGAAGAGAAGAGAGCCATTCAAATGCAAGACAAGTCTCATAATTTCCAAAGCGCAAAAAGACTCTCCACTCTCTTCTTCTACATTTCTTTCTTCTCCTTCTCTCTCAAGCCTATTGTACTCGTATTCAAACATATTGAATAGGCTTTTTTCATACCACCATACACGTTTAGATTGTAAAAAGTTGATCAAGGTGTGATCAAACCTTCATCCGTTCGGTGGTGGTGTTCGTGAAAGGTGTGATTGCTTGTATCGTCTGTAAAGGGTTGGAGTTGGTGTAACTCCATCAAACCTTGTGGTAAGGTGTTAATTTTGTTTAGTGATAACTGAGGAAGGTGTCTCCGAAAACTAGAGTAGGTTGATTTAACCGAACCAGTATAAAATTCCTTGTGTTCTTTACTTTACTGCACAGTACTTTCAGTTTTCAGCATTCTGCATCCATTTCGTCGCAATCTTAAAAATAGTAAACGAATTTCAAAAATTGTAAAATTTTGCAAATACATAGGCAAACCTCTTAAGTTTCATTTGGCACAAGTCGCAACCCATTTGTACAAGTATAAGTCATTCAAACGTTAACTGTTCTGAGATTAGTGCAATCTGATTTTAAGAATTGCAAAGGTTGAGAACATGAACGTATTTGACATACTTCCCAAAGGAATTTTTCAAAACTGTTTCAACCAATTAAAATAGATTTAAGGGGTTTGTCATTAAATTTTCAGACCATTTGGAGTTACGGATTAATCGGAATAAATTTTTTAAATCAGACTACTGTTTCTGGCAGATTTGCGCAGTCTGACCACAAACAATTTTTCAAAGGGTTAGAGATTGAATTTTGATCTGAAATTTTTAGGGGATACTCCGAACATCTGAGAATAGAATCTTTCCAAGTTTCCGAATTTTTAAAGATATGTAACCTAGTTTTCCTAACGTTTCAAATCAGGGTCTAAAAACAGAAACTGTTTTCAGAAGTTGGGTTTTTGGGTCAAAACATTTTAAAAACCAAATTCTGTGCACCCACTATTCAACCCCTCCTTCGGTGGTGCCTTATAGGTCCTACAAGTGGTATCAGAGTGCAGGAACACTCACAACAAGGAGATCCAACGATCTAAGTGAGATGGCAACCACTAGCTTCAAAACCAAACAAGAAGGTATGTCGAGTCAAATGCCTCCTCTTTTTGATGGTGAGTCCTTTATCCAATGGAAACTTAGAATGAAACTTTTTCTTATGGCTATTGATATTGATCTATGGTCTATTATAGAAGACAATCCATTCGATCCCTCTAAATTATCTATTGTAGATGGTGTCACACTATAGGTTGTAAAACCAAAACAAGAATACACTAGTGATGACAAAAAGAGACTAAGTATGAATGCTAGAGCTATGCAGTTACTTTTAAACGGACTAAGCAAAAGTGAATCTAGTTATGTATCTAATTGCTCTAGTGCTCAAGAGATGTGGAGAATTCTTGAGATGAAACATGAAGGGACTATCCAAGTAAAGGAGTCCAAGATTAATATGCTTATGTCCACACTTGAGTCTTTCAAATTATTGTCAAATGAGTCTATTGTTGATATGGATCTACGATTGACTAACATCTATATTTCTCTTAAGTCTCTTACCAAAGCTTTCTCTACGCAGGAAAAGGTCCACAAGGTATTACGAAGTCTTCTATCCGAATGGGACACTAAAGTCACAACAATAGAGGAGAGTAAAGAAACGAAATCAATAAAAATGGAGGAACTAATCAGATCGCTAAAGGTATACGAAAACAAACTTACATTAAGGAAATCGGAATCAACGTCAAAACAAGGTAAGACTATTGCTTTTAAATCAAATGAATATGTCTCTACTTCTTCTTATCACGTAGATGATAGTGATTCCGAATCAGATAATGATGATCTAATACTATTGGCTAAAGGTTTGAGAAAATTTATGAGAAAGTCATTTAAAAACAAACCTAAGGCTACTTCGACTAAGAGAAATAAAAATAAAACTAATGACAAGGACGTAACATGCTATGAATGTGGGAAACTTGGACACTTGTCATATGACTGCCCTAACAAGGACAAACAAACAAACAAACACCTTGACAAGGATCAGACCAAAACTAGACTCGTCTCAAAACCTAAACAAAGGAGAAGAGCTCTCAAGGCCTCCACTTGGAGTGACACGTCCGACTCTGAGACTGATACCGAAGAAGAGACGGCCCAAGCATGCTTTGTATCCAAAGCATCAAACGAGGTATCTTCCGATTCTGACTCTGATTCTGAACCTTCATATGATGATCTTTTTAGTCAATATTTAGAATTGCACAAATTTACAAAGACTCTCGCAAAAGAAAAGAAACGATTAATTGAAGACAAGAAGTTGTTAGAATCTTATAACATGAATCTTGTTTCTCAATTAAACAATACAAAAGAAGAGTCTTCTTGCATCATAAATGCATTGAAGTTAGAGATCTCATCATTAACGACATAAAATAATGAAATCAAATCTGAGATTTCAAATTTGAAATCAAGGAATACGGATTTAGAGAAAATGGTGAAACAATTTGACACGGGAACTAACATGCTAGATCGCATCATTTCAATACAAAAACATGATAGTGATAAAACCGAATTAGGATACATGGAGAAAATTGAGACATCAAATAAACCAACCAAATTCATTTTGTCTAAGAAAATAGAAACACCCAAGACATATATGCCGTCTAAGAAGACGCCTAGGCCCTCTCTCCCTTCATCCTATCATGCTTCTTCTTCATATCATACAAGATATAATTATGTGCCATATAGATATGAGAAGAAACCATTAATGCATACATGACATGCATCACGCACTATGCACACAAACACAAGAACATATCAAAAACGACAACCATACAACATGCATAAAAGAATACTCGGCCAAAGGCCAAATATATTCTCACCTCATGTCTACTATGTTGCTTCTTTATTTACATTCTCACCATCTGCTAGACCGAGAAAGATCATCCAAGTATGGATACCGAAAGGTACTTTTACGAAGAGGTGAATAACTAACTCGTAAGGACCCAAAATAAAAGGGTGCCTAAATCGCTGTTGTACATTGCAGGGAACCCATACATCTAAAGGCACATCAATCAAGTGGTTCATTGACAGTGGTTGCTTGAGGCACATGACAGGTGACCCGAGCTTGTTCACAAAGTTGAAGAAGGTTACAAAAGGTGGATCCGTGACCTTTGGAGACAACAATGAAGGAAGAATCATTGGAAAGGGTACAATCAGAAGCCCAAGTACTCTTCAAATCTCCAACGTCTTCCTGGTAAGTAATCTATCCTATAATCTACTTAGCATCTCATAGTTTATTGACAATGGTTTTGATGTGTGTTTCACTCATCCATATTGCAACATAATAAATAGAAATAGAGAAACAATATTAAAAGAAAAAAGGGAAGGAAATATTTTTACGCTTTCTATAGATGACATGTTAGACGCGAAGGTTAAGTGTTTTTTGTCAAATGAACCTAACGTTAATTTGTGGCATAAGCGATTAGGACACATTGGCATCTCAACGCTTGAAAAACTTCAATGAAAGAACCTAATACAAGGATCGCCTAAACTTGATTGAGACAACTTTCAGTTGTGTGAATCTTGTATTAAAGGCAAACAAACACGTGAGTCACTTAAAACCAAAAATGAAATTAGCACATCTAGAGTTTTAGAATTACTACACATTGATTTATTTGGTCCTAGTCGTACTAAGAGCCTTGGTGGACGCCATTATGCATGTGTTATCGTTGATGATTTTTTCGCTATACTTGGACTTTATTTCTTGCAAATAAAGATGATAGTGCCATTGAAATTGCGAAACTAATAAAACAACTTGAAAATGAATATGGTTTGAATGTGAAAAAGATTAGAAGCAATAGAGGCGGTGAATTTAAAAACAAGGACATGATTGCATTTTGCGAAGAAAAAGGAATTAAACATGAGTTTTCGCCACCTAGAACACCATAATTAAATAGAGTAGTAGAAAGAAAGAATAGGACACTACAAGAAATCGCTAGAACCATGTTGTGTGAAAATAAGTTGCCTAGATTTTTTTGGGCGGAAGCCGTAAATTGTGCATGCTATATAGTTAATCGTTTGTCAATTAGAAAGAAAATAAATAAAACTCCTTATGAGATGGTAAATGATCGCATGCCTAAAATTGATTGCTTTCATGTGTTTGGTTGCAAATGCTTTTTTTAATACAAAAGATAATTTGGATAAATTTAAATCTAAATCAATTGAATGCATTTTTGTTGGATATTCTGTGAATTCTAAAGCATATAGATGTTATGATCCCATCACTAGACAAATTTTAGAATCTATTCATGTGAAGTTTAATGAATTTGGCGAGGTTGAAAAAGATAAAGAATACGACGATGATTTTGAACTAAAGCCCGTGTTAGATGATGATGTGGTGCTTGATGAATCCCACACACTAGAAGTGCATGATCCCTTAGAAATGCATGAGAACTTAGAGAATAATCAACCAAGATGGCATAGGGATCGCCAACACGATCTCATTATAGGCGATATTACTCATGGTTTTCGACCACGTAGAAGAATAAATCCGGATAAAATAAACCAATTTCATGCTATGATATCCGAAATTGAACCTAAGAACATTTTGATGCCTTGAGTGATTCTTCTTGGATTGATTCTATGCATGATGAATTAAATGAATTCGTAAGAAATGATGTATGAGATCTAGTGCCACGACCACAAGATAAGACAATAATACGCACAAAGTGGGCGTTTAGAAATAAAATGAATGAAGAAGGTAAAGTTGTTAGAAACAAGGCGAGACTTGTAGCAAAAGGATATAATCAAGAAGAAGGAATAGACTACGACGAAACATTTGCACCCGTAGCACGTTTAGAAGCCATACGACTATTACTTGCCATTGCTTGCATGAAAGGTTTTAAACTCTATCAAATGGACGTAAAAAGTGCATTTTTAAATGGCATTATACAAGAAGAAGTATACGTGAAGCAACCACCCAGTTTTGAAGATTTGAAATACCCTGATCACGTGTACAAATTAAAGAAGGCACTATATGGCTTAAAACAAGCACCTAGGACTTGGTATGATCGTTTTGTTACTTTTCTTCTAGGAAATGGATTTAAAAGAGGCACCTTAGATAGCACCTTATTCTTGAAACAAGATAAATCAGATTTACTAGTCATTCAAATTTATGTTGATGACATCATTTTTGGATCTGCATCTCATAAACTTGTTGAAGAATTTGAAATTTGCATGAAATCCGAGTTTGAAATGTCTATGGTTGGTGAATTGAATTACTTTCTTGGCCTACAAATTAAACAAACTAATAAAGGTATTCACATAAGTCAAGTTAAATATGTGAATGACATGATTAAAAAAATTCAATTTTGAGAACTAGAAACCATCCCCCACCCCTATGAGTGTCACCACTATACTAGATAAAGACGAAAATGGAAAAGACTTTGATAATGCTTTATATAGGTCTATGATTGGTTCTTTGTTTTATCTTACCACAAGTAGACCCGATATCATGTTTAGTGTATGTATGTGTGCACGCTTTCAAAGCCAACCTAAAGTATCTCACTATAATGCTGTGAAAAGAATATTTCGATACATTAAGCACACCCCCACTTTAGGAATTTGGTATGATAAAAATTGTGAATTTGACTTGCATGCTTAACTGATGCAGATTATGGTGGATGTAAAATAGATAGAAAAAGCACAAGTGACACTTGTCAATTTATAGGAAATTCATTAATTTCTTGGTTCTTGAAAAAGCAAGCAAAAGTGGCATTATCTACTACCGAAGATGAACACATGGCACTTGCTCTTTGTTGCACACAACTACTATGGTTAAAGCAACAACTTTCTAATTTTGGAATCACAGTAAATTGTATTCCAATTTATTGTGATAGTATGAGTGATATAAAATTGTCTAAGAACCCCGTACTACACTCTAAAGCAAAGCACATAGAAGTACGATATCACTTTCTTTGTGATCACGTGAATAATGGTGATATTGTTATAGATCATGTATGCACTGAAGCACAAGTAGCCGCCATATTCACTAAGGCACTAAATCAAGCCACGTACGAAAATCTACGCTCATAATTAGGCATGGTTTCTGCTGATTTAATATATCTTGATATGTCTTTCCATCTTTACATGCACTTTTGATTTTATTTCCAAAATAAAGGGGGAGAGAGTGCATGATTTAAGGGAGAGCGAGAGTGATTGATTGCAAAAATTGAGGGGGAGAGAATTCAAAATTCGAAATTTGAATTCGTTCATGATTAGAGGGGGAGCGATTAAATTTAAATCATGAACTAAGGTTATTTTGTATATCATTAAAAGGGGGAGATTGTTGAGAAAAAGAGTTTGAGTGATTCACAAAATGCGTGATTTAAATTACATGTGTCAAAGAAATGCATGGCACAATATATTACTTGACATATTTTTGCGACAAACTCGCCTTGTATACTTTATATATAATGTTGCCGTACTAACAAGCCATGAAGCTTTAAAGCTTACATCAAATGGAAAACATTTGTTGTGTTTGAACTATTTTCAGGTCCCACCATTAATTAACTAAACTAGTTCATTAAGTGAAGTACTTAGTTAAATGAACTAAGTAGTTCATTAAATGTAGATATATTTGGAGAAGACATGATGGCAACAAACATAGAAATGGAAAGTCTCCTCCCACTCTAATCACACGTTTTTATATATATAAATTATATATATTCAGATTTTTTTTATAAAAAGGCACAATAAACATATATTCCGATGTACTACCGATGCGTTACATATATTACGAACGTACGTCAACGTCACGCCACTATACTTACCTTATATTTATGAGTATATTCAGATATTATATCATATGATATAAGTCATGGTGATGACAAAATTATTACAACACGTTGCAAGGTTGTAAACCAAAAATTGTCGTATCGGGTGACAACCGAAACTTCGCCAACGTGTCACGTACTTGCCATATATATATGGACAGCCCCTAAACTTAAAAAATGGCCAAAAATTTTGTGGCTAACATGTTACACTCAGCCATAAAATCATTCCATGTTGGCACATACAAATCTCCCCCAATTAAGGCCAAATTGTGGAGATTCCAAATTCAATTTTTAAGCACATGGGGTGCCACTTTCTGTCAGCCATTAGAGCTGAATATTCAAGTTATTTTATGTATATTATGTGTGACATAATATATATAACATGTGCAAAAAGTTTGAATTTAATCGGAGAAAAATCGCCAAATCGACAAAAGTCGAAAATTCGGTTTTCTATGAACATAACACATGGAATGTTTTTGCAATGACATGTAACATGTATCTAGACACTTTTTACATATTCAATACATATTAAAGTGTTCTACAATATTCAAATTAGGACTAATTGGAATATACCATATGTGTATAATTATTGTGCACTATTAAAATTCAGCACATAGTCAAGCCTTCATCACACGCCTACTCAGCCTTGGTGGAACTTATGTGGAGCTTAATTGGCATCTCAATTGATGGAGAATAAGCAACACAAGGTTAGTGACATAATGGAGGAAGCTATACAAGGCAACATTTCAAACTTTGTAGCAAATGTAACACATGCTGAAAATTCAGCATGTGAAACATTATGGTGGCCGAATTTTGTGTGTTAATGTTGATCAATTTGCTTCTCAATATTCAAGGGATTGATGTGTAGTAATATGGTAACATTTCAAAGTCTTGAGAATATAGCACATGCTGAAAAATTCAGCATGTGAGACAATAGGCTGGCCGAATTTTAGTCTTCAAGTGTGATAAATTTTACTTTCAAATTTGAGGGGATTAATTGTATAATTTTTGGAAATGTTTTGAACTTTAATTTGGCACATGCTTTTCATTTTATCTCAGATTTTTTCAGCCATTAAGTGATGACAAATCTCATCCATTCAAGATGTGCCAAGTAAGCAACGCCAAGACAATCATCCAATCAAGTTGTGCCAAGTAAGCAAGATGATGTCACATCTATACAAGGCATTCTTCCAAGGACTTAAACGAGAATTTTTAAGATTGAGATGAAGCCCTAGGGGCGTCCAACACCAAATAAAAGGAATAGAAGAGAGCCATTCAAATGCAAGACAAGTCTCATAATTTCCAAAGCGCAAAAAGACTCTCCACTCTCTTCTTCTACATTTCTTTCTTCTTGTTCTCTCTCAAGCCTATTGTACTCATATTCAAACATATTGAATAGGCTTTGTTCATACCACCATACACGTTTAGATTGTAAAAGGTTGATCAAGGTGTGATCAAACCTTCATCCGTGCGGTGGTGGCATTCGTGAAAGGTGTGATTGCTTGTATCATCTGTAAAGGGTTGGAGTTGGTGTGTAACTCCAGCAAACCTTGTGGTAAGGTGTTAATTTTGTTTAGTGATAACCAAGGAAGGTGTCCTCGAAGACTGGAGTAGGTTGATTTAACCAAACCAGTATAAAATTCCTTGTGTTCTTTACTTTACTGCACAATACTTTCAGTTTCCAGCATTCTATATCCATTTCGTCGCCATCTTAAAAATAGTAAACGAATTTCAAAAATTGTAAACTTTTGTAGAAACATAGCCAACCTCTTAAGTTTAATTTGGCTCAAGTTTCAACCCATTTGGATAAGTATAAGTCATTCAAACGTTAATAGTTTTGAGACTAGTGTAATCTCATTTTCAGACTTGCAAAGGTTGAGAACTTGAACGTATTTGACATACTTCTCAAAGAAAATTTTCAAAACTGTTTCACCCAATTAAAATAGATTTAAGGGGTTTGTCATTAAATTTTTAGACCATTTGGAGTTACGGATTAATCGGAATAAATTTTTAAATCAAACTACTGTTTCTGGCAGATTTGCGCAGTCTGACCACAAACAATTTTTCAACGGGTTAGAGAATGAATTTTGATCTGAAATTTTTAGGGGATACTCAAAACATCAGAGAATAGAATCTCTCCAAGTTTCAGAATTTTTGAAGATCTGTAACCTAGTTTTTCAAACGTTTAAAATCAGGGTCTGAAAACAAAAATTCTTTTCAGAAGTTGGGCTTTTGGGTCAAAACAGTTTAAAAACCAAATTTTCCACATCCACTATTCAACCCCCTTTTCTAGTGGTACCTTATAGGTCCTACAAATGTGACCTACTCCAGTCCTAAGGAACACCTTTCCTTGGATTTCACTATGATATGAATCAACTTACAACAATAACCAAGTTTGATCCTTGGGTTATACACCAACCCTATTCAAGACTTGGATGACCACCTTCTATGCAACACTTAGTTGCAACACCTCTACCACCTATTGATGTAGCCTTATGGAATTGGCTAATCAATCTTAAAAATGAAGCTCAAGAGGCTTGTAGCTCAACAAATACAACAAGAACACCTTTGCTACAAATAATGAAACATGAACAATAAGAAGAAGATGATAGCTAGACAAATCAACATATGCTTTCAAATGAGCTTCAAGTGTGTTTCATCTTCTTCGACATTGCCTCCTATTTATAGTGTGAATTGAGCCTTGTAGATAAGAATGCACACATGTCACCGTCTTCATCATCAAGTCCAAGTTGTCTTCACATCATTGGTTGGTCTTTTACACTTGGTAAAATGAGGCAACATAATTGGTCCACCTTGAACACACATGTTGGCCGTATTTTTTCACCTAGAATAGTCTTGATTATCCTTTGTAAAATGAAGATAATAAGAGAGGATAATGTAGAGAAAAGGGGGTTTGAGTGATTTCAAAATAAGTGACTTAAATGCATGATATATATACAAACGTGTACATGTATGCATGATACTTTGCTATTACTTGCCTTATTTAGCTTATATATAATGTTGCCGGACTAACGAGCCATGAAGCGTTAAAGCTTACATCATATGACAAACATTTGTTGTGTTTATACTATTTTCAGGTGCCACCATTAATGAACTAAACTAGTTCATTAAGTGAAGTACTTAGTTTATTAAACTAAGTAGTTCATTAAAGGAAGCCACATTTGGAAAAGGCACAAAGGCAACAAAGCTAAGGAAGGAAAGTTTTCTCCTCCTCCCCTCTTTATTATACACACCACATATATATATATTACATATATTTTCAGATTTTTTAAGAAAAGGCACATACACATGTATTCCAACGTACTACCGACACGTTATATATTTTACGTACATACGTTAACGTCACACCACTATACTTAACTCATATTTATGAGTATATTCAGGTCTTATATCATATGATATAAGATATGGTGATGACAAATCAAATACGACACGATAAAAGGTTCTAAACCGAAAATTGTCGTATCGGACGAATACCGAAACTTCGCCAACGTGTCACGCACTTGCCATAAATAAATGGCCAGCCCCTATACTTCAAAATTACATAACAATTTCGTGGGTTACATGAAAAATTCAGGCAAAAATACTTTCCATGTTGGCACACACAAATCACCCCACATTAAGGCCAAAATGTGAAGATTCCAAGTTTAATTTTGTCACATGTTAATGGTACCACTTTAGACCAGCCAAGTGCTGAGATTTAAAGTATATATTATATATATTATGTATAACATAATATATATAACATGTGCAAAATTTGGAATTTAAATTAGAGAAAAATCGGGTAATCGATAAATATCGAAAATTCGGTTTTCTACGCACACAACACATGGAACGTTTTTGGTACATCATGTGACACGTATCTAGACAATTTTTACATACTTTATACATCTTAAAGTGTTCTACAAAATTAAATTAAGGGCTGATTGGAATATAACATGTGTGTATTATTAAATGTGCATTATTTTACAAAGCAAAAATAAATTTCAGCACATACACATACATATCCAACGCCACCTACAGCTGAGATGGAGCTTATTTGGAGCATTTTTGGCATATTGATTGGTCAAGGATCAATCATACAATGTTGGTGAATTAAAGAGAGAAGCTACAAATGGTAAGAATTCAAAATTTGTCTCTCTTATATCACATGCTGAAAATTTCAGCATGCTAAACAAGCTGGCCGATTTTTATGACTTTAATGTGATATATTTCATCATCTTTTATTGTGTGATTGATTGGAAGAAGAAATGGAAATGATTTGAATATTATTTAAATTAATAAAGTGTGATATTCTACATATCACACATGCTGAAATTTTTTCAGCATGTGTGAAGACATGGTGTGGCCGAATATATGAGCTAAAAAGTGTCCATATTCATTTATCATGTGATAGGAATAATTACCATCAATTGGTGATTCATTTTTTTAAAAGAAAAATCAAAGTAAATTTGGCATTATTTTGAATGAAATGGAATGATTCACATGCTGAAAATTCAGCATGGCAATATCACTTGATGGCCAAAATTTTGATTAAGGAAGAATTTTGTGTCTTGCAATTTATGTGGTATATCTTATGATTTATGGAAATTATTTTGTGATGATTTTGGCACATGTTTAAGTGTAATTTTCAGATTTTTCCAAGTCATCAATGATGACAACATTCATCCAATAAGAAGGTGCCAAGTAAGCGAAGCCTAAATGATCATCCAATAAGAAGATGCCAAGTAAGCAAGACCTTGTCACAATGATGTCTTACATCCTCCCAAGGACTTAGAAGATAATTTTCAAGAGGGGGAGACACTCACAAGGGGACGGCTGCAACATCATTAAAAGGAAAGAGGTTGAGCAAAAACAAAAACAAGCACAAGTATTGCAAATCAAAGTGATCAAAAAGCCTAGCTCTTCTTCTTCTAAATTCTCTTTCTTTCTTTCTTCTTGTAAGCCTATTGTATTCATATCTTTCAATCTTGAATAGGCTTGATATATACCACCACTCATTATATATCTTTGTAAAAGATTGATCAAGGTGTGATCAATCTTCATTCTTGCGAGGTGGTGGTGTTCGTGCAAATTGTATTCACCGTACAAGGTTTGTAAAGGGTTGGAGTTAGGTGTAACTCTATCAACCCTGTGGTAAGGTGTGTTGTGTGTGTGTGATTAGTGTGAACCAAGGAAGGTGTTCCTTGAAGACTGGAGTAGGTTGTTTATGACCGAACCAGTATAAAAATCTTGGTGCAATTTACTTTCAGCATTTACTTTTCAGTTACTGCACAATTTACGCTTCTTGTTCACATTCGAAAAAATAGTAAACAATTTTCAAAAATCACAAAAATTTTCAGAAATATACTCACACGTTCTAGGGTTAATTTGGCACAAGTTTCAACTCTTTTGGATAAGTATAAGTCGATCAAACATCCAAAGTTCTGAGACTAGTGCAGTCTGATCTTCAGACTTGCAAAGGTTGGGACTTTGATTGTATTTGACCTACTTCCCAAAAGAATTTTGCAAAACTGTTTCAACCCAATTAAATATAGTATATAAGGAGTTAGTGGTCAAATTTGCAGAGCATTTGGACATACACACAAATAGGAATAAGTTTTTCAAAACCGTCTACTGTTTCTGGCAGATTTGAGCAATCTGTTTACCAACGGTTTTTGAAGGGGTTAAAGGTTGAATTTTAATTTGAAATTTTTAGGGGACCATCATAACATATGAGGCTAAGTTCTCTCAAAATTTCAGAATTTTGGGAAACCTTTAACCTGGTTTTAAAAACATTTTAAAACTGACTCTGAAAACAGAATCTGTTTTCAGAAGTTGAATTGTTTAGGTTCAAACAAATTTTAAAAACCACACTTTCCGCACCATCTATTCAACCCCCCTTCTAGTGGTGCCTTGCAGATCCTACAGATAATACCCCCAAAATACCCTCAACTCCTTGCAAAAGAATAGACATGTGAGTCTTTGACAAGTTCAAATAAAAAATTATCTCCAAAAGGTGTGTACTAGCGCTGTTGGTTTTCAAGACAAAATTTCCTAGTTGGCACTTTTGCCAACTAGCTCCTTTTTGGTTGGTCCACTTGTCACCAAGCTATAAAATGAATTACACATCATTTACACCTGTTTATACACGTTTGGAGGCTTGAATATACGTATATCAACTTATATTGTTGAAGAAGAAATCACCAAATAATAATTGACAAGATTATGTCAACATGTAACACCAATTTTCCCAATATTTCTTCTTGTATGTTGTGATCATTTGCACACCTTGAACACCTTTATATTCTCTGAAATAAATGATAAATATCCTCCAATAACATATATAAAAGAATCTTCAAGAAAGAAATAGAATGTGACATCACAACTCGTCACATATCCCGCTACCGTCGATAATATCATCATTTGAGAGAAATAATAGAAAATCACCAAATAATCTTCAAAATAACTATAGCACAACTCCAGAATGAAGATAAGAATATACTCAAGAGATCCTTGAGTGAAAATACCAAAAATACCCTCAGGGATGAAATGACCAAAATGCCCCTGGTGAGAAAAACTCCAGAAATGACCCCGATGATCAGAAATAAATATTATGACACCTTTGTCATGATTAATAAGTTAAGAAGATGTCCTTGAATTATTTCTACCATACCATGTTCCTATAAAACTTAAAATACCAATTTTGTCCTTTTTGGTAAGTTGTAGAAACTTCCAAGGCACATTAATTACAACACATTTAAAATCATCAAAAACACATAATATTCACATAATGGACATGTATAAATCATATACAAATGAAAACGACCATTTTATCAAATTTTAGAAAAATATTTCTAAAAACCCTAGACATCGATCGATCGAAGTGCCTCAGCTTCAGAGATCGATGTCTCACAGTGAGTTTCAGAATTTGTCTCCGACCTACATCGATCGATCGAAGTGAGGGTTCGATGAATACATCGATCGATCAATGTGTCTCAGATTTAGAGTTCGATGTCTCACCGTAAGGTCCTGAACTTTTATTGCCTTAGATCGATCGATGTGAGGGATTGAATTACATCGATCGATCGAAGTGCAACAACCTGAGAGATCGATGTCAACTTTTTTAACTTTTTCAACTTTTAAGCACATATAACACTGTGTGTGACATTTTTATGCATTTACCACTTAAAATCATGACTTTGAAATTTATCCAAACATATTTCTCAACAGTAGAAGTCTCGATAACTTATCATAGGAACATAAGAGTATTTTTGAGTTTTTGTAGGGTTATCTTCCAAGAAGGAAACATAGAGACAAAAGGATACGAAGGAACTGTTGTGAATGTTAAGAATGTTTGCATAATTTTCAAAAGCAAGATTTTACGTGTTAAAATAATTAGGGAATATCATTTTATATCAAAAAGTTGACACAAAGTTGAAACAAATGAAAAAGAGTCATCGATCTCTCAGCCACAGATCGATATACATAGATCTCTACATCGATCGATCGATGTCACATAGAATCAAAAAAACCTCACTGTGAGACACAGATCTTTAAACTAGAGGTACATTAATCGATCGATGTTTACATCAGTCTCTAAAATTGAGACTTAGATCGATCGATGTCACACAGAATCGAAAATAAAACCTCACTGTGAGACATAGATCTCTAAACTGGAGGTACATCAATCGATCGAGTGTATACATTAGTCTCTAAAATTGAGATATAGATCGATCGATGTCAACAGATTTCTGAAAAATTTCTCCAACATATGACAAACTAATACTCATTTTTGGTATGCACATGATCTTCTTTGCATGTAATGAGTTTTTAAACATTCTATATATGTTTATCATGTTTCATTACTTGGATTTGATGTGTTTATGAGTTTTTATATATGTGTGTTATATCATTAACTTGCCAATGAAGTTATTACAACTTACCACCAGGCCAAAGGAGTATGTTTGAGCTTTTTCAGGGTCGTATCACATGGAGAATGTCCATATGAATGAAAGTACAAAGTTGGAGTATCTCTACACCCTTTTTGACATATTTGGCGCACAAGGGTATTTTAGTCATTTTGGTGCTCAAGGGCATTTTGGTTATTTACACATATTTATTTTTTATGTAGTGCTGAAATGGTTTCCCTATGTATGTCTCTTATATCATATTCATGATATTCATATTATTCTTGGTGATTCATGGACTTCATATCTATAATAACCATATATGTTCAGTTTTCTCGGGTCTCTTACATTATGGCATTTATTTTATCACATTGTATGATCATCATGGTGTTATCATACACTTATTTTGGGACTTTTCTCATGATAATTTTTTATGGATATTGTTCAAAAAGCTTAGAAACATTCAGCCACACTTGAAGGAGAGAAAAGAGGAAGTAGTTGAGTCAAATGGTGATATTTACTATGTAGCTGACTCTCATCATTATCCAGCCACTATTATCTGATTCTCTACTCATTTTGAACATAAAAAACGTTCATATATGTATATTTGAGGTGGACAAATAAAATGTTTCACATATGTGCAAGACTACATCACATGGACCAACAAAAACACTCCTAGATGACATGTTGGCAAGGAGTTGCATACTTGGCATTCAATGTGGCTTTAATCTCGGTTTTGGAAGATGAAACTAGTTGATTTGGTCAGCTCTTATCTATCCAAGTTTTTGAAAAGGTTGAACAAAAGGTGGAGGAAGAAGTGGTCATCCAAATCACTCAATCTTTTCTAAAAATTTCTGCAGGAAATTTCAACATTCAAAATGGTTCAATCACATGTCTTGAAGGCGCCAACTAATCAAGGTGGTGAGGTGGTCTTGCAATAAAATGAAGACAAGTGGGATTGATGATATGGAAGGTGAGATTTGCGCATCCTAATCCACAAGGGGCTGCCCACACCTATAAATAGAAGAGGAGTTGAAGACGGAATACACAACACTTGAAGCTATCTACTTCTCTTATTCTTCCTCTTCTCCATTTTTGTTTTTGCATCTTATCTTATAGGTGATTTTGATTGTTATGTGCTGCATATACACCTCTTTACTCATAAAAGTTGGAAAGAAAAGTTAGTCACACAGTCCTTGCAAGTTAGTTGAACAAATCAGTCAGTAAAACTGACATGTCTTTAAATTTTTCCAATTCTTTATTATTTGGCTAGGATAATTGCTCAGGGCTTTTTAGAAACATAAACTAAACTTCCTAATATTTGTTTTGACATATAGATCACACCTTTTGGATAAAAAATCTGAGAGACTAAAAGCTTTTACCATTTGGAAGGGTAAAACGACTCTGTATTTTTATCAAATTTTTACAAAAGTTAGAAACATCTTGAAATTTGTTTCTGAAAAGTCTCAAAGATTTTGAAGTTCTACACAAAGAGAAATAAATTTTTAAAAGCAAACTCTGATTCTGAAACTAATAGAATCAGATTTGAGGGTTACAGTCCTACAATTGATATTAGAGCAAGGACGACACCGCACTAAGAAGACAAAGTTAGAAGGAAGAGTACATTGAAACTTTCTTGTTCAAATCAAAGGCAATTTATTCAACTATAGCAAAGATTCCTCATAAAGGTGAGCAAGAATGTATGTTTACTAGATGACCTCCCTTATTTGATGGGGGATAGTTTTGTTCATTGGAAACTTAGGATGAGGCTATTTTTAATTGCTATAGACATTGATTGTGGTCTATAGTTGAAGATGGCACATATGTTGAAAAATATGTTTGAATAATTTTCAAAGTCATGATTTTAAGTGGTGAATACTTAGAAATGTCACATATGGTGTTATAAGTGATTAAAGGATGAAAAAGTGAAGAAAAATGACGTAGATCTCTCGGGCAGAGACACATGGATCGATCCATGTTGAACTGAGAAGAACCAAAACTTACTATGAGACGTTGATCTCTCACGTGGATCGATCAACGTACGTCAGCCCCTCACATGGATCGATCGACGTACGTCAGCCCCTCACATGGATCGATTCACAACTTAAGAATGTTTAGGGTTTTTAGAGATATCTTTCTAAAATATGTTAAAGTGGTTGTTTTTATTTGTATATGATTTATACATGCTCATTATGTGAATCTTATGTGATTTTAATGATTTTAAATGCATTGTGACTAACGTGCCTTCGAAGTTTCTACAACTTACCAAAAAGGGCAAAATTGGAATTTTGAGTTTTATAGGGACATCACATGGTGAAAATATTTCAAGGATGTATTCTCATTATATTTATCATGACAAAGGTGATATCATGAGTATTTATGACCATCCGGGTCATTTCTGGAGTTTTTATATACCAGAGGTATTTTGGTCATTTCACCCCAAGGGCATTTTTGGTATTTTCACTCAAGGAATCTCTTGAGCATATTATTATCTTCATTTTGAAGCTGATTTATTATTAAATTGATGATAATATGGTGATTCTTTATCTCTTTCTCTCACATGATGATATTATTGACTATAGCTGGATATGTGACGATTTGGGATGTCACATTCTATTTTTTCTTGAAGACACTCTTATATATGTTATAAGAGAACATTTATCATCATTAGTCAGAGATATTAAAGGTGTCAAAGGTGTGGAAATGTTCATGACATATAAGAAGTAATATTGGGAATTTCGGTGTTACACGTTAACATAATCTTGTCAACTATTATCTATTGATTTCTTCTTCAAAAATCTGAGTTGCTACACATATATATATGTTGAAAAAAGTGCATGGGCAGTTGGATATGATGTGTAATTCATTTTATGAGTTGGATACAAGTGGACAACCAAAAAGGAGCTAGTTGGCAAAATTGCCAACTTAGAATTTACTGAATATAGCCAACGGCTATATGGGTTTTCTTGGTAGATTTTTGAAGTCAAATGAAGATTTCACATGTCCTATTCTTGTGCTTGGAGTTGAGGATATTTTGGTGGTATTATCCTTTCTTTTTATCTTCATTTTACAAAAAGTATTCAAGATTATTTTTTGGAAAATACCAAGTAGTAAGCCAACGGCTTCTACTCATTTTGGAGCTGAATTTTGAATTTAAAATGGTCAATGCCCGCATGCCTATTATCTTGCCAAAAAGTTGAGAAGATGATGGAGTTGTTATGGTGATATTATCTTCACATTCTCAAGATAATTCCAAGTCATTTTTTAGTTGAAAATTTCGGCCAACAAGGAGTTGCCAAGGTGTACCAATTATGTTGTCTCATTTTGCCAACTGTACAAGGCCAACCAATGATGAGAAGACATTTGGACTTGATGATGAAGATGGTGACACATTGGAAGTCTTATCTCTAAGGCTCATCTCACACTATAAATAGAGGCAATGGTGAAGAAGATGAAACACACTTGAAGCTCACAAGCATTTGTTGAATTGTCTAGCTATCATCCTCTTCTTGTTGTTGTTCTTGTTCCATTCTTTGTAGCAAAGGTGTTCTTGATATTTTTGTTGTGCTACAAGCCTCTTGAGCTTCATTTGTAAGATTGATTAGCCATTCTTATAAGGATATATCAATAGGTGGTAGAGGTGTTGCAACTAAGTGTTGCTAGGAAGGTGATTATCCAAGTCTTGAATAGGGTTGGTGTATAACCCAAGGATCAAGCTTGGTTCTTGTTGTAAAGTGATTCATTTGATACTGAAATCCAAGGAAAGGTGTTCCTTGGGACTGGAGTAGGTCACATTGACCGAACCAGGATAAATTCTCGGTGTTCTTGTCTTGTTTCTTCATTTCTGTTTTCTGCTCGTTTTTACTGTAGTTTTCACACAAATTCTCACAATTTGAAAAAATAGCTAAACATTTTCCAAATTTGTGATTTTTGGTGGAGTTATACTTCAGACTGTTAGATTTCATTTGAAACAAGAATCACTTGATTTGAGCAAGGTAAAGTTAGTCTTTCATCCTTTACAAGATAACTGCTCCAATCTGGCTGCAATCTGACTAGTTTTGAGAAAACTTAAATTATGTATTTATCAAGAATTGTTTAAGGTCAGAGACTTTTGTAAACTTCATCTACACATCCTAAGGATTGTTTTGATATAAGGATCAACCTTTTTGGTTGAATATTCAAAGAGGAACATGTTTTGCAAAATCAGCAACATTCTGTCCAATTCTGTCTAGATTGACCATCTAAATCATTTTATTTGTTTGAAGGGTTAAACGATCTTATTTTTGTCTGATTTTTGGACAGAGTCTTTTTAACACATTGAAATTAAATTCTGGAAAGTTTCATAATTTTTGGAGTTGTATAAAATTAGTTTTTGAATTTTTCACAAACGGGTTCTGAATCTGAGGTGGTATCAGATTTTGTTTTCAAAGGGGATTTTCACAAAGGGTTGTAGTGTAATTTCCGCTAACAACTATTCCCCTCCCCTCTAGTGGTGTTTATTGCAGGTGCACGGTCCAACAATTGATATCAGAGCAAGGTCTGCACCACTCAAAGAAGCAAGATTCAACACCGTACAATCAATATAAAGCCAAGAAACAATTATTCTTTGTAGCCTGCTAGTCTCAAAACAAAGGTATTTACAATGGCAATAGTATCTCACAAAAGTGAGTTGGAAAGTATGTCCAACCAACGCCCTCCTCTTTTTGATGGCAATAATTTTGTTCATTGGAAACTAAGAATGAGGCTATTCTTAATGGCTATTGACATCGATTTATGGTCTATAGTTGAAGATGGGCCGTATATTCCAATTAAAGTTGTTCAAGTTAGTGGAGTCACTCAAGAAGTAGAAAAAGATAAAAGTGAATGGACATCGGAAGATAAAAAGAAAATGTCAATGAATGCTAAAGCTATGCAATTACTCTTGAATGGACTTACAACGTCTGAAGCAGGATATGTTTCAAATTGCACAAGCGCACACGACATGTGGAAATCGCTTGTATTAAAGCATGAATGTTATAACCCGCGTTTCTGGGTCAGTGGAAAATGAAGTAAAGTGATGGAAAATAGAACGCAAATGCAGTGTTGATAGAATTGTTAGATTATAAAATGTTTTGATGATATAAAAAGATGTTTTTTTTAAAAAAAGAACTAAGATGGAATTTCACACCTTAAGATTGAAGCAAATTGAGAAAAACATGTGCGAGACGTAAATCTCTCATGGATCGGTTGAAGTATATATCAGGCCCTCAGGAGGCACATGGTTCGTCTCGTGTGAAGCTTGGTAAACGTTTGAGCTTTCAGATCCACGTCATACTCTCAGCCAAGAGACGTGGATCGATCGACGTATAACTGAGAGACGTCGATCTCTCAGCTTAAGGTATGTCGATCGATCGACATACATCTGAGAGACGTTGATCTCTCAGCTAAGAGTACGTCGATCGATCGACGTACATCTGAGAGACGTCGATCTCTCAGCCTAAAGACGTCGATCGATCAACGTCATTCTGAGAGACGTCGATCTCTCAGCCAGGCAGACGTCGATCGATCGACGTCATTCTGAGAGACGTCGATCTCTCAGCTCTGGCACGTAGATCGATCGACGTCTCCAGAGTTCAAAAATTTTCAAACGTTGGAACAAAATCCAAGGGAGATCTATGATATTTTCTCTCTCCAATCTTGCTCAAAATTCTTGTGGACTTTAACCTAACATACTACATGCTTCCTTGACTATTTTAAACATGTCTAAGATTCTCTAGGGTGGCTATCCAAGATCAAATCACTCCATAGGGTGGCTAAAGACTATTTGGGCACTATCTTGACAATTTTGAAGATGAAGACTTGGTGGAGAGCCTCAAAAACATGGTCAACTTTATTTATAAATAGAAGAGGCTTGGATGAAGCAATTACACACTTTCAACATCATCTAGCTTCACTTTACATTGTTGTATATTTCTCTCATACTTGTAAAAAGCTTGTCTAGCTTTCTTTGATCTTCATTGTTTGTATATTGAGAGAAAGAGAGTCAAGCACAAGAGGAACCATAATTATTTGATCTCTAGCTTGTGCTTAGACTTGTGAGAAAGTGTGAACCTTACTATATATCTTCAACCCATTGTGAGAAGTTCTTGAGAGAACTTTTGTTGAAGTTGTGAGGAAGCAAGAAGTTGTTCTTGCTAAGAGCTGTAGTTGTTGTAGTTGCACAAGTGTGTTGTGCAAGAAGTTGCTGTTGTTGTTGCTTACACTAAAGTGTTAATGTAAGTGTTGCTGTGGTTGTTCTTATTGTTCATAATAAGAAGAGTAGTTGTTGAAAATCCACTTTGGAAACAAAGTGGTAGTGGAGTAGAATCATTTACGATTCGAACCACTCTATATCCGGTGTACTCTTTCATTGTCTCTCATCTCCAATTCTTGCTCTGATTTTGAATATCTTTTAGAGTTGAGAAAAACAAGAAAATTCCGCAAAAGAGCCAAACACTCTATTCACCCCCCCTCTAGAGTGTATTTCGGACCTTACAATTGGTATCAGAGCCTAACCTTGATTGCTTGGCCAATCTTTGCAAGTAGCAAGGTTAAAGATCATGGCAATGACAACCTCAACCTCAACCTCAACCTCCTCATCTCCTAAGCCTACTGCACTATTTTCCGGATCAAACACTAAAGCTCCTATGTTTGATGCCCAAAACTATTCTTTGTGGAAATTTCGAATGATCAATCATTTGAAAGGCTATGGATTTGATATATGGAGAGCTGTTGTCAAAGGAATTGAAGTTCCAATGATTACCAACTCAAAAGGAGAATCAATGTTTAAAGATGAGGATGATTACACCGACGAAGAGAAGATAAAGTTCGCCATCAATGGAAAAGCTTTTACATTCTCTCAAGTGCTCTAACTACCACTGAGCTCATTAGACTCCAAGGCCTTGAAACAGCCCACGAGGCATGGAAAAGGCTTGAAATGATACATGAAGGAACTGAGCAAGTAAGAATGGCCAAAAGACTCATGCTCATGAAGGAGTATGAGATGTTCGGAATGAAA
>AP025071.1:16675449-16924591 GCA_036186865.1 Eustoma russellianum
GTAAGAAAATTTAGAAGAATGGCAACTAGAAACAAAGCTCAAGCAAGAAAGTTTTTCAAGAAACCATCTAAAGAAAAAGAAGCAAGTGAAAATTGCTATAGATGTGGTCGACCCGGTCACTTCATTGCCGATTGCCACGTAAAAGAGCCACAAAAGCAAGAAAAGAAGGTCTTTCCTCAAAAGAAGAAAGCCCTCAATGCGGAGGTAACCACGTGGGATGATCTTCTTTCGGAATCGGAAGGAGAAGAGAGTGAAGATCAAGGTGTTGGACTTGTAGCAATGATTGAAAATCCAAAGGTTCAACATACTTGTCTTATGGCAATTGAAGATGACCTTGAGGTAAGTTCTAATCCTTCAAATTTGCATGATGAAATAGGAGACTTGCAAGATGACTTTGAAAAATTAAATTTAAAATATAAGCATTTGAAGAAAGAATTCAAGAAATGCATTTTAGAAAATAAGAGCTTGCATGACAAAAATATTTTGATGTTTCAAGAGCATGATATCATACTTACTATGCATAAAACCGTAGCTCTTGAAAATGAAGAAATTAGAAAAGAATGTGAAAAACTAAAATTAGACTTACAAAGACTAACAAATGGTAAAAACAACTTAGACATACTACTTGGAAATCAAAGGATTGGAAATGATAAATCCGGTTTAGGATTTAACTCATCATCTTCTTCTATTAAACCTAAGTCCTTGAAGAAAAAGTCAAACAATAGAAAAACACAACAAAATTCATCATCTTCTAAACCAAAGCATGTACCCACTTGTTTTTATTGCAACAAACTAGGACATGTAAAGAAAGCATGTAAAGCTCGATTTGAAAGCACATATGTTTGGAAGCCTAAGGGTCGAAAAACTAACCCTAAAGGACCCAACCATCAAAGGGTACCAATGCATACATCTTTTGGTTTTGTAGGCTCTCAAGATAAATGGAGTAGCCAAAGAAGAAGGAACCAAATGGCTTATGGACAGCAGATGTTCAACTCACATGACCGGAGACAAGACGTTGTTCACCAAGCTCAAGCTCCAAGATGGTGGAACGGTGCATTTTGGCAATGGGAGAGCCAAAATCCTTGGACATGGAGAAATTGGTAATTCTTCCTTTACTATTAATAATGTACTATATGTAGAAGGGCTTAAGTATAATTTGATAAGTGTTAGCCAACTATGTGATGCTAATTTTCAAATTGAGTTTGCGAAAAGAAAATGTGTTGTGAAAAAGAACGATAAGATTGTTTTGAAGCCATTCGTAAAAATGATGTTTACAAATTTAGCACACATGAATTGATATCACAAAATGTTTCTGGCCTAGTTGCCAAAAATGATTTGACTCAACTATGGCATAGACGACTTGGACACATTAGTTTTAAGAATTTCAAAGAGATTTGCAAAAATGAAGAAGTCCAAGGTCTTCCAAAATTGAATTTCGAAAACCATGGCTTATGCGACACTTGTCAAAAGGCAAAACTTGTTAAAACAAGTTTCAAGCCCAAAAGTGAAATCTCCACCACCAAACCTCTACAATTGCTTCATATGGATTTGTATGGGGATATTGGTACAGCAAGCCTAAGTGGAAAACATTACACCTTTGTGGTGGTAGATGACTACTCTAGGTACACTTGGGTAATGTTCTTAGCTAAAAAGAATGATGCATGTCAAGAATTTATAAAGCTTTGTAAGAGATTAGAAAATCAAAGAGAAGACACAATTAAGGAAATTAGAAGTGATAGAGGTGGTGAGTTTGATGGAGAATTTCAAGAATTTTGTGTATCCAAAGGGTATGGACACAATTTTTCAGCTCCAAGAACTCCTCAACAAAATGGTGTTGCGGAAAGAAAAAATAGAACACTTCAAGAAATGAGTAGAGCCATGCTAAACGAATTTGAGCTACCCAAATATTTTTGGGCCGAAGCGGTAAATACCGCTTGTCATGTGATCAATAGAGTTTATTTGAGACCATTTCTCAAAAAGACTCCTTATGAGCTTTGGAAAGGTAGAGTACCAAATATTGGTTATTTCAAGGTTTTTGGTTGTAAGTGTTTTATACTTAACACCAAAGACAACTTGGATAAACTCGACTTCAAAGCGGATGAAGGAATCTTTATGGGTTATGCTCAAAATAGCAAAGCATTTAGAGTATATAATAAGAGAAGTATGAAAGTGGAAGAATCAATTCATGTCAAGTTTAGTGAATTCATCGATGATAAGTCAAACGATAATAATAATGATGATGAAGATGAAATAATCGAAGTAAGTCATATAGAAAAATTTGAGAATCCAAAAGGTAATATTGTCATCGATCTTAGGATTGATCCACTTGAACCTAAGGTTGAAGATGAAGAAGTAGGAGGGGATACCTCAAATTTGCCGGATTCATATAAATATAGAAAGATCACCCTAAAGAGTTGATACTAGGTGAAACTAGCCAAGGTGTAATGACAAGGAGAAAATTCAATGAAAATGCCTTCATTTCACAAGTTGAGCCTAAAAATATAAAAGAAGCAATAAATGATGAAGATTGGGTATTAGCTATGCAAGAAGAATTAAATCAATTTGAAAGAAGTGATGTGTGGGAATTAGTTGCTAAACCTAGTGATCATCCCGTAATTGGCACTAAATGGGTATTTAGAAACAAAATGGATGATAAAGGAAACATCACTAGAAACAAAGCTAGGTTAGTAGCCCAAGGCTATAGGCAAGAGGAAGGCATAGACTACGATGAAACTTTTGCCCCCGTGGCTAGGTTAGAAGCTATTAGGATGTTATTAGCATATGCATGCTATAAGGATTTCAAACTATATCAAATGGATGTGAAATCCGCATTCTTGAATGGAATAATTCAAGAAGAGGTTTATGTAGCTCAACCTCCGGGGTTTGAAAATCATGATTATCCAAATCATGTTTTTAGACTCAAAAAGGCCCTTTATGGACTTAAACAAGCTCCTAGGGCTTGGTATGATAGATTAAGTAACTTCCTACTTGAAAACGAGTTTTCAAGAGGAAAAGTCGACACTACTCTTTTTATTAAAGAACAAGGAAACCATCAATTGCTTGTTCAAATTTATGTGGATGATATCATATTTGGTGCTACTAATGATTCTCTTTGTAAGCATTTTGCTAAATTGATGGAAGGAGAATTTGAAATGAGCATGATGGGTGAACTCAACTACTTTCTTGGTCTACAAATCAAGCAAACTCAAGATGGAGTGTACATATCTCAAACAAAGTATACGAAGGATTTGCTCAAGAAGTACAAATTCGAGGATGGAAGAAGTGTGAGCACTCCGATGAGCACAAGTACAAAGCTTGACAAAGACGAAAAAGGAAAGCCGGTTGAGGTAACAAAATATAGGGGTATGATTGGTAGTTTACTTTATTTGACCGCTAGTAGGCCGGATATTTTGCATGCTGTGTGCTTATGTGCTAGATTTCAAAGTATGCCTAAGGAATCGCATTTAGTTGCCATTAAACGTATCTTTCGGTATTTAAAAGGAACTTTGAACTTCGGATTGTTTTATCCCAAAAATGGTTGTTTTGATCTAAGAGGATATAGTGACTCCGACTATGCCGGAAATCTTGTTGATAGGAAAAGCACCTCCGGGACATGTCAATTCCTTGGAGATTGCTTAGTTTCTTGGTTTTCCAAGAAACAAAATAGTGTGTCACTTTCCACGGCGGAATCCGAATATGTGTCGGCCGCTTCGTGTTGTGCACAACTACTTTGGATGATCAACACCTTGAACGATTACAATGTTAAGTTTGAAAAAGTTCCCATCCTATGTGATAATACCTCAGCCATAAGTATAGCACAAAACCCGGTTCATCATAGTAGAACAAAACACATTGAAGTGAGGCATCACTTCATAAGAGATTGCATCCAAAAAGGATTGGTATGCGTTGAGTTCGTTCCAACAAATGATCAACTGGCGGATATCTTTACCAAATCCCTTCCCACCGAGACATTCGAATCAATTAGAACAAGATTAGGAATGATAAACATCAGTTAAGGGGATGAAAATTGGAAAACCCAAAATAGGGGGCACGTCGAACGATCGACGTGTCTAAAACGAGAGATCGACGTACGTCGATCTCTGACATCGATCGATCGACGTACGTCGAACTCAGACGTCGATCGATCGACGTCGTCGAATTCTGCAACTATAAAATCTCTGCAAAACGCGACCCTTCCTCATTTTTCACTCAAAAACTTCGGCAGAAACCCTACCAAATCAGGCGGCCCTCTTTCCAAAACCACTTCTCTCTCAATTTTCATCTCCAAATCAAGATTTAACTCATCTCTGCTCTTGATTCTTGAGTTCATCTCTTGAATTCATCCATCTCATCCAAGATTTCTCATCTTTCAAGCCCTAAAATCTTTAAAATGTCTTCAAGGAGTAAAAACACAACCAAGAGGCCAAGATCTTCTAGAGGTGGAGGAGAAGGTTCAAGCTCCTCTCAAGGACAATCTTCTCAACCTAGGATGAAGCAATCTATGGACATGAGTCAAGGGCGTGTCCTTGCCGGGATTAGAAGTGGGCTAACTCTCTCCAACTTTCCTTGGATCAAAGTCAAAGATGCCAAGGATGCCTTGACGGAACCTTTGCCCCCGGGGCAAATAAGGTATATAACTAGACATTCACAAATTTTATATGATAAATGGGACGATGATGAAAGAGCAACCATCCCACTCAAGTTGCTTAGAATAAATGATATTCTAAGCAATAACGAACTGAGCCCAATCATTGAGTGGTTAGATGTTCAAGAGTGGAGGAGTATATGGAATGAGCATGAGATGTCAAAAATGTCCACTAGGTATACTCGACTATTTTATGCAAATTTGTGGGTTGAATACATAAATAACCTTCCCTTAGCTCTACACTCTGTTATTGATGGACACCATATCAAATGGAAAGTTGAAAAAATTTGTGACCTGATTGGTGTACCCAACGAAGGGTATTTTGAGTTTGATGCGTGGAAATGGGATGCAGCCAAATGGAAAGTATCTGAAGATGAAGTTAAGACTTTTCTAGGCTTCCATCCTAGTAAAAACACAAATGATATGCCTTTAGTCTACCGCACTCTTCTGGCCATTGTTACATTCTGTATCAATGGTAAATCCGCAAAACTGCCAAGTAACCTTGACTTCTACATAGCATACCGAATAGCTAACCAGGAGAAGGTTAACTTTGGGGAGCTTTTCATGACAAATGTTGTCGAAGCAGCAACCAAACAAAACAAGGCCTTACCCTATAGTAACCTTATTTATCGGATGCTTGTGAAGTCGGGTATTCAGGTTGATGACACAGATATTGAAAGTATTACGCACAAAGACTTCTACGATAAAGTCAATATCCAACAAATACTAAAATCTAGAAAAGAAGCAATGAGAAGAGAACAGGAGGAGGAGGCAAGGGAAGAAGAGGAAGACTTTCCGCATGAGGCACCTATTCCTGAACCAGAGACTCATGCAGAACCAAGTCACCTGAGCTCAAATGTCCCGGAGCTTCAAGCTCAAGTTATCAGTCTCCAACAGGAGGTTGGCGAGCTAAAAGGCAAAGTATCTATGCATGAATCAAGATTTGCCAAGGCAAAAATGAAAGCGTGTATTCCTGGAATCACGTTTTCTTCGGATGAAGACTAGAGTGATGTATTTTAGCTTGCTTCTAGTTCTATCTTAGTGTTTTTTTTTGGTTGTAAAAACTTGAATGTGTCTTTGAATTTAATGAAGTATTGTTGCTTATTTTTTTTGATGCTTTCAAAAAGGGGGAGAAAATGGTTGTTGTTTGCTTAAGTGGCTTAGTGGCTCATTGGTTGATTAAGTGGCTTATTTGACTTATTTGTTGCTTTATTGGCATGTTGCTTAAATGGTTGGCATGCTTTATTGGCATGGTCTATTGGCATGGTTTATTGGCATGGTCTATTGGAATGATTTATTGGCATGTTGCTTTTCTTTGACAAAATGAGGTAAGCTTGAAAATTGGAATCTTTGACAATTGTTGGTGAAATGAAAATGAGCATGAAAAGTTATCTGGTTGAGGGGGAGCAACTTTAAGGATGATTGGATTTGCAGAATCTGGTTCACATTGATTATTGTGGAAGGTATAGATTGCATATACTTAGGGGGAGATTGATATGTTTCAAGTTTGAAACATTCAAATAGTTAAAATGAAGCAAAAACATCTTTTAGAATCTTGGTTTTGAAATCATCAAAAAGGGGGAGATTGTTAGATTATAAAATGTTTTGATGATATAAAAAGATGTTTTTTTTTAAAAAAAGAACTAAGATGGAATTTCACACCTTAAGATTGAAGCAAATTGAGAAAAACATGTGCGAGACGTAAATCTCTCATGGATCGGTTGAAGTATATATCAGGCCCTCAGGAGGCACATGGTTCGTTTCGTGTGAAGCTTGGTAAACGTTTGAGCTTTCAGATCCACGTCATACTCTCAGCCAAGAGACGTGGATCGATCGACGTATAACTGAGAGACGTCGATCTCTCAGCTTAAGGTATGTCGATCGATCGACATACATCTGAGAGACGTCGATCTCTCAGCTAAGAGTACGTCGATCGATCGACGTACATCTGAGAGACGTCGATCTCTCAGCCTAAAGACGTCGATCGATCGACGTCATTTTGAGAGACGTCGATCTCTCAGCCAGGCAGACGTCGATCGATCGACGTCATTCTGAGAGACGTCGATCTCTCAGCTCTGGCACGTAGATCGATCGACGTCTCCAGAGTTCAAAAATTTTCAAACGTTGGAACAAAATCCAAGGGAGATCTATGATATTTTCTCTCTCCAATCTTGCTCAAAATTCTTGTGGACTTTAACCTAACATACTACATGCTTCCTTGACTATTTTAAACATGTCTAAGATTCTCTAGGGTGGCTATCCAAGATCAAATCACTCCATAGGGTGGCTAAAGACTATTTGGGCACTATCTTGACAATTTTGAAGATGAAGACTTGGTGGAGAGCCTCAAAAACGTGATCAACTTTATTTATAAATAGAAGAGGCTTGGATGAAGCAATTACACACTTTCAACATCATCTAGCTTCACTTTACATTGTTGTATATTTCTCTCATACTTGTAAAAAGCTTGTCTAGCTTTCTTTGATCTTCATTGTTTGTATATTGAGAGAAAGAGAGTCAAGCACAAGAGGAACCATAATTATTTGATCTCTAGCTTGTGCTTAGACTTGTGAGAAAGTGTGAACCTTACTATATATCTTCAACCCATTGTGAGAAGTTCTTGAGAGAACTTTTGTTGAAGTTGTGAGGAAGCAAGAAGTTGTTCTTGCTAAGAGCTGTAGTTGTTGTAGTTGCACAAGTGTGTTGTGCAAGAAGTTGCTGTTGTTGTTGCTTACACTAAAGTGTTAATGTAAGTGTTGCTGTGGTTGTTCTTATTGTTCATAATAAGAAGAGTAGTTGTTGAAAATCCACTTTGGAAACAAAGTGGTAGTGGAGTAGAATCATTTACGATTCGAACCACTCTATATCCGGTGTACTCTTTCATTGTCTCTCATCTCCAATTCTTGCTCTGATTTTGAATATCTTTTTGAGTTGAGAAAAACAAGAAAATTCCGCAAAAGAGCCAAACACTCTATTCACCCCCCCTCTAGAGTGTATTTCGGACCTTACAAGAATTTCGGTGGATTTAAATTACTATATATAGACATCGACATTATTTATCGGGGTTAGAAACCGTTAGAAAAATAACCGAAGGATGAGTTATCGGATAGAACGAGACTCGACGGGACTAGATAACAAACATTTCAGACATATGTTACGAGTTATATAAATTAGTCGGTAACAACCTAAGTCGCTAGATATAAATTAAATTAAATAAAAATACTCGATACGACGATTCCACTGTACACTTTTATCCAATTATCAAAGTTTAGTCCACATGTCATAAAAGACAAAATCCCTCTCCCTTCAAACCCCTTAGCTGCCGCCCCAACCCATTCCTAAACAAGACAAAATGCCTTTATGTCTCTCCCACCATCGCACGTTACATCACTTCTACTCTATCTTACATTTGCTTTTCTTTTTCCCAACCAATAGTCTATCATGCCTACTCTTGTCCTATTTCCCCAACTAAGACAAAAGTATGAAAACCCACTTTCCCCTCTTGTGTCCCTCGGTTAGCACCCCAAAGGAAGAAAAAGAAATTCTTACATACACCACCCATACTTTTTACACCTTCTTATCTACCCACTTATTTTTTTTACAAGACAAGTTCATTTCCCCCACTATCACCCCAAAAATCTCGACCAGGCACCCCTCTCTCCTAAACAAAATTTTTTTTATTATGGTTCTATTGTCATCACTTTTTACTTACACACCTCCTTTTTCCCCAATCCAATTACATGCAACTTTTTCTCCATCATTTCACTCCTTCCTCCAATAAAGAAAAGTTATTATTATTTCCTCTACTTCCCAAGAGAGCCTCGGTAGCCTCAACAAAAGAGGGTAAGGCAACCAAAATATTTCCAATTCACCCCACTTCCAAAACTTTTCTTAAGTATACTTCTTTTATCCCACCCAACACTCCAACATTCTTCTAACTTAACTTTTTTTTCTCCCCTCCACTGGACCTTCAAGCCGTGGGTGTACAAGGCAAGAGTAGAAGAAATCTCCCACTGCTTCAAGACAATAACAAGGTATAACCACTATAAGGACATTTTCTCTTCACATAAATCTTCTTGTTATCCTAAGTAAACTCTTTTCTAAACATTTCCCTACCCAACTCGTGACCTCTCTTGGAAAGGAGAAGGAAGAATTCTTCAACTCTCAATCAAAGGATTCAAGCTTGCATGTGTGAAATCCTTTAAGGTAACAATCAAGCTCACTTCTCTAAGCATTCCTTATCACTTATTTTTCAAAAGACTCAACTTTTCTTTATCTTTCTACACCCACCCGTGAGTCTATAGGAGGAGGAAGAAGAGTTTCCTTAAAATTGAAAAGTGAGACCATTTCAAGCATTTACAAAGGTGAGTGCCTTAAGATTCGATTTTAGACTTTCTTTGGTAATTATATCTCAAATTGATCATTTTTCAACCATTGTTGGCCACTAGGCCGTGAATCACCAAGAAGGAGCAAAGATAGGATCTTGCACCATTTTTAGTCTAAGATCCAAGAACAAATGCAAGTATTCTTTCTAAATACTACATGGTTTTACAAGTGTTTAGTATATATGTTTATATCCAAGTTGGATCATCATGTAGTTTGTTCAAGATTTTCCTTCAAAAATATATACAAATCTAACTTTTATATGATATACATATGTATGTATAGATATATGTACGCGTGTATATAAAAGTGTATATACATGCGTGTATATATCATGTATACGTAAATATATACGGTATACAATATGTATCTGTATATATGCTTGAACATGAAAAGTAAATTCAAATGCATGCATATGATATGTATATGTATATATGCGTGTATATAACAAGTGTATATATGAGTGTATATAATGAGTATACACATATGTATGCTTGAATATGAAAAGTAAAATATAAATGCAAGTATATAATATGCACATGTATAAATGCTTGAGTATAAAAAGTATATATACATATATATGCACATACGGTTACATATACACATCCATCTAATATATATGGTGTATATATGTATTTTCGGCCATTTAAGTATTTTGGCCTAATGACTTTATTTTCAAGAAAAGTACATTTAAAGGATTTAAGACATGATATATATGTATATGTTTAATATATATCTTCAAGACTTAAAAATCAATAAGTTTATGTATATATATATATGTCTCACTACTCTTAAAATTAAGCATTTGCCTAGAGTAACGTCTGATCATTCTCCACTATTGCTAGATTATGCGGCTGTGCCACCGCAATCACCAAAATCTTTTTGCTTTCTAAATATTTGGACTGAACACCAGCACTTCCTCTCTTTTGTCCAAGATAAATGGGGAGAATATCCAATGACTGGAGGCATGAGGGGGTTGTATACAAAGCTTCAGAGGTTGAAGAAAGATCTGCAGCATTGGAATAAGCATGTCTTTGGGAATGTTTTTGACACACTGCATGAGGCAGAGATGAAAGTTAACAGATTAGATGCACAATACCTCTCCAATCCAACGCCTGATTTACGCGCAGAACTACATTTAGCACAAGCAGAATACAATAAAGCTTCAGGTGTAGAATTACGGTATTAGGAGCAAAAGGAACGAGTAAAGTGGCTACGTAGTGGAGATGCAAACACAAAGTACTATCATAATCTGGTTAAAGATAGGTGGAGACGGCAGTCTATTACATCTATATACTCTTCCGAGGGTGAACATATAACTACAGCTGATGCAATTGAAGAACAAGCTGTTTCATACTATTCACAATTATTTATGGCGGAGGACATTGAGGACGTTGACAACTTGCTAGAGTATGTCTCACCGGTGGTAACTACAGAAATGAATGACGGCCTAGTTGCAATGCCTACTATGGAGGAGACTAAGAAGGCGGTATGGGCATTAGATCATCATAGTGTAGTAGGACCAGATGGGTATAATGGCCATTTTTTTAGACACTGTTGGGACATTGTCTCTTTGGATGTTCATAAAGAAGTACAGGAATTTTTCTTAGGGATGCATATACCACGCGCAATGGGTAGTACACTTCTTACACTAATCCCGAAAAAGAGTCGCCACATACTTTTGCTGATTTTCGTCCTATCAGTCTCTCAAATTTTATGGCTAAGGTCGGCACGCGAATCCTCACTACTAGGCTTGGGTTATTTCTACAGGACATTATCTCAGTAGAACAAGCTGGATTTATGAAAGGCAGAGATATTTCTGAACATATTCTTCTTGCGCAAGAATTAACGCAGAATCTCAACAAAAAGGTACGTGGTGGAAACATTATGATAAAATTAGATATGATGAAGGCTTTTGATCGCGTAAGCTGGGACTTCTTACAACATTTACTAGGTCGCATAGGTTTCCATTCTCATTTTATTCGGCTAGTTCTTAATCATTTGCGTACCACATATATGTCCATCATCATCAATGGCAAGCCATGTGGTTTCTTTCGTCCCACTCGGGGAGTAAAACAAGGGGATCGATTATCTCCCATTTTATTCATTTTAGCGTCTGAGGCTTTCTCAAGAGGATTAAACCAATTGGTCCAGGATGGCTCAATCTAGCCATATTCATTGGGTAGAGCACGGCCATTGATCACACATTTGGCGTATGCAGATGACTTGCTTCTTTTTCTGAATGGGTCTTCACTTTCGTTGCGCTGCTTTCGGCGATTTCTAGACTTATATCAAAAGGCCTCCGGACAGCGAGTAAATTTCAGTAAGAGTCATTTTATTGTTTCGGATTCTGCTGATTCACGATACATTAATACGATATCACAGGCATTGGGAATGTCCACTGCTCGACTGCCAATAAATTATTTAGGTATTCCCTTGTTTCGTGGTCGTACACGTCCTATGCATTGTTTGGACCTCTTAGCGCGGATGGATGCCAGACTTAATTCTTGGCGGAATAAGCTTTTATCTGTGGCAGGAAGGCTGGTATTGATTAAACACGTCCTTGCATCATTGCTTAATCATATGCTTTCAGTACTGTCTCTCCCAAAGATTATCAGGACAGCTATAAGAAGACGATTGTGCAATTTCTTTTGGGGCTTACAGGACGCTGGCTCAAAGCATCACTGGGTTAAATGGGAGTCATTGTATCAGCCATATGAAGAGGGCGGTTTGGGTTTGAGAAACCTAGAATATTTGTCACTAGCTTATTCAGCGAAGTTGTGGTGGTCGTATAATCTGGGTACATCTTTGTGGGCTTCGTTCATGCACTCTAAATATGGGGGTCGGTTGGGTTACCCTCTGAGAATAACAGATTCGCCTGGATGGAAAAAAGTTTGTGTGGCGCATGATCATTGTATATTGCATGTTGATGGGATTCCGGGCAACTTTCTATGGCGTCCGAGTAATGCTGGTATTTTTACACTTAGATCGGCATAGCAGTACTAGGGCCAGCTAGGGTCACATTGTACTCTCATACATTTATCTGGCACCGTTTTCAGATTCCAGCAGTCAAACTATTTTTGTGGAAACTGTATCATGGAGCTCTCCCTTTACAGGATAATTTATGACGACTCATGATACAAGGGCCAACGTGTTGCCCATTTTGCTTGACCTCCTCTGCAGATGTAGAACATCTTTTTTGCAGTGTACGTCAATACGTTCTCTTTGGTCTCATTATGCTGCTGCGCTTGATGGGCCTATGGTTTATACTATGCAATTACGATCACATCTATTGGCATGGTGGACCTCTACGCGAGCTACTACGTTGAAAGGATGTCTGCGGGTTGTTGCTCCAGGTATAATCTTATGGAATATATGGCGTATATATGCCTCAATTGTTTATGGGAATGGCAAATGGTCATTGCATGTATTGCAAGAGTGGATTCGCAGAGACATATATTGTTGGTCCACTGCCCAGTCAGGAACAAAGCATGCAGTGGTACATCCATCTTTAGTGGCGCTCTCGTTATCTCCACCACTACAGCAGCGCAGATGCAGGATAGTTCGCTGGATCGCACCCCCTGCAGGTCATTTAAAGCTGAATGTCGATGCAGCTCTAGATTCGTATACGGCAGCTGGTGGAGCGGTTCTTAGAGATCACAATGGTAATTTCAAAAGGGCCATATCCTTTTATTTGACCGTCACAACACCATTTCAGGCGGAGTTACAAGCTACAATGTTAGCTTTGATATATTTTCTACAGCAACATGTTAATATAGATCTGAATGTGGATTCCAGTGCAGTGGTGGATTATGTCCAGCTGCAGCCAAATTCTTGGCTTTCAAAATTGCTTTTGTTGGTTGGTGGAACCATTTCTCACTGTCCTCGGCAAGTTAATGCAGTGGCTCATCTTTTGGCAAGACATGGACAACTATCAATTGGTTTTCATTCTTTTCGGGATCTACAAGTGTTACCCAGAACTATAAAGGCAGCCCTACTTACAGATTCTACAACACCTTATCTGCGCCCGTAGTTCATACATGGAATACATATCGCATTCTTGCTGCTTTAGTTGTCTGTGTCGCTGCATGACACAGGCAACCCGGGTATTTTCTGCTTCCCATAATTTGATCTTGCTGCTTTTGTCTGCTATTCTGTCGTTGCTCGTGTCATTCGATGCATGCAACGCTGAGGAAATCATTCGATATCTACTACGGAGGATTGATACAGTTACAAAGTGGGACAACTATAACTATCCAGCTGGTTTTCTTTAGGATCTATCAACAATGCTTCTCATCATCATCTGCGCCACTGTATATGGACATATGCTATCTACATCGATATCTCATGTTATGTAACTCATTTTCCATTCTTTCCAATCATATAAATATGCACGCTTTTTCCTTAGCCAAGGTTTTATCCACAAGGGTGGTTTTACTTGTCAAGGTTTTAATGCGACATATCATATATGATTGGAGGTTGGAAATCATTTGCTTCTTATATTATCACTATGTTTTTGATAACTTCAAATTTTTTGTACCACGGTATTCCTCCGCCATAAGTGAGGCCTTATACTAATGAAAATCATTTCTTTCAAAATATATATATATATATATATATATATATATATATATATATATATATATACGGTAGTTTATATATATGTATATACAACATATACAATTCGGCCTTAAGGCCATTTTAAGGTTGAAATATGATTTTATATGTTTTACGGATATATATATATATATGTAATATATATGTCAAAGAGAGAAAATGAATAAGTGTTGGTGTATTATGTTTTATGTATTATATACATATGTATTATATATATATTTCAGTTGTATGTTCTATTTGTGATTATGAATAATTTTATATGTGTTATGTACACATAAGTATACTATATATGTTAAATATGAATAATGGTATCTAGAATATCTTATATACCTATATATGTAGAGTATATAAATTGTTACAAGTATATATATTTGTGTATGTATTCGGCCATTAGGCCTTAATGACAAAATGATTTCATCATATTTTTACACAAGTATATATTTATATATGATGAATATGTTAAGTTATGAAAGTAGGCTAAGTATGTAATTTATGTATTATGTTATGAAAAGTATGAAACTCTATCAAATGCATATGCTATGATACTCTTACACACTTTAAGAACCCCCATATATAGAAAGGTATATATTGTATATACATAGAATTTTATACTCGTTTGAACAAGATGATATGACATAAATGATTTGATTTCATATTAATTGTATTCTTATATGTTATGGATTATTATGTGCAATTTAAGATCTAAGTTATGAAATTTCTAGGTGGTATGCCAAAGAAAATGGGAAATATATGTTCTAGGTACCGAAACTATGAGTTATGAAGTACATTGGAGGATTTGATGTTGAGGAGGTATGGTTATGGCATTTCTTTAAGTTATGATAAGTAGACTGCATTGATATGTATTTCTTAAGTATGACAAGTAGGCCGTATTTAAGAAATTGGTGTACGAGGAAAGGATGTAGTATGACCAAGACACCCTTATACGACCGAGTCTCACGTTGCATGAAATCAAGGTTTGAAAAGTTATGTTTACGTTACATGATTTATAGTTCCTATGCATATGAATGAAAAGTATGTTCCAAGGAAAAGACAATGTTTCACAGTATGTTTACGACATGATTTACGACATGATTTATGACATGTATGAAAAGTACGAAAATGTAATGAACTGTATCTACGAGACAGAAGTTTCTTAATGCGACAAATGTAAGGTTCAGGTTTGTACCTTGTCAAGAACCTGGCTCTTGAACCTTATATTACATGTTAGGTATCGGGTTTGTACATTGTGAAGAGCTTGGCTCCTGAACCCTTTTATTTATGATGAGTCGGGTTTGTACCTTGTGAAGAGCTTGGCTCTTGAACTCATTTATGTGTAGCCTTGAATACCTTGTGAAAAGCTTGGGTTCATGGCCTACAAGTCAACGTAAAGCTACCTATTCGGATGATGTACGGATCATCGCTTACGTACCTTTACGAAGATTCATTCCGGACGTCGCTAGATATTGTTCTTACATTTCAATGGCCATCACATAAGTATGAAAAGTATGACAATGGAAGTTTTGACATGTTATTGCATGATTTTTAAAAAGGCAGCTATGTTTTATATTATGATTATGATTCACTACACATTTATGTCTACCTTGACTCCTTCAATGCTGTAGTAGAAGTAAGCTGTGATGAATAGAGTTGAGAGGGTAACTCAGGGGTTAAGGAGAATCACGGGACTAGTATTTATGGATTTTAGTTAGGTTTGGGGGCCATTTTGCGTTAAGTACAGTGTTACTTGTCTGTCACTATCCGTTGAGGATGTATGAACTATGGTTGTGATGCTTAATGCTGATTATATACGAGAAGACAAACACTATGTTTCTTTGTCTACCTACTTCTAGTTTACATTTATACCAAGATATTTTACTTGCTTAAAATGGAGACGTGATTATTTTAATTGATATATGCGGACATTATGTTTGTCACCCTGTCTCCCCATGTATGATCCACATGTCGTATCTAGTAAGACTACTTGCTGAGCGATTAAAAGTTGGTGGCTATTGCTCATACTTGCCTCATTTATCACTTTCCAGATAACAGGTGTTACTATACAGACTTGTTGAGGACATGCTAGATAGACCATTGATAATGAAGAGCATACCGAGATATTATTTGAAGGTGTTAGGTCACGATTGATGATGTATTTCAGAAGATTTCAGTATTCTGAATATGATGACTTGTACAGAGTATGATGTAGTACATTGCATGTCGATTATGAATTGTTTATGTTATGATGCTTCCGCTGATCGATTCATTATTCATGTCGACATGTACATGTATAGTATCGACGCCTTGTACTCTATGGAGTAGAGTATGGCGGGTGCACTGAGCCAGAACCCTGGTTTCGGGCGGGGCGCTACAATGAAGATACTAGTGGTGTTAAAGAGTCAAAAATAAACATGCTTATGACTGAATTAGAGACTTTCAAAATGTTGCCAAACGAATCCATAACATCTATGGATTTGAGGATTACTAATATTTTCAATGCCCTTGAAGCTTTAGGGAAGTCATTTTCCAATAATGAAAAAGTTCAAAAGGTGCTAGGAAGCCTTCCTGCTGAATGGGATCCAAAGGTGACTGCAATTGAGGAGACAAAGTCAATCACTAAGATGGATGAATTGATCGGGTCTCTTAAAGTCTATGAGGTAAAACTAAACCAATGGAAGTCCGAGTCATCTAAATCATCAAGTAAGTCTATAGCTTTCAAAACAACTGAAACACATACAAATAATGATGACAGTAATAGTGATACTAAACTAGATGATGACTTGATATTAATAGCAAGAAAACTTAGGAAGTTTTTCAAACGTCCTAATAGGAATAGACAACGTTCTTCTTCTTCTTCTTCTTCTTCTCAACCTAAGAAAAATAACACAAACAAATGGTATAATAAAGAATTAAAGTGTTATGAATGCAGTCAAAAAGGACATATTTCATATGATTGTCCCACGAAGAAAAATAATAATAATAATAACAACAGTAATAAACAAGCCAAGGACAAGGAGGCACAAATGACAAAGACAAAGTAGTCTAAGGCAAGAAAAGGGAAACGAGCAATGAAGGTGAGCACATGGAGCGACTCATTCGACTCAGAATCCGAAACTGAGGAAGCTCAAGTATGCTTCGTATCCAACGAGGTATGTTCTTCTTCTGATAGTTATTCTGATAGTGACATGACATTTGATTAAATGTATGAAGAGTTCTTAAGAATACATCCTCACTGTAAGAGGCTCTCTAAAGAAAAAAAGAAACTAGTTGAAGAAAATGACAAGTTGAAGACGTCGCACTTAGAATTTTCTGATCAATTAGAATCTCTTAAACAAGAGTCTACTAATACTCTTGGTTCTTTAGAGAATAAAATTGAATCATATAAGAAAGATGAACAAAAAATAAAAACAGAAAATAAAATGTTAAAGTCCAAATTGGAAAGTTGTGAACATGAAATAATACAACTTAAGTCTTCTAAACTTAACTTAGAAAAAATGTTAGAACAATTTAAGTCGGGTGCTAATATGTTAGATATACTAATCTCATCACAAAAATATGGAAATGATAAAACTGGCTTAGGCTATAAAGAAGAAGATGACAAAGTAGGTAGAAAGACTAAGTTTGTATCTTCAACTACTAAACAGCCTTATAAAGATATAAAAACAACTACATGTCTTGTTCAGGGTGAGTTGGTTCTAGATGATCAACTACAGGCTCAAGTAATACATGATCATCATCAAACATATTTTCAACATTATTCTCATGTTTATGTTGAGTTTTATCACTAACTTCAAAGCATGCATTTTCATTGAATTTCACATGTATAGATTCAATTATTGAATTAGTTGAATAACCAACAAATATGCATTCAATAGATTTTTGTTCAAACTTGTCTAGATTATCCTTATTGTTCAACACAAAACACTTACATGCGAATACTCTAAGATAATCTATCTTAGGTTGTCTATTTTTAACAATTCATAAGGTGTTTTATTTAATTTCTTTCTAATAGAAAACCTATTTATTATATAACAAGCACAACTAACAGCTTCAGCCTATAAATATTTTGATACTCTATTTTCACATAACATTGTTCTAGCAACTTATTGAATTGTTCTATTTTTACGTTCAACAACTCCATTGAGTTGTGGTGTTCTAGGTGGTGAGAATTCGTGTTTAATTCCATGTAATTCACAAAACTTTATTACATCTTTGTTTTTAAATTCTCCACCTCTATCACTTCTAATTCTTTTAACATTTTCTTCGTAAATATTTTCGAGTGGCTTAATAAGAGTTTCGATGGCTAATGGAGCATCATTATTGTGTGTTAAGAACAATGTCCATGTGTAGCGTGAACAATCATCTACTATGACACACACATAGTACTGTCCACCTAGACTTCTTGTCCTACTTGGACCAAATAAGTCTAAGTGAAGCAATTCTAGTAATTGACTAGTACTCACTTCATGTTTCAGTTTTAATATTTCTTTAATGTGTTTTCCTTTAATACATGTTTCACACAGTTGAAAATTATCTAAGTCTAACTTAGGCATTCCTCTAATTAAATTCTTTAGATAATTTCTTAATGGTTGAAACTCCTATATGGCCTAATCCTATATGCCATAAATTCACATCTAAGTCATGTGATATTAAACACTTAACCTTATCATCTAACATGTTATCTAAGGCAATAATATAAATTTTTCCGTCCCTATTTCCTTTTAAAACAATTTCTCCTTTTTCATTTATTATATCACAAGAATTGGGAAGAAAAGAAACATTATAACCACCATCTATAAGTTGAGAAATACTTAATACATTATAAGAAAGATTACTTACTAACAACACATTTCGTATTTGGAATGTGTAAGGTCCCCAATTGTTCCTTTTCCAACAACTTGTCCTTTGTTGTTGTCACCGAATGTTACTTTTCCTCCATTCTTTATATGTTCCGACTCGGTGAATAATTTGGGGTTGCCCGTCATATGCCGTGAACATCCACTATCTAAAAACTATTTAGTTTTAAATTATTTTACTTTGCTCCTTCTTGCATTCCTTGTGATTTTCCTCGTTGGATACGAAGCAGACTTGAGCTTCATCAATGTCGGATTCTGAGTCAGATGAGTCGCTCCATGTGCTCACCTTCATTGCTCGTTTGCCTTTCCTGGGCTTGGTCTCCTTTGCCTTTGATTTTCGTTTCTCCTTTTCTTTTTTGTTGTTATTATTATTATTATTATTGTTTTTGTTGTTGTTGGCTTTTTCTTTGTCAGACAATCATAAGAGATGTGTCCTTTTTGACCATATTTATAACACTTTAACTCTTTATTATACCATTTATTGTTATTAGTGTTATTTTTCCTAGGTTGAGAAGAAGAAAAAGAAGAAGATCGTTCTCTATTATTATTAGGACGTTTAAAAAACTTTCTAAGTTTTCTAGCTATCAATATCAAGTCATCGTCTAATTCAGTATGACTATTACTATCATCATTAATTGTATGTGATTCAGTTGATTTAAAAGCTATTGACTTACCGGATGATTTAGATGACTCGGACTTCCGTTGGTTTAGTTTTACCTCGTATACTCTTACTGAGCCTATCAATTCGTCTATTTTTGTGATCGATTTCGTTTCTTCAAATGCCATGGACTTTGGATCCCATTCAGTAGGAAGGCTTCACATCACCTTTTGAACCTTTTCATTGTTCGTGAATGATTTACCTAAAGCTTCAAGGGTATTAAAAGTGTTAGTAATCCTCAAATCCATAGATGTTATGGATTTGTTTTGCGACATTTTGAAAGATTCAAGCTCAGTCATAAGCATGTTTATTTTTTATTCTTTTACACCGCTTCTACCTTCATGCTTTAATACAAGTGATTTCCACATATCGTGTGCACTTGTGCAATTTGAAACATATCATGCTTCAGAAGTCGTAAGTCCATTCAAAAGTAATTACATAGCTTTAGCATTCATGGACATTTTCTTTTTATCTTCCGATGACCATTCACTTTTATATTTTTCAACCTCTTGTGTGACTCCATTAACTTGTACAATTTTCATTGGAATGTACGGCCCATCTTCAACTATAGACCATAAATCGATGTCTATAGACATTAAGAATAGCCTCATTTTAAGTTTTCAACGAACAAAATTATTACCATCAAAAAGAGGAGGACGTTGTGTGGACATGCCTTCCAACTCACCTTTGTAAGAGACTATGACCATTATATGTACCTTTAATCTGAGATTAGTAGGCTAAAAAGATTTATTGTTTCTTGGCCTTTTCTTGTTTGTATGGTGTTGAATCTTGCTTCTTTGAGTGGTGTAGACCTTGCTCTGATACCAATTGAAGGACCGTACACTTGCAATAAACACCACTAGAGGGGGAGTGAATAGTGGTTTTAGCGGAAATTACACTACTACTCTTGATTAAAAACCCCTTTGAAAACAGAATCTGAAACTACCTTAGATTCAGAATCCGTGTTTTAAAAATTCAAAAATCCTTGTACACAACTCCAAAAATTTTGAACATTTCCAGAACCTCACTTCAATGCGTTAACAAGTGTCTGTCCAAAAATCATACAAAAATTAGATCTTTTGACCTTTCAAATAAATAAAAAGATTCAGATGGTCAATCTGGACAAAATTGGACGAAATGTTGCAAAAATTGAAAAACGTATTTTTCTTTGAATACTTAACCAAAAAGGTTGATCTTTATGTCAAAACACTCCTTAGGATGTCTAGTTGATGTTTCCAAAAGGAACTGAGCTTAAAAAATTCTTGGTTAAAACAAAATTCAAGTTTTCTCAAAACTGGTCAGAATGCATCAGATTGGAGCAGTTATCTTGCAAATACTAAAAGACTAACTTTCCCTTACTCAAATCAAGTGATTATTATTGCAAATGAAAGATAACAGTCTGAAATATAACTCCACCAAAAATCACAAATTTTGAAAGTGTTTAGTTATTTTTTCAAATCATGAGAAGTTTTGTGAAAACTACAACAAAACGGGCAGGAAACAGAAAGGTAGAAACAAGACAAGAACACCGAGGATTTATCCTATTTCGATCAATGTTGTTGAGAAAAAGAGTTTGAGTGATTCACGAAATACATGATTTAAATAATGCATGTTAAAGAAATGCATGGCACGATTTATTACTTGACACGTTTTTGCGACAAACTTGCCTTACATACTTTATATATAATGTTGTCGTACTAACAAGCCATGAAGCTTTAAAGCTTACAACAAATGGAAAACATTTGTTGTGTTTGAACTATTTTCAGGTGCCACCATTAATGAACTAAATTATTTCATTAAGTGAAATACTTAGTTAAATGAACTAAGTAGTTCATTAAATGGAGATATATTTGGAGAAGGCATGATGGCAGCAAACATGGAAATGGAAAGTCTCCTCCCACTCTAACCACACGTTTTTATATATATAAATTATATATTCAGATTTTTTATAAAAAGGCACAATACACATATATTCCGACGTACTACCGACACGTTACATATATTACGAACGTACGTCAATGTCACACCACTACTCTTACCTCATATTTGTGAGTATATTCAGATCTTATATCATATGATATTAGTCATGGTGATGAAAAAATTATTACATGTTATAAGGTTTTAAACCAAAAATTATCGTATCAGGTGACAACTGAAACTTCGCCAACGTGTCACGTACTTGCAATATATAGATGGCGAGCCCCTACACTTTAAAAATGGCCACAAATTTCGTGGCTAACATTGTACACTCAGCCACAAAATCATTCCATGTTGGCACACACAAATCACCCCCAATTAAGGCCAAATTGTGGAAATTCCAAAGTCAACTTTTAAGCACATGGGGCGCCACTTTAAGACATCCATTAGAGCTGAATATTCAAGTTATTTTATGTATATTATGTGTGGCATAATATATACAACATGTGCAAAAAGTTTGAATTTAATCGGAGAAAAATCACGTAATCGACAAAAGTCAAAAATTCGGTTTTCTACGAACATAACACATGGAAAATTTTTGCAATGACATGTAACATGTATCTAGACACTTTTTACATATTCAATACATACTAAAGTGTTCTAGAATATTCAAGTTAGGGCTGATTGGAACATACCATATGTGCATAATTATTGTGCACTATTTTACAAAGTTCAAAAATAAAATTCAGCACATGGTCAAGCCTTCATCACACGCCTACTCAGCCTTGGTGGAACTTATGTGGAGCTTAGTTGGCATCTCCATTGGTGGAGAATAAGCCACATAAGGTTAGTGACATAATGGAAGAAGCTACACAAGGTAACATTTCAAACTTTGTAGCAAATGTAACACATGCTGAAAATTCAGCATGTGAAACATTATGGCGGCCAAATTTTGTGTGTTAATGTTGATCAATTTGCTTCTCAATATTCAAGGGATTGATGTGTAGTAATATGCTAACATTTCAAAGTCTTGAGAATATAGCATGTGAGACAATAGGCTGACTGAATTTTAGTCTTCAAGTGTGATGAATTTTACTTCCAAATTTGATGGGATTAATTGTATAATTTTTGGCAATGTTTTGAACTTTAATTTGACACATGATTTTCATTTTATCTCAGATTTTTTTCAGCCATTAAGTGATGACAAATCTCATCCATTCAAGGAGTCCCAAGTAAGCAACGCCAAGACAATCATCCAATGAAGTTGTGCAAAGTAAGCAAGATGATGTCACATCTATACAAGGCATTCTTCTAAGGACATAAAAGAGAATTTTTAAGATGGAGATGAAGCCCTAGGGGGCGGCTAACACCAAATAAAAGGAAGAGAAGAGAGCCATTCAAATGCAAGACAAGTCTCATAATTTCCAAAGCACAAAAAGACTCTCCACTCTCTTCTTCTACATTTCTTTCTTCTCCTTCTCTCTCAAGCCTATTGTACTCGTATTCAAACATATTGAATAGGCTTTGTTCATACCACCATACACGTTTAGATTGTAAAAAGTTGATCAAGGTGTGATCAAACCTTCATCCGTTCGGTGGTGGTGTTCGTAAAAGGTGTGATTGCTTGTATCGTCTGTAAAGGGTTGGAGTTGGTGTAACTCCAGCAAACCTTGTGGTAAGGTGTTAATTTTGTTTAGTGATAACTGAGGAAGGTGTCTCCGAAAACTAGAGTAGGTTGATTTAACCGAACCAGTATAAAATTCCTTGTGTTCTTTACTTTACTGCACAGTACTTTCAGTTTCCAGCATTCTGCATCCATTTCGTCGCAATCTTAAAAATAGTAAACGAATTTCAAAAATTGTAAACTTTTGCAGATCCATAGGAAAACCTCTTAAGTTTCATTTGGCACAAGTCGCAACCCATTTGTACAAGTATAAGTCATTCAAACGTTAACTGTTCTGAGATTAGTGCAATTTGATTTTAAGACTTGCAAAGGTTGAGAACATGAATGTATTTGGCGTACTTCCCAAAGGAATTTTTCAAAACTGTTTCAACCAATTAAAATAGATTTAAGGGGTTTGTCATTAAATTTTCAGACCATTTTGAGCTACGGATTAATCGGAATAAATTTTTTAAATCAGACTACTGTTTCTAGCAGATTTGCGCAGTCTGACCACAAACAATTTTTCAAAGGGTTAGAGATTGAATTTTGATCTGAAATGTTTAGGGGATACTCCAAACATCTGAGAATAGAATCTCTCCAAGTTTCAGAATTTTTGAAGATATGTAACCTAGTTTTCCAAACGTTTCAAATCAGGGTATGAAAACAGAAACTGTTTTCAGAAGTTGGGTTTTTCGGGTCAAAACATTTTAAAAACCAAATTTTCTGCACCCACTATTCAACCCCTCCTTCTGGTGGTGCCTTATAGGTCCTAAAAGTGGTATCAGAGCACAGGAACACTCACAACAAGGAGATCCAACGATCTAAGTGAGATGGCAACCACTAGCTTCAAAACCGAACAAGAAGGTATGTCGAGTCAAATGCCTCCTCTTTTTGATGGTGAGTCCTTTATCCAATGGAAACTTAGAATGAAACTTTTTCTTATGGCTATTGATATTGATCTATGGTCTATTATATAATACAATCCATTCGATCCCTCTAAATTATCTATTGTAGATGGTGTCACACTATAGGTTGTAAAACCAAAACAAGAATACACTAGTGATGACAAAAAGAGACTAAGTATGAATGCTAGAGCTATGCAGTTACTTTTAAACGGACTAAGTAAAAGTGAATCTAGTTATGTATCTAATTGCTCTAGTGCTCAAGAGATGTGGAGAATTCTTGAGATGAAATATGAAGGGACTAGCCAAGTAAAGGAGTCCAAGATTAATATGCTTATGTCCACACTTGAGTCTTTCAAATTATTGTCAAATGAGTCTATTGTTGATATGGATCTACGATTGACTAACATCTATAATTCTCTTAAGTCTCTTACCAAAGCTTTATCTACGCAGGAAAAGGTCCACAAGGTATTACGAAGTCTTCTATCCGAATGGGACCCTAAAGTCACAGCAATAGAGGAGAGTAAAGAAACGAAATCAATAAAAATGGAGGAACTAATTGGATCGCTAAAGGTATATGAAAACAAACTTATATTAAGGAAATCGGAATCAACATCAAAACAAGGTAAGACTATTGATTTTAAATCAAATGAATACGTCTCTACTTCTTCTGATCATGTAGATGATAGTGATTCCGAATCAGATAATGATGATCTAATACTATTGGCTAAAGGTTTGAGAAAATTTATGAGAAAGTCATTTAAAAACAAACCTAAGGCTACTTCGACTAAGAGAAATAAAAATAAAACTAATGACAAGGACGTAACATGCTATGAATGTGGGAATCTTGGACACTTGTCATATGACTGCCCTAACAAGGACAAACAAACAAACAAACACCTTGACAAGGATCAGACCAAAACTAGACTCGTCTCAAAACCTAAACAAAGGAGAAGAGCTCTCAAGGCCTCCACTTGGAGTGACACATCCGACTCTAAGGTTGATACCGAAGAAGAGACGGCCCAAGCATGCTTTGCATCCAAAGCATCAAACGAGGTATCTTCCGATTCTGACTCTGATTCTGAACCTTCATATGATGATCTTTTTAGTCAATATTTAGAATTGCACAAATTTACAAAGACTCTCGCAAAAGAAAAGAAACGATTAATTGAAGACAAGAAGTTGTTAGAATCTTATAACATGAATCTTGTTTCTCAATTAAACAATTCAAAAGAAGAGTCTTCTTGCATCATAAATGCATTGAAGTTAGAGATCTCATCATTAACGACACAAAATAATGAAATCAAATCTGAGATTTCAAATTTGAAATCAAGGAATACGTATTTAGAGAAAATGGTGAAACAATTTGACACGGGAACTAACATGCTAGATCGCATCATTTCATCACAAAGACATGATAGTGATAAAACCGAATTAGGATCCATGGAGAAAATTGAGACATCAAATAAACCAACCAAATTCATTTTGTCTAAGAAAATAGGAACACCCAAGACATATGTCGTCTAAGAAGACGCCTAGGCCCCCTCTCCCTTCATCTTATCATGCTTCTTCTTCATATCATACAAGATATAATTATGTGCCATATAGATATGAGAAGAAACCATTAATGCATACATGACATGCATCACGCACTATGCACACAAACACAAGAACATATCAATAACGACAACCATACAACATGCATAAAGGAATACTTGGCCAAAGGCCAAATATATTCTCACCTCATGTCTACTATGTTGCTTCTTTATTTACATTCTCACCATGTGCTAGACCGAGAAAGATCATCCAAGTATGGATACCAAAAGGTACTTTTACGAAGAGGTGAATAACTAACTCGTAAGGACCCAAAATAAAAGGGTGCCTAAATCGCTGTTGTACATTGCAGGGAACCCATACATCTAAAGGCACATCAATCAAGTGGTTCATTGACAGTGGTTGCTTGAGGCACATGACAGGTGACCCGAGCTTGTTCACAAAGTTGAAGAAGGTTACAAAAGGTGGATCCGTGACCTTTGGAGACAACAATGAAGGAAGAATCATTGGAAAGGGTACAATCAGAAGCCCAAGTACTCTTCAAATCTCCAATGTCTTCTTGGTAAGTAATCTATCCTATAATCTACTTAGCATCTCATAGTTTATTGACAATGGTTTTGATGTGTGTTTCACTCATCCATATTGCAACATAATAAATAAAAATAGAGAAACAATATTAAAAGAAAAAGGGAAGGAAATATTTTTATGCTTTCTATAGATGACATGTTAGACGCAAAGGTTAAGTGTTTTATGTCAAATGAACCTAACGTTAATTTGTGGCATAGGCGATTAGGACACATTGGCATCTCAACGCTTGAAAAACTTCAATGAAAGAACCTAATACAAGGATTGCCTAAACTTGATTTAGACAACTTTCAGTTGTGTGAATCTTGTATTAAAGGCAAACAAACACGCGAGTCACTTAAAACCAAAAATGAAATTAGCACATCTAGAGTTTTAGAATTACTACACATTGATTTGTTTGGTCTTAGTCGTACTAAGAGCCTTAGTGGACGCCATTATGCATGTGTTATCGTTGATGATTTTTTTCGCTATACTTGGACTTTATTTCTTGCAAATATAGATGATAGTGCCATTGAAATTGCGAAACTAATAAAACAACTGGAAAATGAATATGGTTTGAATGTGAAAAAGATTAGAAGCGATAGAGGCGGTGAATTTAAAAACAAGGACATGATTGCATTTTGCGAAGAAAAAGGAATTAAACATGAGTTTTCGCCACCTAGAACATCACAATTAAATAGAGTAGTAGAAAGAAAGAATAGGACACTACAAGAAATCGCTAGAACCATGTTGTGTGAACATAAGTTGCCTAGATTTTTTTGGGCGGAAGCCGTAAATTGTGCATGCTATATAGTTAATCGTTTGTCAATTAGAAAGAAAATAAATAAAACTCCTTATGAGATAGTAAATGATCGCATGCCTAAAATTGATTACTCTCGTGTGTTTGGTTGCAAATGCTTTTTTTAATACAAAAGATAATTTGGATAAATTTAAATCTAAATCAATTGAATGCATTTTTGTTGGATATTCTGTGAATTCTAAAGCATATAGATGTTATGATCCCATCACTAGACAAATTTTAGAATCTATTCATGTGAAGTTTAATGAATTTGGCGAGGTTGAAAAAGATAAAGAATACGACGATGATTTTGAACTAAAGCCCGTGTTAGATGATGATGTGGTGCTTGATGAATCCCACACACTAGAAGTGCATGATCCCTTAGAAATGCATGAGAACTTAGAGAATAATCAACCAAGATGGCATAGGGATCGCCAACACGATCTCATTATAGGCGATATTACTCATGGTGTTCGACCACGTAGAAGAATAAATCCGGATAAAATAAACCAATTTCATGCTATGATATCCGAAATTGAACCTAAGAACGTTTTGATTCCTTGAGTGATTCTTCTTTGATTGATGCTATGCATGATGAATTAAATCAATTCGTAAGAAATGATGTATGAGATCTAGTGCCACGACCACAAGATAAGACAATAATATGCACAAAGTGGGCGTTTAGATTAAAATGAATGAAGAAGGTAAAGTTGTTAGAAACAAGGCGACACTTGTAGCACAAGGATATAATCAAGAAGAAGGAATAGACTACGACGAAACATTTGCACCCGTAGCACGTTTAGAAGCCATACCACTATTACTTGTCATTGCTTGCATGAAAGGTTTTAAACTCTATCAAATGGACGTAAAAAGTGCATTTTTAAATGGCATTATACAAGAAGAAGTATACGTGAAGCAACCACCCAGTTTTGAAGATTTGAAATACCCTGATCACGTGTACAAATTAAAGAAGGCACTATATGGCTTAAAACAAGCACCTAGGACTTGGTATGATCGTTTTGCTACTTTTCTTCTAGGAAATGGATTTAAAAAGGCACCTTAGATAGCACCTTATTCTTGAAACAAGATAAATCAGATTTACTAGTCATTCAAATTTATGTTGATGACATCATTTTTGGATCTGCATCTCATAAACTTGTTGAAGAATTTGAAATTTGCATGAAACCCGAGTTTGAAATGTCTATGGTTGGTGAATTGAATTACTTTCTTGGCCTACAAATTAAACAAACTAATAAAGGTATTCACATAAGTCAAGTTAAATATGTGAATGACATGATTAAAAAAATTCAATTTTGAGAACTTGAAACCATCCCCCACCCCTATGAGTGTCACCCTAAACTAGATAAAGATGAAAATGGAAAAGACTTTGATAATGCTTTATATAGGTCTATGATTGGTTCTTTGTTTTATCTTACCACAAGTAGACCCAATATCATGTTTAGTGTATGTATGTGTGCACGCTTTCAAAGCCAACCTAAAGTATCTCACTATAATGCTGTGAAAAGAATATTTCGATACATTAAGCACACCCCCCACTTTAGGAATTTGGTATGATAAAAATTTTGAATTTGACTTGCATGCTTATACTGATGCAGATTATGGTGGATGTAAAATAGATAGAAAAAGCACAAGTGGCACTTGTCAATTTATAGGAAATTCATTAATTTCTTGGTCTTGAAAAAGCAAGCAAGTGTGGCATTATCTACTACCGAAGATGAACACATGGCACTTGCTCTTTGTTGCACACAACTACTATGGTTAAAGCAACAACTTTCTGATTTTGGAATCACAGTAAATTGTATTCCAATTTATTGTGATAGTATGAGTGTTATAAACTTGTCTAAGAACCCCGTACTACACTCTAAAGCAAAGCACATAGAAGTACGATATCACTTTCTTCGTGATCACGTGAATAATGGTGATATTGTTATAGATCATGTATGCACTGAAGCACAAGTAGCCGGCATATTCACTAAGGCACTAAATCAAGCCATGTACGAAAATCTACGCTCATAATTGGGCATGGTTTCTGCTGATTTAATATAGCTTGATATGTCTTTCCATCTTTACATGCACTTTTGATTTTATTTCCAAAATAAAGGGGGAGAGAGTGCATGATTTAAGGGAGAGCGAGAGTGATTGATTGCAAAAATTGAGGGGGGGAGAATTCAAAATTCGAAATTTGAATTCGTGCATGATTGAAGGGGGAGCGATTAAATTTAAATCATGAACTAAGGTTATTTTATAAATCATTAAAAGGGGGAGATTGTTGAGAAAAAGAGTTTGAGTGATTCACAAAATGCGTGATTTAAATTACATGTGTCAAAGAAATGCATGGCACAATATATTACTTGACTCATTTTTGCGACAAACTCGCCTTGTATACTTTATATATAATGTTGCCGTACTAACAAGCCATGAAGCTTTAAAGCTTACATCAAATGGAAAACATTTGTTATGTTTGAGCTATTTTCAGGTCCCACCATTAATTAACTAAACTAGTTCATTAAGTGAAGTACTTAGTTAAATGAACTAAGTAGTTCAATAAATGGAGATATATTTGAAGAAGACATGATGGCAACAAACATAGAAATGGAAAGTCTCCTCCCACTCTAATCACACGTTTTTATATATATAAATTATATATATTCAGATTTTTTATAAAAAGGCACAATAAACATATATTCCGATGTACTACCGACGCGTTACATATATTACAAACGTACGTCAACGTCACACCACTATACTTACCTCATATTTATGAGTATATTCAGATATTATATCATATGATATAAGTCATGGTGATGACAAAATTATTACAACACGTTGCAAAGTTGTAAACCAAAAATTGTCGTATCCGGTGACAACCGAAACTTCGCCAACGTGTCACACACTTGCCATATATAGATGGACAGCCCCTAAACTTCAAAAATGGCCAAAAATTTCATGGCTAACATGTTACACTCAGCCATAAATTCATTCCATGTTGGCACATACAAATCACCCCCAATTAAGCACATGGGGCGCCACTTTCTGTCAGCCATTAAAGCTGAATATTCAAGTTATTTTATGTATATTATGTGTGACATAATATATATATATAACATGTGAAAAAATTTTGAATTTAATCGGAGAAAAATTGCCAAATCGACAAAAGTCGAAAATTCGGTTTTCTATGAACATAACACATGCAATGTTTTTGCAATGACATGTAACATGTATCTAGACCCTTTTTACATATTCAATACATATTAAAGTGTTCTACAATATTCAAATTAGGACTAATTGGAATATACCATATGTGTATAATTATTGTGCACTATTAAAATTCAGAACATGGTCAAGCCTTCATCACACGCCTACTCAGCCTTGGTGGAACTTATGTGGAGCTTAATTGGCATCTCAATTGATGGAGAATAAGCAACACAAGGTTAGTGACATAATGGAGGAAGCTATACAAGGTAACATTTCAAACTTTGTAGCAAATGTAACACATGCTGAAAATTCAGCATGTGAAACATTATGGTGGCCGAATTTTGTGTGTTAATGTTGATCAATTTGCTTCTCAATATTCAAGGGATTGATGTGTAGTAATATGGTAACATTTCAAAGTCTTGAGAATATAGCACATGCTGAAAAATTCAGCATGTGAGACAATAGGCTGGCCGAATTTTAGTCTTCAAGTGTGATAAATTTTACTTCTAAATTTGAGGGGATTAATTGTATAATTTTTGGAAATGTTTTGAACTTTAATTTGGCACATGCTTTTCATTTTATCTCAGATTTTTTCAGCCATTAAGTGATGACAAATCTCATCCATTCAAGGAGTGCCAAGTAAGCAACGCCAAGACAATCATCCAATCAAGTTGTGCCAAGTAAGCAAGATGATGTCACATCTATACAAGGCATTCTTCCAAGGACTTAAACGAGAATTTTTAAGATTGAGATGAAGCCCTAGGGGCGGGCCAACACCAAATAAAAAGAATAGAAGAGAGTCATTCAAATGCAAGACAAGTCTCATAATTTCCTTCTTCTACATTTCTTTCTTCTCCTTCTCTCTCAAGTTTCCAAAATTTTTGAAGATCTGTAACCTAGTTTTTCAAACGTTTCAAATCAGGGTCTGAAAACAAAAATTCTTTTTAGAAGTTAGGCTTTTGGGTCAAAACATTTTAAAAACCAAATTTTCCACATCCACTATTCAACCCCCCTTCTAGTGGTACCTTATAGGTCCTACAAATGTGACCTACTCCAGTCCCAAGGAACACCTTTCCTTGGATTTCACTATGATATGAATCAACTTACAACAATAACCAAGCTTGATCATTGGGTTATACATCAACCCTATTCAAGACTTGGATGACCACCTTCTATGCAACACTTAGTTGCAACACCTCTACCACCTATTGATGTATCCTTATGGAATTGGCTAATCAATCTTAAAAATGAAGCTCAAGAGGCTTGTAGCTCAACAAATACAACAAGAACACCTTTGCAACAAAGAATGAAACAAGAACAACAACAAGAAGATGATAGCTAGACAAATCAACAAATGCTTTCAAGTGAGCTTCAAGTGTGTTTCATCTTCTTCGCCATTGCCTCCTATTTATAGTGTGAATTGAGCCTTGTAGATAAGAATGCACATATGTCCACCGTCTTCATCATCAATTCCAAGTTGTCTTCACATCATTGGTTGGCCTTTTACACTTGGTAAAATCAGGCAACATAATTGGTCCACCTTGAACACACATGTTGGCCGTATTTTTTCACCTAGAATAGTCTGATTATCCTTTGTAAAATGAAGATAATAAGAGAGGATAATACCACCAAAATACCCTCAACTCCTTGAAAAAGATAGACCAGATGCATGTGAGTTCTTTGACAAGTTCAAATCAAAAATTATCTCCCAAAAGGTGTGTACTAGCGCGTTGGTTTTCAAGACAAATTTCCTCGTTGGCACTTTTGCCAACTAGCTCCTTTTTGGTTGGTCCACTTGTCACCAAGATATAAAATGAATTACACATCATTTACCCCTGTTTATACACGTTTGGAGGCTTTCATATACGTATATCAACTTATATTGTTGAGAAGAAATCACCAAATAATAATTGACAAGATTATGTCAACATGTAACACCAATTTTCCCAATATTTCTTCTTGTATGTTGTGATCATTTGCACACCTTGAACACCTTTATATTCTCTGAAATATATGATAAATATCCTCCAATAACATATATAAAAGAGTTCTTCAAGAAAGAAATAGAATGTGACATCACAACTCGTCACATATCCCGCCTACCGTCGATAATATCATCATTTGAGAGAAATAATAGAAAATCACCAAATAATCTTCAAAATAACTATAGCACAACTCCAGAATGAAGATAAGAATATACTCAAGAGATCCTTGAGTGATGAAATACCAAAAATACCCTCAGGGATGAAATGACCAAAATGCCCCTGGTGAGAAAAAACTCCAGAAATGACCCCGATGATCAGAAAATAAATATTATGACACCTTTGTCATGATAATAAGTTAAGAAGATGTCCTTGAATTATTTCTACCATACCATGTTCCTACAAAACTTAAAAATACCAATTTTGTCCTTTTTGGTAAGTTGTAGAAGAAACTTCCAAGGCACCATTAATTACAACACTTTAAAATCATCAAAAACACATAATATTCACATAATGAACATGTATAAATCATATACAAATGAAAACGACCATCTTTATCAAATTTAGAAAAATATTTCTAAAACCCTAGACATCGATCGATTGAAGTGCCTCAGCTTCAGAGATCGATGTCTCACAGTGAGTTTCAAAATTTGTCTTTGACCTACATCGATCGATCGAAGTGAGGGTATTCGATGTATACATCGATCGATCAATGTGTCTCATATTTTAGAGTTCGATTGTCTCACCGTAAGGGTCCCTGAACTTTTATTGCCTTACATAGATCGATTGATGTGAGGGATTTGAAGTATATCGATCGATCGAAGTGCAAAAACCTGAGAGATCGATGTCAACTTTTTTAACTTTTCACACTTTTAATCACATATAACCCGTGTGTGACATTTTTATGCATTTACCACCTTAAAATCATGACTTTGAAATTTTATCCAAACATATTTTCAACAGTAGAAGTCTCGATAACTATCATAGGAACATAAGGAGTATTTTTGAGTTTTTTGTAGGGTTATCTTCCAAGAAGGAAACATTAGAGACAAAAGGCTACGAAGGAACTGTTGTGAATGTTAAGAATGTTTGCATAATTTCAAAAGCATGATTTTACGTGTTAAAATAATTAGGGAATATCATTTTATATCAAAAAGTTGAAACAAAGTTAAAACAAAATGAAAAAGAGTCATCGATCTCTCAGCCACAGATCGATATACATAGATCTCTACATCGATCGATCGATGTCACATAGAATCAAAAAAACCTCACTGTGAGACATAGATCTTAAACTAGAGGTACATTAATCGATCGATGTTTACATCAGTCTCTAAAATTGAGACTTTAGATCGATCGATGTCACACAGAAGTCGAAAATAAAACCTCACTGTGAGACATAGATCCTAAACTAGAGTTACATCAATCGATCGAGTGTATACATTAGTCTCTAAAATTGAGATATAGATCGATCGATGTCAACAGATTTCTGAAAAATTTCTCCAACATATTACAAACTAATACTCATTTTGGTATGCCCATGATCTTCTTGCATGTAATGAGTTTTTAAACATTCTATATATGTTTATCATGTTTCATTACTTGGATTTGATGGTTTATGGTTTATATATATGTGTGTTATATCATTAACTTGCCAATGAAGTTATTACAACTTACCACCATGTTTGAGCTTTTTTCAGGGTCGTATCACATGGAGAATGTTCCATATGAATGAAAGTACAAGTTGGAGTATCTCTACACCCCTTTTTGACATATTTGGCGCACAAGGGTATTTAGTCATTTGGGTGCTCAAGGGCATTTTGGTCATTTACCACATATTTATTTTTTTATGTAGTGCTAAAAATTGTTTCCCCTATGTATGTTTTCTTATATCATATTCATGATATTCATATTATTCTTGGTGATTATTGGACTTCATATCTATTAATAACCATATATGTTCAGTTTTCTCGGGTCTCTTACATTATGGCATATATTTTATCACATTGTATGATCATCATGGTGTTATCATACACTTATTTTGGGACTTTTCTCATGTTATTTTTTGATGGATATTGTTCAAAAGCTTAGAAAAAATTCAGCCACACTTGAAGGAGAGAAAAGAGGAAGTAGTTGAGTCAAATGGTGATATTTACTATGTAGCTGACTCTCATCATTATCCAGCCACTATTATCTGATTCTCTACTCATTTTTGAACATAAAGAAACGTTCATATATGTATATTTGAGGTGGGAAAAATAAAATTTTTCACATATGTGCCAAGACTACATCACATGGACCAACAAAAACACTCCTAGATGACATGTTGGCAAGGAGTTGCATACTTGGCATTCAAGGTGGCTTTAATCTCGGTTTGTGGAAGATGAAAACTAGTTGATTTGGTCAGCTCTTATCTATCCCAAGTTTTTGAAAAGGTTGAACAAAAGGTGGAGGAAGAAGTGGTCATCCAAGCCACTCAATCTTTCTAAAATTTCTGCAGAAATTTCAAATTCAAAATGGTTCCATCACATATCTTGAAGGTGCCAACTAATCAAGGTGGTGAGGTGGTCTTGCAATCAAATGAAGACAAGTGGATTGATGATATGGTAGGTTGAGATTTGGGCATCCTAAATCCATAAGGGCTGCCCACACCTATAAATAGAAGAGGAGTTGAAGACGGAATACACAACACTTGAAGCTATCTACTTCTCTTATTCTTCCTCTTCTCCATTTTTGTTTTGCATCTGATCTTATAGGTGATTTTGATTGTTATGTGCTGCATATACACCTCTTTACTCATAAAAGTTGTAAAGAAAAGTTAGTCACACAGTCGTTGCAAGTTAGTTGAACAAATCAGTCAGCAAAACTGACATGTCTTTAAATTTTTCCAATTCTTTATTATTTGGCTAGGATAATTGCTCAGGGCTTTTTAGAAACATAAACTAAACTTCCTAATATTTGTTTTGACATATAGATCACACCTTTTGGATAAGTATACAGGGAGTTCTAGCTTTTCAAAGTTGAACAACTTTTTTGTCCTATTCTAAAAAATCTGAGAGACTAAAAGATTTTACCATTTGGAAGGGTCAAATGACTTTGTATTTTTATCAAATTTTTATAAAAGTAAGAAACATCTTGAAATTTGTTTCTGAAAAGTCTCAAAGATGTTGAAGTTCTACACAAAGAGAAATAAATTTTTAAAAGCAAACTCTGATTCTGAAACAATAGAATCAGATTTGAGGGTTACAGTCCTACAATTGATATCAGAGCAAGGACGACACCACACTAAGAAGACAAAGTTAGAAGCAAGAGTACATTGAAATCAAAGGCAATTTATTCAATTATAGCAAAGATTCCTCATAAAGGTGAGCAAGAATGTATGTTTACTAGATGACCTCCCTTATTTGATGGGGTATAGTTTTGTTCATTGGAAACTTAGGATGAGGCTATTTTTAATTGCTATAGACATTGATTGTGGTCTATAGTTGAAGATGGCACATATGTTGAAAAATATGTTTGGATAATTTTCAAAGTCATGATTTTAAGTGGTGAATACTTAGAAATTTCACATATGGTGTTATAAGTGATTAAAGGATGAAAAAGTGAAGAAAAATGACGTGGATCGCTCGGGCAGAGACACATGGATCGATCGATGTACGTCATCCCCTCACATGGATCGATCCATGTTGAACTGAGAAGAACCAAAACTTACTATGAGACGTCGATCTCTCACGTGGATCGATCAACGTACGTCAGCCCCTCACATGGATCGATCGACGTACGTCAGCCCCTCACATGGATCGATTCACAACTTAAGAATGTTTAGGGTTTTTAGAGATATCTTTCTAAAATATGTTAAAGTGGTTGTTTTCATTTGTATATGATTTATACATGCTCATTATGTGAATCTTATGTGATTTTGATGATTTTAAATGTATTTGACTAACGTGCCTTAGAAGTTTCTACAACTTACCAAAAAGGGCAAAATTGGTATTTTGAGTTTTGTAGGGACATCACATGGTGAAAATATTTCAAGGATGTATTCTCATTATATTTATCATGACAAAGGTGATATCATGAGTATTTATGACCATCCGGGTCATTTTGGAGTTTTCATATACCAGGGTATTTTGGTCATTTCACCCCCAAGGGTATTTTTGGTATTTTCACTCAGGAATCTCTTGAGCATATTATTATCTTCATTCTGAAGCTGATTTATTATTAACTTGATGATAATATGGTGATTCTTTATCTCTTTCTCTCACATGATGATATTATTGACTATAGCTCGATACGTGACGATTTGGGATGTCACATTTATTTTTCTTGAAGACACTCTTATATATGTTATGAGAGAACATTTATCATCATTATTCAGAGATATTAAAGGTGTCAAAGGTGTGGAAATGTTCATGACATATAAGAAGTAATATTGGGAATTTCGGTGTTACACGTTAACATAATCTTGTCAACTATTATCTATTGATTTCGTCTTCAAAAATCTGAGTTGCTACACATATATATATATGTTGAAAAACGTGCATGGGCAGTTGGATATGATGTTAATTCATTTTATGAGTTGGATACAAGTGGACAACCAAAAAGGAGCTAGTTGGCAAAATTGCCAACTTAGAATTTACTGAATATAGCCAACGGCTATATGGGTTTTCTTGGTAGATTTTTGAAGTAAAATGAAGACTTCACATGTCCTATTCTTGTGCTTGGAGTTGAGGATATTTTGGTGGTATTATCCTTTCTTTTTATCTTCATTTTACAAAAGGTATTCAAGATTATTTTTTGGAAAATACCAAGTAGTAAGCCAACGGCTTCTACTCATTTTGGAGCTGAATTTTGAATTTAAAATGGTCAATGCCCGCATGCCTATTATCTTGCCAAAAAGTTGAGAAGATGATGGAGTTGTTATGGTGATATTATCTTCACATTCTCAAGATAATTCCAAGTCATTTTTTAGTTGAAAATTTCGGTCAACAAGGAGTTGCCAAGGTGTACCAATTATGTTGTCTCATTTTGCCAAGTGTACAAGGCCAACCAATGATGAGAAGACATTTGGACTTGATGATGAAGATGGTGACACATTGGAAGTCTTATCTCTAAGGCTCATCTCACACTATAAATAGAGGCAATGGTGAAGAAGATGAAACACACTTGAAGCTCACAAGCATTTGTTGAATTGTCTAGCTATCATCCTCTTCTTGTTGTTGTTCTTGTTCCATTCTTTGTAGCAAAGGTGTTCTTGATATTTTTGTTGTGCTACAAGCCTCTTGAGCTTCATTTGTAAGATTGATTAGCCATTCTTATAAGGCTATATCAATAGGTGGTAGAGGTGTTGCAACTAAGTGTTGGAAGGTGATTATCCAAGTCTTGAATAGGGTTGGTGTATAACCCAAGGATCAAGCTTGGTTCTTGTTGTAAGGTGATTCATTTGATACTGAAATCCAAGGAAAGGTGTTCCTTGGGACTGGAGTAGGTCACATTGACCGAACCAGGATAAATTCTTGGTGTTCTTGTCTTGTTTCTTCATTTCTGTTTTCGCTCGTTTTTACTGTAGTTTTCACACATTCTCACAATTTGAAAAAATAGCTAAACATTTTCCAAATTTGTGATTTTTGGTGGAGTTATACTTCAGACTGTTAGATTTCATTTGAAACAAGAATCACTTGATTTGAGCAAGGAAAGTTAGTCTTTAGTCTTTACAAGATAACTGCTCCAATCTGGCTGCAATCTGACTAGTTTTGAGAAAACTTAAATTCTGTATTTATAAGAATTGTTTAAGGTCAGAGACTTTTGTAAACTTCATCTACACATCCTAAGGATTGTTTTATATAAGGATCAACCTTTTTGGTTGAATATTCAAAGAGAAACACGTTTTGCAAAATCAGCAACATTCTGTCCAATTTGTCTAGTTGACCATCTGAATCATTTTATTTGTTTGAAAGGTTAAACGATCTTATTTTTGTCTGATTTTGGGATAGAGTCTTTTAACACATTGAAATTAAATTCTGGAAAGTTTTAATAATTTTGGAGTTGTATAAAATTAGTTTTTGAATTGTTCACAAAAGGTTCTGAATCTGAGGTGGTATCATATTTGTTTTCAAAGGGGATTTTCACAAAGGGTTGTAGTGTAATTTCCGCTAACCACTATTCACCCTCCCCTCTAGTGGTGTTTATTGCAGGTGCACGGTCCAACAATTGATATCAGAGCGAGGTCTGCACCGCTCAAAGAAGCAAGATTCAATACCGTACAATCAATATAAAGCCAAGAAACAATTATTCTTTGTAGCCTGCTAGTCTCAAAACAAAGGTATTTACAATGGCAATAGTATCTCACAAAGGTGAGTTGGAAAGTATGTCCAACCAACGCCCTCCTCTTTTTGATGGCAATAATTTTGTTCATTGGAAACTAAGAATGAGGCTATTCTTAATGGCTATTGACATCGATTTATGGTCTATAGTTGAAGATGGGCCGTATATTCCAATTCAAGTTGTACAAGTTAGTGGAGTCATTCAAGAAGTAGAAAAATAAAAGTGAATGGACATCGGAAGAAAAAGAAAATGTCAATGAATGCTAAAGCTATGCAATTACTCTTGAATGGACTTACAACGTCTGAAGCAGGATATGTTTCAAATTGCACAAGCGCATACGACATGTGGAAATCACTTGTATTAAAGCATGAATGTTATAACCCGCGTTTCTGGGTCAGTAGAAAATGAAGTAAAGTGATGGAAAATAGAACGCAAATGCGGTGTTGATAGAATTTCGGTGGATTTAAATTACTATATATAGACATCGACATTATATATTGGGGTTAGAAACCGTTAGAAAAATAACCGAAGGATGAGTTATCGGATACAGCGAGACTCGACGGGACTAGATAACAAACATTTCAGACATATGTTACGAGTTATATAAATTAGTCGGTAACAACCTAAGTCGCTAGATATAAATTAAATTAAATAAAAATACTTGATACGACGATTCCACTGTACACTTTTATCCAATTATCAAAGTTTAGTCCACATGTCATAAAAGACAAAATCCCCTCCCTTCAAACCCCTTAGCTGCCGCCCCAACCCATTCCTAAACAAGACAAAATGCCTTTATGTCTCTCCCACCATCCCACGTTACATCACTTCTACTCTATCTTACATTTGCTTTTCTTTTCCCAACCAATAGTCTATCATGCCTACTCTTGTCCTATTTCCCCAACTAAGACAAAAGTATGAAACCCACTTTCCCCTCTTGTGTCCCTTGGTTAGCACCCCAAAGGAAGAAAAAGAAATTCTTACATACACCACCCATACTTTTTACACCTTCTTCTCTACCCACTTATTTTTTTTTACAAGACAAGTTCATTTCCCCCACTATCACCCCAAAAATCTTGACCAGGCACCCCTCTCTCCCAAATAATTTTTTTTGTTATGGTTCTATTCTCATCACTTTTACTTACACACCTCCTTTTTCCCCAATCCAATTACATGCAACTTTTCTCCATCATTTCACTCCTTCCTCCAATAAAGAAAAGTTATTATTATTTCCTCTACTTCCCAAGAGAGCCTCGGCAGCCTCAACAAAAGAGGGTAAGGCAACCAAAATATTTCCAACTCACCCCACTTCCAAAACTTTTCTTAAGTATACTTCTTTTATCCCACCCAACACTCCAACATTCTTCTAACTTAACTTTTTTTCTCCCCTCCACTGGACCTTCAAGCCGTGGGTGTATAAGGCAAGAGTAGAAGAAATCTCCCACTGCTTCAAGACAATAACAAGGTATAACCACTATAAGGACATTTTCTCTTCACATAAATCTTCTTGTTATCCTAAGTAAACTCTTTTCTAAACATTTCCCTACCCAACCCGTGACCTCTCTTGGAAAGGAGAAGGAAGAATTCTTCAACTCTCAATCAAAGGATTCAAGCTTGCATGTGTGAAATCCTTTAAGGTAACAATCAAGCTCACTTCTCTAAGCATTCCTTATCACTTATTTTTCAAAAGACTCAACTTTTCTTTATCTTTCACACCCACCCGTGAGTCTATAGGAGGAGGAAGAAGAGTTTCCTTAAAATTGAAAAGTGAGACCATTTCAAGCATTTACAAAGGTGAGTGCCTTAAGATTCGATTTTAGACTTTCTTTGGTAATTATATCTCAAATTGATCATTTTTCAACCATTGTTGGCCACTAGGCCGTGAATCACCAAGAAGGAGCAAAGATAGGATCTTGCACCATTTTTAGTCTAAGATCCAAGAACAAAGGCAAGTATTCTTTCTAAATACTACATGGTTTTACAAGTGTTTAGTATATATGTTTATATCCAAGTTGGATCATCATGTAGTATCTTCAAGATTTTCCTTCAAAAATATATACAAATCGAACTTTTATATGATATACATATGTATGTATAGATATATGTATACGCGTGTATATAAAAGTGTCTATGCATGCGTGTATATATCATGTATACGTAAATATATACATGTATACAATATGTATCTGTATATATGCTTGAACATGAAAAGTAAATTCAAATGCATGCATATGATATGTATATGTATATGTGTGTATATAACAAGTGTATATATGAGTGTATATAATGAGTATATACATATGTATGCTCGAATATGAAAAGTAAAATATAAATGCAAGTATATAATATGCACATGTATAAATGCTTGAGTATAAAAAGTATATATATATATATATGCACATACGGTTACACATACACATCCATCTAATATTTTCGGCCATAGGTATAAAGTGTAGCCTAATGAAATTATTTTTATGAAAAGTATACTTAAATGATTATGACATGAGATAAATACATATTTATATATATATATACGTGTGTTTTGAGAAAAATATATATACATATATGGTGTATATATGTATTTTCGGCCATTTAAGTATTTTGGCCTAATGACTTTATTTTCAAGAAAAGTACATTTAAAGGATTAAGACATGATATATATGTATATGTTTAATATATCTTCAAGACTTAAAAATCAATAAGTTTATGTATATATATATATGTCTCACTACTCTTAAAATTAAGCATTTGCCTAGAGTAACATCTGATCATTCTCCACTATTGCTAGATTATGCGGTTGTGCCACCGCAATCACCAAAATCTTTTCGCTTTCTAAATATTTGGACTGAACACCAGCACTTCCTCTCTTTTGTCCAAGATAAATGGGGAGAATATCCAATGACTGGAGGCATGAGGGGGTTGTATACAAAGCTTCAGAGGTTGAAGAAAGATCTGCAGCATTGGAATAAGCATGTCTTTGGGAATGTTTTTGACACACTGCATGAGACGGAGATGAAAGTTAACAGATTAGATGCACAATACCTCTCCAATCCAACGCCTGATTTACGCGCAGAACTACATTTAGCACAAGCAGAATACAATAAAGCTTCAGGTGTAGAATTACGTATTGGGAGCAAAAGGAACGAGTAAATGGCTACGTAGTGGAGATGCAAACACAAAGTACTATCATAATCTGGTTAAAGATAGGTGGAGACGGCAGTCTATTACATCTATATACTTCTGAGGGTGAACATCTAACTACAGCTGATGCAATTGAACAAGCTGTTTCATACTATTCACAATTATTTATGGCGGAGGACATTGAGGACGTTGACAACTTGCTAGAGTATGTCTCACCGGGGTAACTACAGAAATGAATGACCTAGTTGCAATGCCTACTATGGAGGAGACTAAGAAGGGGTATGGGCATTGGATCTCATATGCAGCAGGACCAGACGGGTATAATGGCCATTTTTTTAGACACTGTTGGGACTTGTCTCTTTGGATGTTCATAAAGCAGTACAGACATTTTCTTAGGGATGCATATACCACGCGCAATGGGTAGTACACTTCTTACACTAATCCCGAAAAAAGAGTCGCCACATACTTTTGCTGATTTTCGTCCTATCAGTCTCTCAAATTTTATGGCTAAGGTCGGCACGCGAATCCTCACTACTAGGCTTGGGTTATTTCTACAGGACATTATCTCAGTAGAACAAGCTGGATTTATGAAAGGCAGAGATATTTCTGAACATATTCTTCTTGCAAGAATTAACGCAGAATCTCAACAAAAAGGTACGTGGTGGAAACATTATGATAAAATTAGATATGATGAAGGCTTTTGATCGCGTAAGCTGGGACTTCTTACAACGTTTACTAGGTCGCATGGGTTTCCATTCTCATTTTATTCGGCTAGTTCTTAATCATTTGCGTAGCACATATATGTCCATCATCATCAATGGCAAGCCATGTGGTTTCTTTCGTCCCACTCGGGGAGTAAAACAAGGGGATCCATTATCTCCCATTTTATTCATTTTAGCGTCTGAGGCTTTCTCAAGAGGATTAAACCATTGGTCCAGGATGGCTCAATCTCGCCATATTCATTGGGTAGAGCACGCCATTGATCACACATTTGGCGTATGCAGATGACTTGCTTCTTTTTCTGAATGGGTCTTCACTTTCGTTGCGCTGCTTTCGGCGATTTCTAGACTTATATCAAAAGGCCTCCGGACAGAGAGTAAATTTCAGTAAGAGTCATTTTATTGTTTCGGATTCTGCTGATTCATGATACATTAATACGATATCACAGGCATTGGGAATGTCCTCTGCTCGACTACCAATAAATTATTTAGGTATTCCCTTGTTTCGTGGTCGTACACCCTATGCATTGTTTGGACCTCTTAGCGCGGATGGATGCCAGACTTAATTCTTGGCAGAATAAGCTTTTATCTGTGGCAGGAAGGCTGGTATTGATTAAACACGTCCTTGCATCATTGCCTAATCATGCTTTCAGTACTGTCTCTCCCAAAGAGTATCAGGACAGCTATAAGAAGACGATTGTGCAATTTCTTTTGGGGCTTACAGGACGCTGGCTCAAAGCATCACTGGGTTAAATGGGAGTCATTGTATCAGCCATATGAAGAGGGCGGTTTGGGTTTGAGAAACCTAGAATATTTGTCACTAGCTTATTCAGCGAAGTTGTGGTGGTCGTATAATCTGGGTACATCTTTGTGGGCTTCGTTCATGCACTCTAAATATGGGGGTCGGCTGGGTTCCCCTGAGAATAACAGATTCGCCTGGATGGAAAAGAGTTTGTGTGGCGCATGATCATTGTATATTGCATGTTGATGGGATTCCGGGCAACTTCTATGGCGTCCGGAGTAATGCTGGTATTTTTACACTTAAATCGGCATAGCAGTACTACGGCCAGCTAGGGTCACATTGTACTCTCATACATTTATCTGGCACCGTTTTCAGATTCCACAGTCAAACTATTTTTGTGGAAACTGTATCATGGAGCTCTCCCTTTACAGGATAATTTAAGACGACTCATGATACAAGGGCCAACGTGTTGCCCATTTTGCTTGACCTCCTCTGCGGATGTAGAACATCTTTTTTGCAGTGTACGTCAATACGTTCTCTTTGGTCTCATTATGCTGCTGCGCTTGATGGACCTATGGTTTCTACTATGCGATTACGATCACATCTATTGGCATGGTGGACCTCTACGCGAGCTACTACGTTGAAAGGATGTCTGCGGGGGTTTGCTCCAGGTATAATCTTATGGAATATATGGCGTATATATACCTCAATTGTTTATGGGAATGGCAAATGGTCGTTGCATGTACTGCAAGAGTGGATTCGCAGAGACATATATTGTTGGTCCACTGCCCAGTCAGGAACAAAGCATGCAGTGGTACATCCATCTTTAGTGGCGCTCTCGTTATCTCCACCACTACAGCAGCGCAGATGCAGGATAGTTCGCTGGATCGCACCCCCTGCAGGTCGTTTAAAGCTGAATGTCGATGCAGCTCTAGGTTCGTATATGGCAGCTGGTGGAGCGGTTCTTAGAGATCACAATGGTAATTTCAAAAGGGCCATATCCTTTTATTTGCCCGTCACAACACCATTTCAGGCGGAGTTACAAGCTGCAACGTTGGCTTTGATATTTTCTACAGCAACATGTTAATATAGATCTGAATGTGGATTCAAGTGCAGTGGTGGATTATGTCCAGCTGCAGCCAAATTCTTGGCTTTCAAAATTGCTTTTGTTGGTTGGTGGAACCATTTCTCACTGTCCTTGGCAAGTTAATGCAGTGGCTCATCTTTTGGCAAGACATGGACAACTATCAATTGGTTTTCATTCTTTTCGGGATCTACAAGTGTTACCCAGAACTATAAAGGCAGCCCTACTTACAGATTCTACAACACCTTATCTGCGCCCATAGTTCATACATGGAATACATATCGCATTCTTGCTGCTTTAGTTGTCTGTGTCGCTGCATGACACAGGCAACCCGGGTATTTTCTGCTTCCCATAATTTGATCTTGCTGCTTTTGTCTGCTATTTTGTCGTTGCCTGTGTCATTCGATGCAGGCAACGCTGAGGAAATCATTTGATATCTACTACGGAGGATTGATACAGCCGCAAAGTGGGACAACTATAACTATGCAGCTGGTTTCTTTAGGACCTATCAACAATGCTTCTCATCATCATCTGCGCCACTGTATACGGACATATGCTATCTACATCGATATCTCATGTTATGTAACTCATTTTCCATTCTTTCCAATCACATAATTATGCACGCTTTTTCCTTAGCCAAGGTTTTATCCACAAGGGTGGTTTTACTTGGCAAGGTTTTAATGCGATATATCATATATGATTGGAGGTTGGAAATCATTTGCTTCGTATATTACCACTATGTTTTTGATAACTTCAAATTTTCTGTACCACGGTATTCCTCCGCCATAAGTGAGGCCTTATACTAATGAAAATCATTTCTTTCGAAATATATATATATATAATATATATATATATATATATAATATATATATGGTAGTTTATATATATGTATATACAACATATACAATTCGGCCTTAAGGCCATTTTAAGGTTGAAATATGATTTTATATGTTTTACGGATATATATATATATATATATATATATATATATGTTAAAGAGAGAAAATGAATAAGTGTTGGTGTATTATGTTTTATGTATTATATACATATGTATTATATATATTTCAGTTTTGTGTTTTATTTGTGATTATGAATAATTTTATATGTATTATGTACACATAAGTATACTATATATGTTAAATATGAATAATGGTATCTAGAATATCTTATATACCTATATATGTAGAGTATATAAATTGTTACAAGTATATATATTTGTGTATGCATTCGGCCATTAGGCCTTAATGACAAAATGATTTCATCATATTTTTACACAAGTATATATTTATATATGATGAATATGTTAAGTTATGAAAGTAGGCTAAGTATGTAATTTATGTATTATGTTATGAAAAGTATGAAACTCTATCAAATGCATATGCTATGATACTCTTACACACTTTAAGAACCCCCATATATAGAAAGGTATATATTGTATATACATAGAATTTTATACTCGCTTGAACAAGATGATATGACATAAATGATTTGATTTCATATTAATTGTATTCTTATATGTTATGGATTATTATGTGCAATTTAAAATCTAAGTTATGAAATTTCTAGGTGGTATGCCAAAGAAATGGGAAGTATATGTTCTAGGTACCGAAACTATGAGTTATGAAGTACATTGGAGGATTTGATGTTGAGGAGGTATGGTTATGGCATTTCTTTAAGTTATGATAAGTAGAATGCATTGATATATTTCTTAAGTATGACAAGTAGGCCGTATTTAAGAAATTGGTGTACGAGGAAAGGATGTAGTATGACCAAGACACCCTTATACGACCGAGTCTCACATTGCATGAAATCAAGGTTTGAAAAGTTATGTTTACGTTACATGATTTATAGTTCCTATGCATATGAATGAAAAGTATGTTCCAAGGAAAAGACAATGTTTCACAGTATGTTTACGACATGATTTACGACATGATTTATGACATGTATGAAAAGTACGGAAATGTAATGAACTGTATCTACGAGACAGAAGTTTCTTAATGCGACAAATGTAAGGTTCAGGTTTGTACCTTGTGAAGAACCTGGCTCTTGAACCTTATATTACATGTTAGGTATCAGGTTTGTACCTTGTGAAGAGCTTGGCTCCTAAACCCTTTTATTTATGATGAGTCGGGTTTGTACCTTTTGAAGAGCTTGGCTTCTGAACTCATTTATGTGTAGCCTTGAATACCTTGTGAAAAGCTTGGGTTCATGGCGTACAAGTCAACGTAAAGCTACCTATTCGGATGATGTACGGATCATCGCTTACGTACTTTTACGGAGATTCATTCCGGACGTCGCTAGATATTGTTCTTACATTTCAATGGCCATCACATAAGTATGAAAAGTATGACAATGGAAGTTTTGACATGTTATTGCATGATTTTTAAAAAGGCAGCTATGTTTTATATTATGATCATGATTCACTACACATTTATGTCTACCTTGACTCCTTCAATGAAGTAGTAGAAGTAAACTGTGATGAATAGAGTTGAGAGGGTAACTCAGGGGTTAAGGAGAATCATGGGACTAGTATTTATGGATTTTAGTTAGGTCTGGGGACCATTTTACGTTAAGTACAGTGTTACTTGTCTGTCACTATCCGTTGAGGATGTATGAACTGTGGTTGTGATGCTTAATGCTGATTATATACGAGAAGACAAACACTATGTTTCTTTGTCTACCTACTTCAGATATTTTACTTGCTTAAAATGGAGACGTTATTATTATAATTGATATATGCGGACATTATGTTTGTCAACATGTCTCCCCATGTATGATCCACATGTCGTATCTAGTAAGACTACTTGCTGAGCGATTAAAAGTTGGTGGCTATCGCTCATACTTGCCTCATTTATCACTTTCCAGATAACAGGTGTTACTATACAGACTTGTTGAGGACATGCTAGATAGACCATTGATAACGAAGAGCATACCGAGATATTCTTTGAAGGTGTTAGGTCTCGATTGATGATGTATTTCAGAAGATTTCAGTATTCTGAATATGATGACTTGTACAGAGTATGATGTAGTACATTGCATGTCGATTATGAATTTTTTATGTTATGATGCTTCTGCTGATCGATTCATTATTCATGTCGACATGTACATGTATAGTATCGACACCTTGTACTCTATGGAGTAGAGTACGGCGGGTGCAATGAGCCGGAACCTGGTTTCGGGCGGGGCGCTACAATGAAGGTACTAGTGGTGTTAAAGAGTCAAAAATAACATGCTTATGACTGAATTAGAGACTTTCAAAATGTTGCCAAACGAATCCATAACATCTATGGATTTGAGGATTACTAATATTTTCAATGCCCTTGAAGCTTAGGGAAGTCATTTCCAACAATGAAAAAGTTCAAAAGGTGCTAGGAAAGCCTTCCTGCTGAATGGGATCCAAAGGTGACTGCATCGAGAGACAAAGTCAATAACTAAGATGGATGAATTGATCGGGTCCTTAAAGTCTATGAGGTAAAACTAAACCAATGGAAGTCTGAGTCATCTAAATCATCAAGTAAGTCTATAGCTTTCAAAACACTGAAACACATACAAATAATGATGACAGTAATAGTGATACTAATTAGATGATGACTTGATATTAATAGCAAGAAAACTTAGGAAGTTTTTCAAACGTCCTAATAGGAATAGACAACGTTCTTCTTCTTCTTCTTCTTCTTCTCAACCTAAGAAAAATAACACAAACAAATGGTATAATAAAGAATTAAAGTGTATGAATGCAGTCAAAAAGGACATATTTCATATGATTGTCCCACGAAGAAAAATAATAATAATAATAATAACAATAATAAACAAGCCAAGGACAAGGAGGCACAAATGACAAAGACAAAGTAGTCTAAGGCAAGGAAAGGGGAAACGAGCAATGAAGGTGAGCACATGGAGCGACTCATTCGACTCAGAATCCCGAAACTGAGGAAGCTCAAGTTTGCTTCGTATCCAACGAGGTATGTTCTTCTTCTAATAGTGATTCTGATAGTGACATGACATTTGATGAAATGTATGAAGAGTTCTTAAAGAATGCATGCTCACTGTAAGAGGCTCTCTAAAGAAAAAAAAGGAACTAGTTGAAGAAAATGACAAGTTGAAGACGTCCCACTTGGAATTTTCTGATCAATTAGAATCTCTTAAACAAGAGTCTACTAATACCTTGGTTATTTAGAGAATAAATTGAAATCATATAATAAAGATGAACAAAAAATAAAAACGGAAAATAAAAATGTTAAAGTCCAAATTGGAAAGTTGTGAACATGAAATAATACAACTTAAGTCTTCTAAACTTAACTTAGAAAAAATGTTAGAATAATTTAAGTCGGGTGCTAATATGTTAGATACACTAATCTCATCACAAAAATATGGAAATGATAAAACTGGCTTAGGCTATAAAGAAGAAGATGACAAAGTAGGTAGAAAGACTAAGTTTGTATCTTCAACTACTAACACAGCCTTATAAAGATATAAAAACAGCTTTGCCTGCTAAATCTTCTTTACTCCTTCTATTTATTCTAAGGCAAAAATACAACGTACACCCGTAAAAGCACACACGCATAAACATACATCTAGGCCAAGCTTTGCATCTAGACAACTTAGAAATTATGCCTACATGTATATAATGCAACTAGACATAATAAAATGCATCCAACTTATTATGAACCTAAGTAAATGTAACACTCATATAAGTCCTATAGAATGCCTATGAACACACTTATATAGCGCCATTCAAGAAACAAAATCACATGCCTTTTACACATTATAGAAATCGGCCATCATATAATGATTATCAACCATTGCGCAACATGTATAACAATGCATCTTCACTTATGTGTAATATTCATCTATATGCTTATCCTTCTTATTTTAACCATGCTAAAAATGTACCTAAAAGGTATGTTCAAGTTTGGATACCTAAGGGATATCTAAACAAGAATAGCACCTCTGACATTCAAGGACCCAAATAAAGGGTATCTAAAACTTTGTCTCTATTGTGTGAAAAACGCAAAGAATGCAAGGAGGCAAAGTCAAAGAATCTAAAAACCAAATGGTTTGAGATAGTGGATGTCCGAGACATATGGCGGAGAACCCCAAACTATTCATCGAATTAGAATATATCAAGAATGGTGGAAAAGTAAAATTCGGTGACAACAACAAAAGACAAGTTGTTAGAAAAGGAACAATTGGGGACCCTAACATATTTCAAATACGAAATGTGTTGTTAATAAGCAATCTCTCTTATAATTTACTTAGTATTTCTCAAACTTATAGATTGTGGTTATACTGTCTTTTTTCTTCCCAATTCTTGTGATATAATAAATAAAAAGGAGAAATAGTTTTAAAAGGAAATAGAGATGGTAATATTTTTACTCTTACCTTAGATAACATGTTAGATGCTAAGGTTAAGTGTCTAATATCACATGACTTAGATGTGAATTTATGACATAACAGATTAGGCCATATAGGAATTTCAACCATTAGAAAATTATCTAAAAAGTATTTAATTAGAGGTATGCCTAAGTTAGACTTAGATAATTTTCAAATGTGTGAAACATGTATTAAAGGAAAACACATTAAAGAAACCTTAAAACCGAAACATGAAATGAGTACTAGTCATGTACTAGAATTGTTTCACTTAGACTTATTTGGTCCAAGTAGGACAAGAAGTCTAGGTGGACACTACTATGTGTGTGTCATAGTAGATGATTACTCAATCTGCACATGGACATTGTTCTTAACACACAAAGACGATGCTCCATTAGCATTGAAACCCCTTATTAAGCAACTCGAAAATATCTATGAAGAAAATGTTAAGAGAATTAGAAGAGATAGATGTGGAGAATTTAAAAACAAAGACGTAATCAAATTTTGTGAACTTCATGGAATTAAACATGAATTCTCACCACCTAGAACACCACAACTCAATGGAGTTGTTGAACATAAAAATAGAACAATTCAAGAAGTTGCTAGGACAATGCTGTTTGAAAATAAATTACCCTAAATATTTATGGGCTGAAGCCGTTAGTTGTGCATGCTATATTATAAATAGGCTTACTATTAGAAAGAAATTAAATAAAACGCCTTATGAATTGCTAAACAATAGACAACCTAAGATAGATTATCTTAAAGTATTTGGATGTAAATGTTTTGTGCTGAACACTAAGGATAATCTAGATAAATTTGAACAAAAGTCTATTGAATGCATATTTGTTGGGTATTCAACTAACTCAAGAGCATATCATTTATGCAGGTACATATAGAGTCGGGGGTCTCACTGGAAGCAGACTCTTTATCCCTTGGGATAGAGGTATTGTCTGCCTACCACTTACCCTCCCCAGACCCTAACGATAGCTTTTGCTGTCGTTGGGATATACTGGGTCCAGATGATGATGATGATGATGAACTAACTCAAGAGCATATAGGTGTTATAATCCTACATCTAGAAAGATAATTGAATCCATACATGTAAAATTCAATGAGAATGCATGCTTTAAAATTAGTGATAAACATCAACATAAATAAGAAACTAATGTTTAAAATATGTTTGATGATGATGTATTACTTGAGCCTGTACTTGATCATCTAGAACCAATTCCCCCTGAACAAGACATGCATGAACCCTTAGATGAAATAAATGAAGAGACTTTGCAATTGGAAGATACAACTAATGATCCAATTACATATGATAACGTTCACACTAATGAAACATTTGAACAGGATGAGGGTGAACCTAGTCAATCTAGGAATTGGTGTCACCCTAAAGAATTAATCATTGGGGATCCAAGTGTTGGGGTTAGAACACGTAGAAACATAAGTCAACTAAAAGGACATAGCTTAGTCTCACACATAGAACCTAAGAATGTTAAGGAAGCCTTAGGTGACATATCATGGATAGATGCTATGCATGAGGAATTAAATCTATTCACAAAGAACAACGTGTGGGACTTAGTACCTAAACCTGAAGACAAGTCTATCATAGGAACTAAATGGGTCTTTAGGAATAAAATAGACGAACAAGAAAATATCCCAAGGAATAAGGCTAGTCTAGTCGCACAAGGTTATAATCAAAAAGAAGGAATAGATTATGAAGAAACCTTTGCACCCGTTGCACGACTAGAAGTAATTAGATTGTTTCTTGCAATTGCAAGTCTAAGCAACATTAAACTCTTCCAAATGGATGTCAAGAGCGTGTTCCTGAATGGATACATCCAAGAAGAGGTGTTTGTCAAACAACCCTTTGGGTTCGAAGATCCAAAGAATCATAACCATGTGTACAAGCTTAAGAAAGCTTTATATGATTTAGAACAAGCTCCAAGAGCTTGGTATGATAGATTTGCAAACTTTTTTATTGCAAATAATTATCAAAGGGGAACTATAGACAACACATTGTTCCTAAGAAGAAAAGATAATGATTTATTAATAGTTCAAATATATGTAGACGATATTATTTTTGGTTCAACTAACCTTACTTTAGTCAAAGACTTCGAAGAGTGTATGAAGTCAGAATTTGAAATGTCAATGGTAGGAGAATTGAACTACTTCTTAGGCCTTGACATCAAACAAACCCCTCAAAGAATTCACGTTAGCCAACTTAAGTATGTCAATGATATGATTAAGAAGTTTGGCTTTGAAGAGTTGAAACCTACAACTACCCCCATGAGTGTTAGCACCAAACATGATAAGGATGAAAATGGTAAACCTTTTGATGACACACTCAATAGGTTTATGATTGGATCACTGTTATACTTAACTGCATCAAGATCTGATATCATGTTTAGTGTGTGTATGTGTGCTAGGTTTCAATCTTGTCCTAAGGTATCTCATTACAATGCGGTGAAAAAGATCTTTAGATATCTTAAGCATACACCTCACTTAGGACTTTGGTATGATAGAAACGCTAAGTTGGAATTGTACGCATATAGTGATGCTAATTATGGTGGTTGCAAGTTAGATAGAAAATCCACTAGTGGTACATGTCAATTCAAAGGAACCAACTTGATCTCTTGGTTTTCTAAAAAGCAAGCTAGTGTAGCTCTTTCTACCACTGAACCCGAGTATATTGCTTTCAGTCTATGTATTACCCAAATACTTTGGCTTAAACAGCAACTTAGTGATTTTGGCATTAAAATAAAAAAGATTCCAATTTTCTGCGATAGCACAAGTGCGATCAATCTTTCTCGGAATCCGGTGCTTCATTCTAAGGCCAAACACATTGAGGTGCGATACCACTTTCTTCGCGATCATGTTCAAAGTGAGGATATAGTCATAGACCATATAAGAACTGATCACCAAATCGCTGATATCTTTACCAAACGCCTTAATCAAGCCACATTTGAAAACTTACGAGCCAAGTTAGGTATGATGACTTACGACACCATTGTATAGTTCTATCTTTTGCATGATTTGCAAAATAAAAGGGGAGATAGAATAAAAACATGATTTTAGTTGGTAAGTCATATGATAAGTTTTAATTGGTATAAGTTGAGTATAGGTTAAGGGAGAGAGTATAAGTTGAGGGGGAGCATAATTTTGTTGAAAACAAAGTTAGAAAACAATTTGTAAGATTTATGATGTTAAACAATTTGTTATGAGTTGTGACATTAAAATCATGTTAAGTTATTTTGAAAATCATCCAAAAGGGGGAGAATGTTGAAAAATATGTTTGGATAATTTTCAAAGTCATGATTTTAAGTGGTGAATACTTAGAAATGTCACATATGGTGTTATAAGTGATTAAAGGATGAAAAAGTGAAGAAAAATGACATGGATCTCTCAGGCAGAGACACATAGATCGATCGATGTACGGCATCCCCTCACATGGATCGATCCATGTAGAACTGAGAAGAACCAAAACTTACTGTGAGACGTCGATCTCTCATATGGATCGATCGACGTACGTCAGTCCCTCACGTGGATCAATCGACGTACGTCAGCCCCTCACATAGATCGATCCACCTCTCATAGAATGTTTAGGGTTTTTAGAAATATCTTTCTAAAATATGTTAAAGTGGTTTTTTTCATTTGTATATGATTTATACATGCTCATTATGTGAATCTTATGTGATTTTGATGATTTTAAATGTATTGTGACTAACGTGCCTTGGAAGTTTCTACAACTTACCAAAAAGGGCAAAATTGGTATTTTGAGTTTTGTAGGAACATCACATGATGAAAATATTTCAAGGATGTATTCTCATTATATTTATTATGACAAAGGTGATATTATGAGTATTTATGACCATCCGGGTCATTTCTGGAGTTTTCATATACCAGGGGTATTTTAGTCATTTCACCCCTGAGGGTATTTTTGGTATTTTCACTCAAGGAATCTCTTGAGCATATTATTATATTCATTCTGAAGCTGATTTATTATTAACTTGATGATAATATGGTGATTCTTTATCTCTTTCTCTCACATGATGATATTATTGACTATAGCTGGATATGTGACGATTTGGGATGTCACATTCTATTTTTTCTTGAAGAAACTCTTGTATATGTTATAAGAGAACATTTATCATCATTATTCAGAGATATTAAAGGTGTCAAAGGTGTGGAAATGTTCATGACATATAAGAAGTAATATTGGGAATTTCGGTGTTACACGTTAAAATAATCTTGTCAACTATTATCTATTGATTTCTTCTTCAAAAATCTGAGTTGCTACACATATATATATGCTGAAAAACGTGCATGGGCAGTTGGATATGATGTGTAATTCATTTTATGAGTTGCATACAAGTGGACAACCAAAAAGGAGCTAGTTGGCAAATTTGCCAACTTAGAATTTACTGAATATAGCCAACGGCTATATGGGTTTTCTTGGTAGATTTTTGAAGTAAAATGAAGACTTCACATGTCCTATTCTTGTGCTTGGAGTTGAGGATATTTTGGTGGTATTATCCTTTCTTTTTATCTTCATTTTACAAAAGGTATTCAAGATTATTTTTTGGAAAATACCAAGTAGTAAGCCAACGGCTTCTACTCATTTTGGAGCTGAATTTTGAATTTAAAATGGTCAATGCCCGTATGCCTATTACCTTGCCAAAAAGTTTAGAAGATGATGGAGTTGTTATGGTGATATTATCTTCACATTCTCAAGATAATTCCAAGTCATTTTTTAGTTGAAAATTTCGGTCAACAAGGAGTTGCCAAGGTGTACCAATTATGTTGTCTCATTTTGCCAAGTGTACAAGGCCAACCAATGATGAGAAGACATTTGGACTTGATGATGAAGATGGTGACACATTGGAAGTCTTATCTCTAAGGCTCATCTCACACTATAAATAGAGGCAATGGTGAAGAAGATGAAACACACTTGAAGCTCACAAGCATTTGTAAAATTGTCTAGCTATCATCCTCTTCTTGTTGTTGTTCTTGTTCCATTCTTTGTAGCAAAGGTGTTCTTGATATTTTTGTTGTGCTACAAGCCTCTTGAGCTTCATTTGTAAGATTGATTAGCCATTCTTATAAGTCTATATCAATAGGTGGTAGAGGTGTTGCAACTAAGTGTTGCTTGTAAGGTGATTATCCAAGTCTTGAATAGGGTTGGTGTATAACCCAAGGATCAAGTTTGGTTCTTGTTGTAAGGTGATTCATTTGATAGTGAAATCCAAGGAAAGGTGCTCCTTGGGACTGGAGTAGGTCACATTGACCGAACCAGGATAAATTCTCAAGTGTGCTTTGTCTCAAACGAGGTAACTTCTATTTTCGATTTTGATTCTTATAATGAGATGACTTTCGATTAAATGTACGATGAATTCATGAAAATGCATGCTCATTGTAAAAAGTTATCTAAAGAGAAAAGGAAACTAATTGAAGAAAATGACAAGTTGAAGATGTCGAACTTGGAATTTTCCGATCAATTAGAGTCTTTTAAACAAGAGTCCTCTAGTACTCTTGACTCTTTAAAAGATAAAATTGAGTCATATAGAAAAAGTGAAAAAATCCTGAAAATGAAAATAATATGTTAAAAACCAAAATGCATGATTATAAAGTCTAAACTTAAATCAAGTAAGTTAGACTTAAAGAAAACATTAGAACAATTTAAGTCCAGAACAAATATGTTAGAAACACTAATTTCCTCACAAAATATGGAAATGATAAAAAAGGATTAAGTTATAAGTTAGGCAAAAATACTAAATTTATTTCATCTAGTTCTAAATTACTATATAAGGCAACCTACTCCTTTTGCACCTAAGAAAACATCTTATGCACCCACAAAAGTGACAAAGAGAAGTTTTGTATCTAGGACACCAAGAAATTATGCTTATATGTATTAAAATATGCCTAAATCAAATAAAACACTTTCAACCCCTTATGATAAATCTAAATTTAGACGTCCTACATATCCCTTTCATGAATATTATGGAAATTCATACATGACCCATGATTATTCATACAAGGTTCCATTTAAGAATCAAATTTATCTGCCTTACTTTACTTATCAAAATCGGCCAAGTTATAATGCATATAAACCAAAGCTTAACGAATATAAACATACATCTTTATTTAAGTTGAATGGCTATGTATATGTTAATCCTCTTCATTTTTCCAACTATAATAATGCTAAAAATGTGCAAAAAGGTACATCCAAGTTTGGATACCCAAAAGGCATATAAACAAGGATGGTGCCCCTAACATTAAAGGACCCAAATAAAAGGTACCTAAACTTTATCTTCTCTGTAGGATAATCTAGATAAATTTGAATCAAAATCAATTGAATGTATCTTTTTTGGATATTCAACCAAATCAAAAGCATATAGATGTTATAATCTTACATCTAGAAAGATCGTTGAATCTATTCATGTGAAATTCTATGAAAATACTTATCGTGAAACAAATGATAAAATTAAAAAAGAAGTATGGTTCCAATCATGAATATTTTCACAGTGATGATGATTTTTCCTTAGAACCCACAACCGATCCTCTAGATCTAACTCTCTGAGAGCATGAACCTTTAGAGAATATTGGACAGGAAAATCTTCAAATAGAAGAGTCAAATTTGAAAGATATCCCAATAAAATATGAAAATATATATACTAATGATATATTTGAAGAAGAAGAGAGTGAACATAGTCAACCTAGTAATTGGTGGCATATTAAAGATAAACATAAGCATCCTAAAGAATTGGCTATAGGAGATTTAAATCAAGGGATAAGAATTCGGAGAAATATCAACAGAGTTGATTTTGTCGAGTGGCATGCATTAGTTTTTCACTTAGAACCCAATAATGTTAAAGAAATTTTAGGTGATACTTTTTGAGTGAATGCTATGCATGAAGAATTGAACCAATTTACTAGGAATGATGTATGGGATTTAGTACCAAAACCTGAGAATAAATCTATAATAGGTACTAAGTGGGTTTTTAGGAATAAGATGAATGAACAAGGTGATGTAGTAAGAAATAAAACTAGGCTAGTCACACAAGGATATAACCAGCAAGATGGTATAAATTATGAGGAGACCTTTGCACTTGTTGCACGACTAGAAGCCATTAGACTACTATTAGCCATTGTTGGTTTTAGTAACATCAAACTAATTCAAATGGAGGTTAAAAGCACTTTCTGAAATGGGTTTTATACAAGAAGTTTTTGTAAAACAACCCCCAGGTTTTGAAGACTTATAACACCCTAACCATGTATACAAGCTAAAGAAAGCTTTATATGGTTTAAAACAAGTTCCAAGAGCTTGGTATGATAGATTTGCAAACTTTCTCCTCGCAAATAGTTAAAAGAGAGGAACCATAATTAAAACCTTAAATCTGAAAAGAAAAGGGAGTGATCTACTAATAGTCCAAATCTATGTAGATGATATAATATTTGGTTCAACCAATCATACCTCAGTAAAAGACTTTGAAGATTGTATGAAATCTGAATTTGAAATGTTTATGGTAGGAGAACTCAACTATTTCTTATGATTATAAATAAAACAAACCCCTCGTGGAATCCATATAAGCCAAATTAATTATGTCAATGACATGATTAAAAAATTTTGATTTGAAGAGTTGAAACCTACAACTACCCCCATGAGTGTAAGTACCAAGTTAGACAAAGATGAAAATGGAAAACCTTTTGATGACACATTATTTAGGCCAATGGTTGGATCACTATTGTACTTAACCGCATCTAGACCAAATATTATGTTTAGCGTGTGCATGTGTGCTTAGTTTCAATCTTGTCCTAAGGTGTCCCACTATAATGCGATGAAAAAGATACTTAGGTATATTAAACATACACCTCATTTAGGGCTTTAGTACGATAGAAACTCTAAGTTAGAGTTACATGCCTATAGTGATGCTGATTACGGTGGTTGTAAGATGATAGAAAATCCATTAATGGAACTTGTCAATTCATAGCAACCAACCTAATTTCTTGGTTTTCTAAGAAACAAGCTAGTGTAGCCCTTTCTACCACCGAAGCAGAATACATAGCCTTAAACCTTTGTACCACACAAATACTTTGGCTAAAACAGCAACTTAGTGACTTTGGTATTATAACGAGTCAGATTCCAATTTTTTACGATAGCACAAGTGCAATGAATCTTTCACAAAATCCAGTACTTCATTCTAAAGCCAAACACATAGAAGTTAGGTACCATTTCATACGAGACCATGTCCAAAATAGAAATATAACCATTGACCACGTAAGAACCGATAACCAAGTTGCTGACATCTTTACCAAACCTCTAAGTCAAGCCACTTTCAAAGCCTTACGAGACAAATTAGGAATGTATTCATATGACGCTATCGCATGATTTTCTCTTTTGCATGATTCACAAAATAAAGGGGGAGAGAAATCATGAATTTATAAGGTTATATAAGTGGCTCGGAGCATATGTGAAGAGGGGAGTATAGGCTAAGGGGGAGAGATATGTTGAGAGTGAGAATATGTCTAAAAACAATTGGCACAATTGATGTAAACAATTGGTAAGATACTTAAAATCATGTAAATTTATTTTGAAAATCATCCAAAAGAGAGAGAATGTTGAGAATGTTAAGAATGTTTGAATAATTTTTAAAAGCATGACTTTTAAGTGTTAAACTACTTAAGGAATATCATTTTATATCAAAAAGGTGAAACAGAGTTGAAACAAATGAAAAAGAGACATGATCTCTACATTGATATCTCAGCCAGAGATCGATGTACATAGATCTCTACATCGATCTCTCAGCCAGAGATCGGTGTATATATAGATCTCTACATCGATCGATCGATGTCACACAAAATCAAAAACAAAACCTTACTGTGAGACATAGATCTTTAAACAGGAGGTACATCGATTGATCGATATATACATTAGTCTCCAAAATTGAGACACAAATCGATCGATGTCAACAGATTTCTGAAACATTTCTCCAACATATGACAAACTAATACTCATTTTTGGTATGCACGTGATCTTCTTTGCATGTAATGAGTTTTTAAACATTCCATATATGTTTATCATCTTTTATTACTTGGATTTGATGTGTTTATGAGTTTATATATGTATGTGTTATATCATTAACTTGCCAAGAAAGTTATTACAACTTACCACAAGGACAAAAGAGTATGTTTGAGCTTTTTCAGGGTCGTATCACATGGAGAATGTCCGTATGAATGAAAGTACAAAGTTGGAGTATCTCTACACCCTTTTTGACATATTTGGTGCACAAGGTTATTTTGGTCATTTTGGTGCTTAAGGGCATTTTGGTCATTTACACAGATTTATTTTCTGTGTAGTGCTAAAATGGTTTCCCCATGGATGTCTTGTATATCATATTCATGATATTCATATTATTCTTGGTGATTCATGGACTTCATATCTATATTAACCATATATGTTATGGTTTTTGGTTTTCTCAGGTCTCTTAGATTATGGCATTTATTTTATCACATTATATGATCATCATGGTGTTATCATACATTATTTTGGGACTTTTCTCATGTTATTTTTGGATGGATATTTTTCAAAAAACTGAGAAACAATCAGCCACACAAGGAGAGAAAAGAGGAAGTAGTTGAGTCAATTGGTGATATTTACCATGCAGCTGATTCTCATTATTATCCAGCCATTGTTATCTGATTCTTACTCATTTTTGAACATTAAAAACGTTCATATATGTATATGTGACGTGGACAAATAAAAATTTTACATATGTGCAAGACTACACTACATGGACCAACCAAAACACTTCTAGATGACATGTTGGCAAGGAGTTGCATACTTTGCATCCAAGGTGGCTTTAACCTCGGTTTTGGCAGCTGAAATCTGTTGATTTTATTGGCTCTTATCTATCCCAAGTTGTTGAAAATGTTGAGCAAAAGGTGGAGGAAGAAGCAGTCATCCAAACCACTCAATCTTTTCCAAAACTTTTTGCACGAAATTTCAGCATTCAAAATGATCCAATCACATGTCTTGAGGATGCCAACTAATCAAGGTGGTGAGGTGGTCTTCCAATCAAATAAAGACAAGTGAGAACAACACTTGAAGCTATATTCTTCTCTTATTCTTCCTCTTCTCCATTCTTATTCTTGTAGCTGATATTATAGGTGATTTTGATTGTTATTGTGTTGCATATACACCTCTTGTACTCATAAAAGTTGTAATTCCTTAGCCATTCTATAAGGCTACATCAATAGGTGGTGAGGTGATTACATTCTTGAGATTGTAAGGTGTTGTGATCAAGTCTTGATTAAGGTTGGTCTATAACCCTAGAATCAAGTACTTTGAGTGTTGTAAGGTGTTCATACCATAGTGAAAATCCAAGGAAAGGTGTTCCTTGGTACTGGAGTAGTTCACATTGATCGAACCAGAATAAATTCTTGGTATTCTTGCCTTCTTTACTTTTCAGACCGTTTTTTATAGTTTCTGCACTGAACTTCTAAAATCCAGAAAAAATAAAAAAAACATTTTCAAAAATTTTGATTTTTGGTTTCAACAAACTTCAGACTCTTAGCTTTCTTTTTCAATAACAATATCTTGATTTGAGGAAAGAAAAGTTAGTCAAAAAGTCATTGCAAGTTAAATATGTCAGCAAAAGTGATGTCTTTAAAGTTTTACAATTCTGTATTATTTGGCTAAGATAATTGGTCAGGTCTTTTTAGAAACATAAATTAGACTTCCTAATATTTGTTTTGGCATAAAGATCACACTTTTTGGATTAGTATATAAGGAGTCTAGCTTTTGAAAGTTGAACAACTTTTCTGTCCTGTTCTATAAAATATGATAGACTAAAAGTTTTTACCATTTTGAAGGGCCAACAACTTTGGATTTTTATCAAATTGATTTAAAAAATTTAGAAAACATCTTGAAGTTTGTTTCTGGAAATTTTCAAATATTTTGAAGTTCTTCATAAAGAGAAACATATTTTCAAAGGCAGAATCTGATTCTGAAACTTATAGAATCAGATTTGAGGGGACTTTTGAAAAGGGTTTAAATAGTGTAATTTCTGCTAACCACTATTCACCCTCCCTCTAGTGGTGTTTATTGTAGGTGTTGTGGTTCAACATGCATGTATTAATACAAAGTGATGTGCCTTACTTGTGTATGTTTGACTTTCAAGGGCATTTTTGTTATTTTGGTTGCAAGGGTACTTTGGTCATTTACACAAGCTTATTTTTTGCGCAATGCTACAATTTTTACTCTATGGTCTTCTTATATATGGTATTCATGGCCTTCAGGTATCTACCAACCATATCTTATACAGACTTCGGTTTTCTCAAAATTCTTATTTATTAAAGTATGACATTTATATTGTCATACTATATGGTCTTCATGGTATTTTGATATACATTATTCTTGGCTTCTCTACAATCATTTTTTACAAAAACAATTGGTCATATTTTTGATAAAAAATCGGCACGCTTGAAGGAGAGAGAAGGAAAATCGGTTTAGATCAAATGGTGACATTTACTATGCACTCTACTCTTTCTTTTATCATTCATTCTTATTCATAAAATTTAATTTTTCACTCATTTTTTAAGCATAAAAAAGTGCATATATGTATGAATGAGGTGGAAAATCAAATTTTGACAATATACAAGACCACACTACGTGGACCAACCAAAACGTATGAGATCAACTTGTTGGCAAAACGCTGCCAAAATGGCAATATAGTTTCATAAAAACGGGTGGAATGTGAACCAAAAGGGCTGAAATGGTCAGTTCTCGAGCGTTTAAGATGTTCGAGAAGAATGAGGAATAAGGGTGGAGAGAACAAGGTGGAAGATATTATCATTTTGAATGCTCAATTTCCATGTCATTCTTGCTAAAGTGTTTGCCGTAAGGAGCTGAATAATGGTGTTCCAATCAAGTGTCTTAAAGGTGCCAAATGTGCAAAGTGGTGAGGTTTTCATCCAATCAAATGAAGACAAGTGAGATTGATAACAATGAAAGTAGAATGTGGCATCCTAATCACCCCAAGGGGTTTTTCACACCTATAAATAGGAGTGGAAAAGAAGAAAGAATACTTGCACCTTGAACTCTCTTGTTCCTCTCTTGTTCGTCTTCTTCATTCTTGTTCTCCATTCTTGCAGCTTAGTTATATTATTTTGAATTGTTATTTTGCTACAAATACACATCTTTGGTCATAAAAATTACAATTGATTAGGCAGTTTATAAGGCTAGCTCAATAAGTGGTGAGGCGTTTGGTTGTCTTTTGTTGTTAAGGTGCTGATTTAAGTCTTGATTGGGATTAGTGTATAGCTCATGCATCAAGAACTTTGTATATAAGGTGTAATGTGAACCATTTTAATAGTGAAAACCCAAAGAATGTATTCATTGGGACTGAAGTAGATCATATTGATCGAACTAAGCTAAATCTTCGATATTCTTGTTTTCTTTTTTGCTTTTCTGTTCTTGATAGTTTCAATACTTAACTTTGTGTATCAGTTTGAATAAAGAAAATGTGTTCAAAATCTTTGATTTTTGGTAACAATAAACTTCAGGATGTTAGCTTTCATTTGCAATAACAATCATCAAATTTTAGCAAAGTAAAGTCAGCCATTCAGCCTTTGTAAGATTATGATCCATTCTATCGACAGATTAATCCGTTCTCAAAAATTCGTTAAACATCTTTTCTAGTCAAGTCCTTTTGGAGTCTTAAATTACACATTTGAAGTTTTATTTTGGCACAAAATCAATCTTTTTCAGTGAGTACACACAAAGTTAGAGTCTTGCAATGTTTACCAACTTTGTGTCTAATTTTGTCAAGTCTGAGCACTTTAACGGTGATACTTATTTGACGGGTCAAACGTCCTTATTGTTTGCTCATTTTTTTGACAGATTTTGGTTAACACATTGAAAATAATTTCTGAAAAGCTCTATAAATTTTTGGAGTTATGTACTGAGAGTTACAATTTTTTTAAAAAAAAAGAATTTGATTTTGGAAAATTCAAAATCAAGTTAGACGGGTTTTCTAAAAGGCCTAATGTAATTTCCGATAACAACTATCCACCTTCTTCTAGTGGTGTTTGTTCATGTGATACGGTCCAAAAAATGGTATCATAGCCAGGTTACACGACAATTCAAAGATAAAAAATACCCACCCTTAATTCATATGAAGGTTTGTGTATAGGGTACATCCTTGACTCAATTCAAGGTTAGCAGGATGAGTACATTTGAACATTTCAAGAAGTTTGGAGCCTTTGTACCTTCTTAGTCAAAATCAAGGTCTTTGTAGCATCAAACTCAAGGTATTCTTTTTAATCGTACAATTTGCATTAATTCCTTGCAAAGGTGAATTAAAAGGTATGTCCACTCAACGCCCCCTATTATTTGATGGTAATAGTTTTTTACATTAAAAACTTAAGATGAGACTTTTCTTAATGGCTATAGACATCGATATATGGTCTATAATTGAAGACAAGATGATCCATACATGACCATGAAAATAGTACAAGTTAATGGAGTTACACAAGAAATAGAAAATATTAAAGTGAATGGACTGGTGAAGATAAGAAAAAGATGTCGATGAATGCTAAGGCTATGCAACTATTACTAAACGGACTTCGTAAATTTGAGGTTGGCTATGTTTCTAATTGTAATAACACATATGAAATGTGGAAGTCACTTGAATCAAAGCATGAAGGTACTAGTGCAGTTAAAGAATCTAAGAAAAATATGTCTGGGTAAGAATGTTTTAAAATATTACCGAATGAATCCATAGTCTCTATAGATTTAAGGCTTAGTAATGTTTTCAATGTCCTTGAGTCTTTAGGAAAATCATTCACTAACAAGGACAAGATACAAAAAGTTTTTTGGAGACTCCTCGCAGAGTGGGATCCAAAAGTTACTGCGATAGAAGAAACAAAGTCGATAACAAAAATGGGTGAGTTAATTGGCTCACATAAAGTCTAGGTAGACACTGCTATGTTCGTGTCATAGTGGATGACTTCTCACAATATACATGGACTTTGTTCCTAACTAACAAAGATAATACTGCATTAGAAATTAAAAAACTCATTAAACATCTTGAAAATTTATTTTGATTTAGTGTTACAAGAAGTAGAAGTGATAGGGGTGGTGAGTTTACGAATAAAGAAGTAATTAAAGTTTGTGATTCAAAAGGTATAAAACATGAATTATGTTGTGTGAAAGCCATGTTTTCAAATTATTATGGGTCGAAGATGTTAATTGCCAAGCTCTATAATAAATAGATTATCTATAAGAAAGATATTAAATAAGACATTTTATGAACTATTAAATGATAAACTACCCAAAATAGATTATCTACATATTTTTGGTTGCAAATGTTTTACGCTAAACACTAAGGATAATCCAGACAAGTTTGAACCAAAATCGATTGAATGTTGGATATTCAACCAACTCAAAAGCATATAGATATTATAGCATTACATTTCGAAAGATAATAGAATCCATACATGTAAATTTTAATGAAAACGTTCATCTTGAAACACATGATAAAACTCAAAAGAAGCATGATTCAAGTGTTGAGGATTTTCATAATGATGATGATTTCGTACTTAAGCCTATGAATGATCATTTAAAACCTACTCTTTCTGAGCATAAATTACTTCAGCCCCTAAAATAATTGATCAAGAAAATGTTCAACTAGAAGAATATAAATCAAATTTAAAAGATATTCAGATAGAATATGAAAATATACATACAAATGATATATTTAGACAAGAAGAAGGTGAACCTAGTCAACCTAAAAATTAGTGTCATATTAAAGATAAACAAAAACATCCCAAGGATTAATGATAGATGATATTAAACAAGGTATTAGAACACGTAGGAACATCAACCAAGTTGATTATGCTAAGTGGCATCCATTAATCTCCCATATTGAACTCAAAAATGTTAAGGAAACATTAAACGACTCATTCTGGATAGATGTCATACATGAAGAATTAAATTATTTCATTAGAAATGATGTATAAGGTTTAGTATCCAAACCAGACAGCAAGACCATCACAGGCACTAAATGGGTATTCAGAAACAAAATGAACAAACAAAGAAATGTAGTACACACGCAAATCTTTAGATCTTGGAGTTTGTTTTACAATAACTTTGTTACGCCCCAAAATTTCATTACATCAGTATGTGTTTATATCGTATTTTAGTAACATTCGAAATATGCTCGAGTACTAAGTTATTCGGTATATCGGTATACTTGTGAATTTGATAACGAACACCTTTGAGTACACGATAAAATTTATATAATACTAGTTGGTAACAACTTAAGTTATTATACTAAATTAAATAAAAGACATGACACAAGAAATTAGGACTACTTAAATAAAGGTAAAAAGAAAGAGGGCATAACAAGATATTTTGAAAAGGAAAAATAATATATATATATATATATATATATATATATATATATACATATATATATACACACACACACACTCAAAGTGATCCAACAACCAATTGAATATGATGATTTGCCTAAGTATTGCACAGCATGTTTTCGACTTGGTCATGACGCGGCAGAATTTAGAAAACAGACCTCTACAGAAATAATGACTCAATTTGAACCACCACAAAATAAGCATTTAGATCCACGAAATAAGGACAAAAAAGCAACGATGGACACCCAAGAAGAACGCTCCAGAGACAACAATTCAATTCAAGGCTGCAGCAGATCCATCTTCTAATCCAGAATTTTACGATGTTGACCTGCTGTAGGATATTCCAGCCTCACCATTGGTACCATCTCCTGATATTTGCCCAATTACAGTGTCCAACACTCAAGATTTAGAGCGTCTTCGAGGCTTTGATGACTGCATGTTGGGGGATACATCACAGCCAAAAGAAGGTGCATATTCAGCATCTGATAGTGAATTGACTATCCCGCTCAATATTAATCTCTTGGATCCTCAAGGCAGACATATATACGATTCTATGGCAAATGAATTTCAAGCAATTTTTGTTGATAATAGCCGGTCTGTTGGAGATCAACAAACACATCGTGAACATCTTGAGGATGCGCCACCCCCACGAATTATGCGTCGATCGCAATATGATGTACCTGCTTCCCCAAGATTAACTAGGTTGCGCACAGCTCATCTCTCTAATTCCTTTGATGCTTTATCACAATGAAGATTTTAATATGGAATGTGTGGGGATTCGAACCTCGGAGTCCAGAGTTCAGTCGTTAATTCGCCAGTATAATTTGCATTTGCTCATTATCATAGAACCAAAGTCATGTGTATCTTCTTTGTTGACTTATTGTCTAAAATTTGGTTTTACAAAAGATGTGTCTGCTAATGACAATCATATTTGTTTTTTTGGAGGGAGACTGTTTTCATTAGAAGATGAATGCGCTGGAATCCAAAATCACTCGCTCAAGCTTAAATGGTTAGCCACAGGAGATATTTTCTGGTTCACTACAGTTTATGGCTTGCATACGGTCATTACTCATCGTCCATTGTGGGCTGACTTAAATGAGTTGTATACATCGTTGGATAGTCCTTGTCTGTTAGGTGGAGATTTTAACATCTTTGAGCATAAGGGCCGTTCTACTCCATCCTTGCGATCTTTGCAGGATTTCAATGACATAATTGTTACATGTTCCCTACAAGCAATTCCATATCGAGGATCCATATTTGCATGGAGTGATGGATGTAGTTTGGGTCAGGTCTGGCGTCGGTTGGACAGATACTTATGCTCATTATCTTTTGTGGATTTATTCCTGACAATTTACAATGAACATCTTAATCGTGCTACGTCTGATCAGTCACCCATTCTTTTTCATTGTGACCATGATATACCTCGTACTTCTACGAGCTTTTGATATCTTGATGCATGGGTAACACATCTGGATTTCGACAATCTGGTTCGCAGTCTATGGGGATCATTTCCTACAGTTGGGGGAATGTGGGGTTTTTTGGATAAATTGCGTAGGCTCAAATTTCATCTTCGTCGATGGAATAAGGAGGTCTTTGGAAATATTTTTGACGCAGTAGCAGCAGTAGAAGAGGAGGTTACACGATGTGAGCATGCTTATGATATTTTTGGGGCTGGAAATGACTGCGAGAGGTATCATTATAGCATTGCTAAACTTTGGTTGGCACAAACACGGGTACTGATGTATTGGAAGCAAAAGGCGAACGTGAAGTGGCTTCAAGAAGGTGATGCAAACATCTCCTTTTACCATCAAATGGTTAAAGATAGACGCCGCCGCCAACTTATAAGGAAAATCAATTGGGAAGATGGGGCAGAATGCACTATTTATGCAGACATTGAGGAGGAAGCAGTTGCCTATTTTCAGCGTCTATTCTCGGATGAATAGGTAGGAGATACCGAGCCCATATTATAGCATATAACTTGCGATATGTTGGAGGAGGATAATATGGCATTGCTGGCTATGCCACAATTGCAGGAGGTCAAACAAGTTGTATGGGATCTTAGTCCTTCAAGTGCCGCTGGTCTAGACGGATATCCTAGTTCTTTCTATAGACATTTTTGGACAACCATTGCAGACGATGTGTTAAAGGCTATCCAAGAGTTTTTCTTGGGTGTTTATGTTCCCTAGCAGTTAGCTGCAGTGATGATTACTCTGATCCCAAAAACACCGACCCCACGAACTTTTGTAGTGATGATCGCAGGAACAGGCCAGTTTCATGGCTGGACGAGGAATAACAGAACAAATTCTTTTAGCACAAGAGATGATTCATGCTATTGATCGACCCTCGTGTGGAGGCAATGTTATGGTTAAATTAGACATGGCAAAGGCTTTTGATCAAGTCAGTTGGACTTATCTGGAGCGAATTATGCTTAAAATGGGTTTTCAACCAAGGTTTGTGCGTATTGTGCTGAATAATCTTCGTGCTACTCGTTGCTCGGTCATTATTAATGGTAAACCGGTCGGTTTCTTTTTGGTAAGTCGTGGAGTTAAAAAAAGGGACCTATTGTCACCTTTGCTATTTATTCTGGCATCTGAGGGCTTCTCTTGTGGCTTAAACGACATGAAGCAATCAGGCTCACTATGAAGATTTAATGCAGGCAGAACCCCATCAGTTTTTCATTTGGGATTTGCTGATGACTTGTTAATTTTTCTTAATGGATCGAATAGAAATTTAGCCAAATTTTAGGATTTTTTGTTGGCTTATCAAAGAGCATCTAGACAACTCATCGACTATCATAAAAGCCAAGTTGTAGTAGGGGCTTCAGCTAATAGACACAATGCATCTCAAATATTAGGCATGCGGCTTGTTTCTTTGCCCATCAAATATCTTGGCTCTTTCCTATATAAAGGAGTCAATAAGGCTTCTTATTGTGCACCTCTTTTACAACATTTCGATGCAAAAATAAATGGATGGTCATCAAAGCTACTCTGTATGGCGAGAAGACTTGTTTTAATACGTTATGTTCTCAATACCATACCTATACACATTATAGCCTGTTCATGTTTGCCCAAAGGTGTCATTGCAGTGTTAAACAGGAAAATGGCAAAGTTTCTTTGGCATGATCAACATCATTGGGTATCATGGGATTCTGTCTGCACTTCAACGGAATCTGGGGTCTGGGGCTTCGCTATCTATTATGTTTGCAGAAGGCATATGATTGCCCACTATGGTGGAAATATCATCATGATAATTCATTGTGGGCGCTCTACTGCAGGCAAAAATATAGTTCGCAATCAATGATGTACTCTCATATTTATGATTCCCCGGGTTGGAAACGTCTTTGTCATGTAAATGAATTCATGCAAACAAAAACAGAAACAACCCATTCGGTACTACACTAGACGCTAGATCCACATGGCCAGTTCTCAATTAAGTCAACGTATCTCGAAGTTGCACAACTACATGTTCCGTTCCCTTATTCAAAGTATATATGGTGGCCTAACATGCATCCTAGCATGCGTATTTTCTTGTGGAGATTATGGACATGATCGCTCCTGTTAGTTGATCATGTACGGAGTTGGTTGACAATTTTTCCTTCTCAATGTCCATTCTGTAAACATGCTTGGAATAGGCAGGATCACATCTTTTTGCATTGCCCCAGGATAAATATTCTGTGGTGGGAGATTGCCATTCTGTTGTATGGCCCTTTGCCTCAAAGACAAACTCTTAAGGGCTATCTTGTGCGTTGGTGGTAGCGTTCTTCCACTGCAAACATGCATGGACAATTACGGGCTGTTGTGCCACAAGTGGTGGTTGGATAATCTAGAAAGAATATGCTTCTATTAGGTTTAGTGAAGAACAGTTCTCCTATCAGCATCTATATAATAGAGTTCATACAACTATTTATACATGGTGCTCTGCTGTAAATGGATGGAAATTTGCACAAAATGTTCCATCTTTGGTTGCTGCATCATTCTCTCCTCCATTGCACACAAAACGAATTAAAATCATGCACTGGAATTTGCCTCCTTCTGGAAAACTAAAACTAAATATTGATGCGGCCGTTGGGCGTCGGCTTTCAGCGGGTGGGGCTGTCCTTCGGAATGATCGTGGTGTCATTGTCTCAGTCGTATGTTTTGGTTTGCCAGCTACACCTCCCTTGCGGGCTGAACTGCAAATGCTTCTTATGTCCTTACTCTTTTACGCAACACATCATGATCGACTTATTATTGAAACAGACAGTCTTGGATTACTATCGGTGTTATCAGCTGGTTTACGTACCTTTACTACAATTCAATTACCTCTGGAGGTTAAGGTGGCGGTAGCAATGGATATTACATTGCCATCATTACGTCTCCTATAGGGTTTGCTCTACTTCTTGTTGATTGCCTGCTCCCATTATTGGGGCAAGCAACATGATGCATTTTGTCATTAAATTTTTGGTTATCTGTATGCTTTGCGATATGCTATTAATGTTCATCCTTTGTTGTCTCTTTGTACGAGTGGTGCACATGCTCTCCTATCCGTGGTGTTGTACCCCGCCGAAAAGTCGTATAGTACTTGAAGACTCATATAAGTGAATTAATAAAGTGGTATCTTCCAAGCGTCTTTCACCAAGTTTCCTTAGTGATTCTTTCATTTTAGGATGATAAGCAAATGATATAATCAATTCAAGCATGAGTTAGGGACTATATGCAGTGACCAATTCATTCCCAAAGTCTTAAGAAAATTTCGGCCACAAGGTTTAAAAAGGGCCTTAAAGGGTTTTTCCTAAATTATAGGAGAGTTTAATCTTAAGGGCCTCCCTAAAATAAAGCCAAATGAAAATCAAGGAGTGTAAGTAGTGGGCAATTCTTCCCCAAATTCTTGGAGAATTTCGGCCTAGCCCAAGGGAAATTGGGAATTTCCTAACTTTATTTTTAAAACAAGAAAAAGGGAAACAATTAAAAAGGGGGCAAATACCCACATGGCTTCTTATTAAACTCATTTGGAGAGAAATTAAGCATGGTAAAGTTCCCCCCCAAGGAGTCAAAACCGCCCCCCCTGGTTGACCAAGAAAGATTACCATGGTTACATAATATTTACTACAAGGTTAAGGAAATAACTCTAGTTGGATAAAGTAACCTAGGTTAGCCATAAAGTAACTATAGTTGACATAAAGTAACTATAGTTGGCATAATGTAACTATAGTTGGCATAAAGTAACTATAGTTGACATAAAGTAACTATGGTTGACATAAAGTAACTATAGAACTAAAGTAACCTTGGTTGGGCAAAAAGTAACTAAGGCTAATTAACTCTAATTAGCCTAAACCAAGCTATGGAAAACTCCCTTCCCTCTTACTACTACCCACGGTTACCTCCTTTAACCAAGGGGAAAGAAAACTTTCTTCAAAACAACTCTAGAATATTCAACTCTCAAGAAGTCACAATGGAGCAAAGAGATTTCCCCATTTCTCAATTGTAATATACGGCTAGTGAAGAAGGTCAAAGAACCATCTTCAAGCTCCAAGAATCCATCTAGGTAAGTGTATGATTAAATCTTCTAAGTGAGTTCTATATTTCAAAGGATGAAACTCACAATATACCCTCCTTTTTCCCTGCTAAAAACGTGACCTACAAAGGGTCACTAAGTGAGGATTCTTCAAGCTACTAAGGAGAAGCTAACATCTTGGTGGTTTGAATCCATTTCAAGATCCATTCAAGCTTCATTTTGGTAAGATGAATCTAGCCTCAATCTAGCTCCATTCTTCATTTCAAATGGTAGCTAATGTTCTCCTTCTTCTCCTCTTCAAAAACGTGTGCTATGAGTAAAGTGGAGGAAGACTTCATTCTATTTCAACCAAGGTTCAAGCAACGGAAAAGCTCTAAGGTTCAAGGAGGCAAGTATACTCTAGCCAATCTTGCCTTATTTGTGAAGTGCATGCTTGAATGACTAGCCATTTTTAAGTTATGAATCTTAGTTGGAGATTCTAAGAACAAGACATGAACTTAGTTGATGTAAAGAAAAGTGTTGGTATGAAAGTGACATGTTCTAAGCGTAAATGGCAAGACTGTTGGTATGAGTCATGTGTAGCCTAAAATGAGTTATGAGACTTGAAATAACTATGTTTAAATGTGTATTTGATGTATAGTAAGTCATCTTAATAAATGAAGTTGGTTGAAGGATGTTTGAACAATAAAAAGGTGAAGAAGTGCTGAAACTACTGGAGCTGACAGATTTGTGTTGCTGATTGTGTGACTTGAGAACGAACCTTAGAAGTTTTCTATTAAGCTAAATTTTTACATGAAACTAGCTCTGTGTGTGTAGTACAAGTGAGAGTTGGAATTGCAGTAAAAAGAGTTATGGTTTATTTTTAATAAATTATTTGGTAAAACTGCTCAAGAAGAAATTACTGGAACTGGGCAGAACTGTGTGACGTTTTGCATGACCTGAAACTGAATCTTAGGAGTATTCAAATTAGCTTATTTTTGGTGTGATGTTAGCTTCATATGTATATGAAATGTGTGAGTTTGAATTTCAATAAAAGGAGTTGTGGTTTGTCCTTAATGAAGTTGTTAGTAAGAAGTGGTCAAACAGAAGTACTGGAACTGGACAGATTTATATGTTATGTTGAACGACCTGAACATGAATCTTAGGAGCATTCAAATTGGCTAATTCTTGGTATGGTGATATCCTTATGTGTATGTGAAATGTGAGAGGTGGAATTGTGATGAAAGGAGTTGTGAATTATTATTAATGAAATTGTTGGTGAAACTGCTCAAACAGAGTTGCTGGAACAGGACAGTTTTGAGTAGTAAGTTGTCTGGCTTGAACATGCACCTTAGGAATATTCAAATGAGCGGATTTTTGGTAGGATGATAGATTGATGTGTTTATGACATCTGTGAGTTGGAATTTTGGTAAAAAGAGTTGTCGTTTGGTCACACTTTATTTCGTGATACAACTGGTCAATCCAGTCTCTGCATGTACCCAATTTGGGAAAGTAATTAGATGATCCCTTTAAACTTATTGAATTGCCTTGGAAATTTTATGGTAATTACTTAGGGCATAGATGTGCATGTTCATGTAAAGAAACCAGCCTAAAACCACCATTTTGATGGTTAACAATTGAGCTGAAGTTAGTGGTACAAAACTGGAAATAGGACAGTTTAATGTCTTAAGTCGTAAGGCTTCGATCTTGATCATTTAGGCTTGAATGTGATGTTTAGCCGTATGAATACTGTTCCTTGGTGAATTAGCTATGTTTTCCAGGTGATGGATCAAAATGAATAAAGTTTTATGACCCACGAAACTGAGGTAAGGCTGTACTGCCCTGCTGATTTCAGCAGTACCTTTGATGATAGTATGATGTTTTAAGGTAGTTAGATATTTCGGAATGTTACGAAATTTTAATAGCATGTGTCTAAGCCTTCATTATGCATATGTATGGCATGGGTTTATGAATATGAGCACGAATTGATGAGCACGAGGCTGTATGAACAGAATATGATTGCTGGACAGTTTTTTCAGTTTAAAAGACAAGTCCGTGCATGCATGATTATGATGCATTTGTTCACGAGTCGCATAATGCATGTCATACATTGCATCATCTTCACGTACATGATTTACATCATGTCTTTTTATGAGAAAGAAAGATGAAAAGCGTTTCAAAAGATGATTTTGTTTTGTAAAGAATGATTTTCCCACCGGTACCGTGTGTGAGTATGAACTTGGCAGTATGATGACGTTACCGTTCCGAATCCGGGAATAATAGATTCGAAGGGGAGACGTTACCGCCTCAGATCTGGGAAGATAGATCTGAACATAAGAAAGATGACGTTACCGTTGCGAATCCGGGAATAATAGATTCGAAGGGGAGACGTTACCGCCTCAGATCCGGGAAGATAGATCTGAACACTCTATTGTTTTACGACGATGATGATTTTTAAAGAAAAGCATGAAAGTTCATATTTCCCTTATCATCTCTATGCATCACACGTACATATGCATGCATATTACATTCATGTAGCGACACATGAGATTTAAGTTGTGATGACCTCGTAGACCCTAAGTGATGATTCTTATTGTGTTATTCATCAATACGAGTTACAGTCTTTTAATGTTATATTCTGTTTGGAGTGATGATTTTAATTAAGTTATGATCTTGCTACATTAAGTGATTATCCTTATTGAGTATTGGACGGAGGACAGGTTTTCATGTTTTCATTATGCACTGCAATTGCATAATCATACGCATTGCATATGGTCATGAGCATGATGTCGAGTCTATATACACTGAGTTGTGTCTTTACGTGCTTCGTGACTAAGTTATGATTTTGTTGCCTTAGTGGCTATTGACGGAAGGATGAGATGCTAGCTAAATGCTAGAAGTAATGTTACTTAGGTTATGACCTTGTTATCTTTCGTTACCTAAGTTGCGATCTTATTGCTGTTGTTATGTAAGCTATGATCTTATTCCTTTATCATTAAGTGATGATTCTATTCCCTTGGTGGCATTTGAATGGAAAGACAGGTATGATGGTAAGAGACCAAATTTTTGGGGATTTGGTTCTTGGGTGTACTTTCCATTTAATGCATGATTGTTTATGGTGTACTTGCTGGTGACTTTGTCACTCACCCCCTATTTTTCCTCCCAGAGGCTGCAGGGAACAAGGTAGAATGGATTGAGGATGGACCTAGAGCCCCTACCCGTGAGTGTAGCGAAGGATGGACAGATTAGGAGACGTGACTTGACGATTATGACTGATGACTGATTATGTAGTTGTGATGGGAGACATCTACTTTTGAGAATTTCGATACTTTGATTTGGGTTGTAAAACAAAGAATGATCTAGTGGATGTTTTTAATTTAAAGTTTTAAATTCTGCCACGGTTTCGCATACTTATCTGCGTGTAAGCGCGAAAATCCATGCATTATACCATGGATCATGATACGTATGAGACGACGCCTAGTACTCTCCTTAGTGAAGTACGGCGGGTGCACCGACTCTGCGGGGCCGGGGTGCGGGGCGCCACACGTGGTGGTCACAAGCGTATGGAGTCCCAGTATGGTTGGCTTGTTCTTTCATTGTATGTTGTGATCCGCCGGGTTTCATGCCAACTTGGAGAATTCCAATCACACAGCAGCAGCAGAATGGTTTCTTAAGGTCACGATGCCTGCCTCGGGGCCTGTATGTCAAGGAGTCTCAGCTCAGACTTAGTTCTTTTCTCTACTGTAATTTTTTCCTTCAATTCTCCTGTTGTATAAATACGTACGCTTTTTCCTTTGCCAGGGTTTTATCCACAAGGGTGGTTTTACCTGGCAAGGTTTTAATGCAGCATATCATATACGAATGGAGATTGGATCTTATTATTGCGCTTCATCATCGCTTTTCATATGATGACATTCTTACATTTGTGTAATATGGTATTCCTCCACCATAAGTGAGGCCATTCCTTAATAATATTAAACTTTCATAAATATATATATATATATATATAATGGCCGGCCACCTAGGAAAGAAAAAGGAAAAGATTTTTTGTGGTTAGATTAATACCTGACAAAATGTCAAATGTAGAAAATTTTGTAAGGAACCAATGATGAAATTTTGTCCTATTCTACCCACACCAAGGTCGGCCACTTTCACAAAAATAGGAAGAAGAGATTTTTTGTTACATTCACTAAGGAGTAATCATACCATCTTACAACTTTCTTCCAACTCCTTACACACTCAACAAGTTAAGCCACCCTCTCCCTCCCTGCTTCTTTTAGGCCGGCCACCCCACTCAAAAGGAAGAGAAGATTTTCTCTTCTTACGCTCTATGTCAACCATCATTCAGCCTACCCCTAATACATCTAAATCTTTCATGATGAAAAATATCCCCTCCTCCAAGAAACCCCCAATAGGCCAAAAGCTTAGAAAAGGGGAAAACCCCCTTCTTTCCTTCCATTCTACACTTTAACAATTTTAACTTTCAAACCAAACTCTCTCTTTCCCCTCCAAGAATAAAACAAGTCTTCCAACTCCTCCCTCATCCACTTTGGACGAGAGTTAGGCAAGGAAGAACCAAAAGGAAAACTTCCATTCTTCATCTCACACCATCATCCAAGACAAGATTTAAACTTCCTCTTATACTAGGAGTAGTGGCCGAAATTCTTGTGGAGTCAATAATCAAGAAAGAGAAAGGAAAGGATTTCATATAGAATGACTTTAAGTTCTTCCATTATCTATTTCTATAGTTTCTCACTAACTCTTCCATTTTGTACCCCCTACCTATGGCCTTTAAGGAGGAAAAAGGAGAAAGTTTTTTCCAAGCCAAGTCATGAAATCTTAACCTTAAAATAAGAACTAAGTGAGAAAGACAAATACCCTTCCTAGATCCTTCATGGATTTCGAAAAATTAAGTATATATGTTCATACTAAAGTTGAATCATTCATGAAGCATGTTCAATGTTTTAGTAGCAAGAATATGTAAAAATTTCGTTTAATGTGATGTATATGTTGTGCTATGTGACCTTTATAAAAATCGACCAACACTAAAAATATGGATTCATATGTATAAATAAAATGAAATGAACAACTCTTATGTGATGTATGAAGAAACTAATGAAAGAAGATAAAGTCATATGATATGTCAAGTAAAGAGCACTAAGAATATAACTTTGATACACTTGTTCATGTATTTTCTGTGGTGATCATCATCTATGTATTTTCTATGGTGTTTCGTTTTTTATATGTTTTGGTGGTCTTGTTTTAGCATGTCTATGGATGCATCATAGTCATAACTAATATGCTAGATCACGAATGTTGTCATTGATGATCATCATGCTCATATGTTCATATACATATATACACACACACAAGTGCGGTCAAAGGGACCATTTTTAGCTCCTTACTTGAGCTTGATCATTCATCTTCATGACGTTGTATAATAGTGATGGTCATAGCTCGAGAAGGTAAGTTTTCAGGGTTTCCATCATCCTTATGTTGTATGTATTTTTTATGTTGATCTTAACTTTGAAAGTCATTATTTTGATGATAACAAATATGCATGTAGTTAGAATGAATGCTAAACTCAAGATATATGTTTAAGATATGAAAAAGAGGAGATTTATGTGGTTATGGGCAGTCATAATATTCGGCCATAAGGCCCTAAAAGGGAATAAATAAGTTGTTACATGTTGTGAAGATATATTTTTTTAGGTGAAGGACGGGCGGTACCGTCCAAGTATTTTATTAATAATTTTGCTCTCACTTGTGACGGAGGAATACCGTGATTACATGATTTTTCAATCTATGGTGGGAGACTCTCCCAAACTAAGCAATGAAGAAAGACAAAGGTCCAAATGGATCGAAAGGTTCTTGAAAGCAGTAAAATACAACAAAATAAAACATGTAAAAACAAAGTATTAACAAATGGAGTGCAGCTCTTCCGTGTTGAATGAACTATGCGATCTCGATAGAGGCATAACTTAGGTGGCTTAGCATATCCATGGTAGGATCCGAGCATCTTGCAGGCAGGTAAAGCAAACATTAGAGCAGGCAAAAAGTAAGTCAATTCATTCGAAAAAGCATGGCAGGAACAGGCCAGGCATACCAAGGTTGCTTTGGTGTTAGCGAACCAAAGCAACAGGTGTTTGTAAACAGTAAACTCCAGAAAAGTTGATAGCTCCAGTGCAAAGTTCCGTATGTAATTTCCTCAAAAAGAAAATGACCAGATAAATACGATGGTTGCAATTAAAACTAAAGTAGATAAAAGGAGTGACCAAACGTATAGGCATACCCAGGTTGCTCGAAGTCTAAATACTGTGGGCAACAGATATAGATCATCACCAACCCACAAGGGAGATAAGAATGCTAAATATAGAATCCAACATGAAAGAAACCATACCCATGTTGCCTGCATTTGTATAATGCATGCAACCTCCAAAAAGCTCAATGGTTTGCTAAAGTCTGAGAGCATCAATAGAAGCGTCCGTATAGTAGAATCCACAAGCCACTGAAGGAAGAGAAGCAGCTGGAGTATATAATGTAATAGCCGGAAACATGCGCCCATGGTGTGCCAAATGATGTGCGACCATATTTATTTCACACGGGATATAATTGAGGCAACTTCCAGTAAGATGAAGAAATGATTGTAGTCGCAAATATTCCTACAGTGAAGAAAAATCTGTGGCATGCACCACCTGCTTGCAATCTGTCTCGGCCAATAAATTGCGATGTAGCCGTCCGAAGAAAAGTAGACTGTATAGCAAAGCTCGAATTTCTACACGTAATGGTGAGAGAGCAGGTAAGGCAAAAGAGATAGCCACAATCATATGTCCCTCAGAATCTCACAAAATTGCTCCAGTCGACGCCATTGTAGATCCTGCAGATGCATCAACATTTAACTTTAACTTTCCTGATGGTGGAAGCATCCATTTTATGATACGTGCATGCCTGATCTGTAGGTGAGGAATAAATCCTACCAAGAATAGTGTAGGGACGTTGGATGCTAGTTTTGTGCCATGCAAAGTGGAAGACCAATCATAATAATATTGCCGAGCCATGGAATAAATACTAGAAGGAAGAAGATTGGCGGCACCATACGTCCTATTTGTGTAAACTTTCCATACTGCCCAGCAAACCATTATCGGGCCAACAACTCGAAAATGCCCCAAAATTGTTCGAGATGTAGAGGAGAGCCACCACTTGAGCAAATGAGATCGAATTGTTGTTTCAGTGCATGGGGGTCCATTCAAGATCCATGAGAATCGTGACCAAACATCTTTGACATATAAACACTGAAGAAAGATGTGATCCAAATTGGCAGAATGTGTGCGACAAAAAGGACATAGTGTTGGACAAACTTGTGTAAAACATATTAAATTGTCCTCCATAGGCAATGCCCGATGAAATAAATGCCATAGGAAAAAGCTCGCGGACATAGGCAACCTCAGCCACCAAATGTACTTGTGTGAATATAACTGAACATGAACCACACGGACATCATCATATGCATTAAGAATAGTAAACGTACCAGATGGAGACGAACGCCATTGCAGAGAAGAGTCTATGGTAGTTAGCGAAGAGCAAACCGTATGGGTTGAACATATTCGCTTCCAGCCGGGCGAGTCATATATCCATGGAATATAATCCGAACGATGGTCATAACAAAGACACATGTATATTGTCCATGGTGTATTTTTTGTTTGATAAATCCATCATAGCTTGCAATCGTATGCCTGCTGTATCCATGGTATATTGCAAATACTAACTCCTCTATCCCCTTCAGATAGACAAAGCGATGAGAATGATGTCCAATGATAACAAGAACCCCAATAAAATGGGCTATTTTTCCTGCTAATAGCATGCATCATACTTTTGGGCAATCTAGCCGATGCTAACAAGTGTAAGGGTATTGTCGTGAGGACAGAGCGGACCAGGATGAGTTGACCTCCTGGGGTTAACAGCTGTCGTGCCCAACCCATTAGCTTTGCATCAAAATGTTGCAAAAGTGAAGTACAATAACGTGCTTGATTAATGCTGCGGTATCCAATTGTGCGCAGTGATGAAGACACGACATAGGAACAAGCAACAAACTGACTTTTACTATAATTCACCAATTGTCTAGATGCCTACTGATAAGCTGCTAGAAAGCTCTGGAAAGCTTGCAAATTTCGTGTTGAACCATTTAGGAATATAAGAAGGTCATCAGCATATGCCAAGTGAGACACCGGCTGAACTCTGCCTGAAGAGAATCCATTTAGCGCACCGCTATGAAAGAGCTAGTTTAGGACACGACTAAATCCTTCAGAGCCAATAATAAACAATAAAGGTGATAAAGGATCACCCTGGTTCACACCCCTTGTTGGTGAAAAAGACCCATACATTGCCCCATTGATTGAAACTGAAAGTTTTAAGTAGTGCATATTATTCATAATTATACGTATCAAGCGCTCATGAAAGCCAAGCTTTTTTATAATATACTAAAGATAAGTCCAGTTAACACGATCAAAAGTTTTAGCCATATCCAGCTTTATCATCACATTTGCTCCTCTTGTTCGTTTATCCATAATATGTACCATCTCATTTGCTAGAAGAACATGTTCACCAATATCATGGCCCTGCAAAAAACCTATCTGCTCCTCTAAAATAATCTTAGGGAGAAGAGGCGCCAGTCGAGAGGCAATAATTCTAGTCGTGACTTTACTTATGAAATTAGATAAACATATTGGCCTATAAACCGCATACAAAGTAGGATGTTCCTTCTTAGGGATAATGTAATGAGGGAAGAGATCATAACCTTAGACGCTGGCACTCCGAGAAAGAACTCTTGAACCGCACACAACACATCCAATCGAATGACATCCCAACATGTGCGAAAGAAATGACCAATAAAGCTGTCAGGCCTAGCCGCACTGTTTGGATTGAGATTCCATATTGCGTCTTTAACTTCGGCAATGTCTGGAATGGCTAGTAAGCTTGCATTGTCCTCCTCTGTAATCAAAGTAGGAATGTGGGATAGAAAAGAAGCAACATCTGTCACAGGCTCATTAGAGAATAGCCGCTGAAAATAAGCTACAGCAGCCTGCCCTAGCGCGTCATTGTCTTGGAGTATTACCCCGTCCTTGGTTTGAATGTGACGAATCCTCTGTCGTCGATGTCATTCCTTGACCAATGTATGAAAATAGGCGGTATTGGCCTCTCCCTCTGCCATCCAATGTATTCGGGCTTTTTGAGACCAATATGATGCTTGTGCCTTTTGTGCATGCACCAAAAGAGCCTCCGCAAGTGAAAATGTCGTCTTATTTGCAGGAGTAGGAGAATCGTCATAGATTTTTTCCATGCTAAGATAATTAGACTCTGCCTCTTTAGACTAACTGAAAATGTTTCCAAAAACCAGACGGTTCCACCGTTGTATATCACTTTTAACCAGACGAAGTTTATTATAGAAGCCACTCATTCCCCTTGTCATGGGATACTGCCGCCATTGAGATGACACAAAAGAATAAAAATCTTCACGCAAGGACCATGCAATCAGATATCTGATTGGACCCTTGGTGTTGCCCGCGATAGAGAACATTTGAGTAATATTAGAGAGTGGTCTGAAGTGGCACGTGGCAAATGATGGACAATTATATCGGCAAATAAATTAGCAAAGGATGAACTACATAACATGCAATCCAAACGGCATAATATTCGGCCTTGGCCATGTCCGCGAGCCCAAGTAAATAAAGATCCCATCGTAGGAATGGACTTCTACTGACAATGATGGACACATGCATTAAAATCCTCTAACAAAAGAAGCGTTGGAGTAGAACGACCTCTGTGCTCATCCAACATTAGAAATGTGTTAAAGTCTCCTCCAACGACCCATGGGACTGTTTTTGTCCAAAAGTGATGTATCAATGAATCCCAAAGCAATTTGCGCTCTGCAATGGTATGCCTGCCATACACTACAGGCAATCCAAACTGTTGTTGTGTCTGCCGCCATTTATATTGCAATAAAGATGTCTGAGCTCCATGATCAATATGCAGAAGATCAAAAACAGACGAATGCCAGAAAACCCATATATTGTCATTGGAAGTATGAATTGCATGATCATATCGCAACTTTAACCAATAGTATGTAATATTCGAGGTTGTTGCTTAGGCTCTATAACAACCAACATATCAACTGGATGTTCTCGCAGCATATGCAACAAACGATCAACGGAGGTACAAAGTCCTCATACATTCTAGATTAGCATAATCATTGTGAAAGATCAAGAACCACACCACTATGCATTGCACTTCGTGTCAAAACATTAGATGGTGGACGAGGAGGTAGTTCCTTCCTTGTCCGTCGACGTCGACGAGGGGCCACTGGGATAAAACCGTCATCGTCTGCAAACACAGTGGCGAAACACTCATGTAGAATGACATCATCAGTAGAAAGTTTAGGGCAATGAAGAAGACGCTTACTAATTGAGTCCGAGGCTTGCCGTATCTGTTGACAGAATTCTAAACAAAAGTTAGGATCAAATATATGCTCCTAGACAACGGTTTGACCTACAGCAGAATCTGAGCATTGACACACATCAGGATCATCAGTAGTTTTACTTTGTAAAAGCAAATCTCCGGTGGCTGCATTAAGGATAGCAAGATCCTGTTTAGAAATGATAGTAATAGTTGGTGTTGCAGGCGGTGGCGGATCTCCTCCTGGAATCTGGGAATCTGCATGGGCTGCATGTGGGAGGGTATCTTGCGTGAGAATCGTTATAGGGGTTTCAGGATTTATAGATGGACGGACAGATTTCTTGAGAGCCCATCTGGTTGCAGGCTTGGAGGGTTTTGGCGGCACCGCTGGCTGGGAGTCATCACAAGCTCCGACCTTGTGACCTAGGCGACGGCAGTCTGTACAAAATGGTGGCAACTCTTCATATATGATTTGCTGTTGAATGATCTTTTGTTTACCCTGCAAAAAAACCTTCTTTGGCAAATCTTTGGAGATGTCCAATTCCACACAGACTATGGCGACTGACGGCAGAAGGACATCCGCAGTTGCCACATTTAACTTTACTAGATGGCCTGCAACACGCGATATTTCAAAAAGGGCTGAGCGATGATGGAAGTGTAGCAGAAATCCTGGAAAAATGATCCAGATGGGGACGATAGGAACATCAGTCGCGGGGTTGAAATCCACAGTCCACTTGGTAACCTTCATCGTACATCTTGCGATCGTCCAAGAGCAACGAGTGAAGCACCGAAGGTAATCCGGTTCATGAGAAAATTGAATCAATACATGAGATTGATCAAGAAGGGTGATTTTTATATCAGAACAGAATCCAATTCGATCAAAAATAACTCGGATGAGTTTGAGAGGTGGCCGACCAAACAAAAATGATCCAACGAGAGTGAGACGGTGAGGCTCAGCTATGGCGTCAATTTTTGCATCTGAGAAGGAGATCATGAGATGACCTTTGTGTTTGGAGATGGATTTAGATGAGATGGGGATGGATGGGCCATTGGAGGTGATAACAGCAGCAAAGGAGCGGCTATCGCCGCCGCGATCGTCTGGGGGAGAAGGGTGCGCCATTCTTCCAGTTCTATTATACCTTATGAAGATATATATATATATATATATATATGTATATATATATACATACATATATATATATATTGATTAGCCGCTCAAGGAAAATGATTATCTCCTCTCTTCGTGCGATTCGGCGGCTGCCCCTTTGCATTCCGACGACAGCCTTCCTTCATCCTTCATCCTTGTTACTTCACTTTTCCGTTTCGCACCTTTCGCCATGACAACATCAAACCCTATGGCACCTCCATCGCAGCAACCGCCTCCATCAACCACACGACCATACGCATCCATACTCTCATCACCATCAAGTGCAATCCCTTCCAAGCCGATTCATAGGTATAAGGGTGATCCTATGATCACATTCACGGATGAGGAGATACAATCTTTGGACGCTCCATATAGATTCACGCTCGTGGGAACATTTTGGTACGGGCGTCCTCCGCTTGCTACGATCCGATCGACCATTGATCGCGTGGGATTCGCAGGGTCAGTTAAGGTGGGATTACTTGACTCATCTCATGTCTTACTTCATTTTGATTAAAAGCAAGATTACTATCACTTTTTTTCACATCGGGGATGGATGATCTCCGACAAACATATGCGCGTCACTAAATGGTCTCCCGATTATGATCCTGCTGTCGAAATGCCCATAGTTCCGATATGGATCTCGTTCCCTGGACTCCCGATACATTTCCATCATAAAGATGCTCTTTTTAATATAGCCCAAATGATTGGAATGCCGTTAAAGCTTGACTCAGCAACGGCAGCAACTAATCGGCCGTCGGTTGCTTGGGTATGTGTGGAGTTAGATGTTTCAAAAGAATTGCCCAAGCGTGTGCATATATAAACATCTTCAAGAATCGTTACCCAGTCAGTGGAATATGAGGACCTTCCTTCGTAATGTACACAATGCTATAGGCTTGGCCATGTTGTCAATGATTGTGGGAAAAACTCAGCGCCCAGCGAAATGCCACAACGGCACTCTATGGAACAGGATCCGGATAAACGGCCAGTAGAGCAGTAGAAAAAAACAGCACTGGACTCCCAAAAAGAATCCCCCTCAGTTGGAACATCCACCCGCAGAATTGACAGAACATGCAGTATTATCCATACCGGTGGTCCATGCAGGGGCAGCTTCCAGTTCGCGTCTGCCCCCATCACCCGATCTTCGCATATCCGACAGACTTGCGGATGTGCAGGAATTATCGCGTTTGAGAAGCGTTGATGACTGTATGGTGGGAGATAATGCAGGTCGTGTGGTCTCCCCCACCCATTCGGATAATGCGACACAACTGCAGCTCGCAATCTATCGCACTAATGATCCAGATACTGATAATAACCCCTATGAAGGCATTGCAAAATTATTTGCGGCTAATGAACCAGAATCGCCAGGAGCAATTGTTACGACCGCACAATCATGTGAGACTCCTATATTCTTCGTCGGCCTCCACGTCCAGTATCACCACGTATTACCAGGTTACGTGCGGCTACTCTCAATAATTCTTTTGATGCATTATCCCAATGAAGACACTTATGTGGAATGTAAGAGGCATCAGAACCTCGCTTGATAGGTTGCATGCACTAATTAGAAAATATCATTTTCATATTTTAGTCATCATTGAGCCCAAGCAACGACATTCTGTGCTAATATCTTATCAGTTACAATTAGGGTTCTCAAAATCTTTATCAGTGTGTAATGATCATGTTTGGTTTTTTTGGAAGGATTCGATAGTGGAACAAGTGGATACTAGACCTGGTCAGCAAAATTTCTCGTTAAAATATCGCTGGGTTGCTACGGGAGAACAGTTTTGTCTCACATCAGTATATGCGGATCATACGGTTGTTTCACGTCGTTTATTATGGGCAGATCTTCAGTCTATGCATGTTACATCACAAATCCCATGGTTGGTTGGAGGAGATTTTAATACATTTTGTACTCTAGAAGAACATCGGGGTCGATCTTCTCCAAATTTGTCATCACTGCAGGATTTTAATGACAGTGTCCAAGCCTGTGACTTACATGAAATATCATTCCAAGGTTCGCAGTATACTTGGTGTGATGGCCGAGGATTAGGCACCGTATGGTGTCGCTTAGACAGGTTCTTCTATTCTTCATCATTTTTGGATATTTTTCCAATAGCACAAGTGCAACATTTATCCAGGGCGACATCGGATCATGCCCCACTATTTTTGACGTGTGACTCGGCCATGCAAAGAGGCAGGGCTAATTTTCGATAGCTTGATGTTTGGACTACACATCCAGATTTTGATGATTTTGTCAGGCATGCATGGACATCTTTCCCCACAGTAGGGGGATGTGGGGTCTTTTTGATAAACTCCGTCGATTAAAAAAAGAACTGCAGAGATGGAATAAGGATGTGTTTGGTAACATATTTGATGCAGTCACAATGGTAGAGACAGAGGCACTTTGGTGTGAAAAAGATTTTGATCTGAGCCCAAATGAATCTACGCGTTCGGCTTATCATTGCAGTGTTGCGCAATTGCAGCTTGCTCAGAAACGGGCATTTCTTTATTGGAAGCAGAAAGCTAATGTCCGATGGCTCAAGGATGGAGATGCAAACACAGCATTCTATCATAATACTGTAAAGGAGAAAAGACATAAGCAAACAATAGTTCACATACATACACCCGACGGCATAGAGTGTACATCGGTGGATGAAATAAGAGCTGAGGCAGTCCGTTATTTTTCTCAATTATTTGCTGAAGAACCAGTGATGAATTGCGAAACACTTTTGACACACATTCCGCCCTTAGTGGATGAGGAGGATAACGCGTTCCTCCAATCAATACCGTTATCGGATGAAATCAAGAAGGCCGTGTGGAGTTTGAGCCCAACTAGCGCAGCTGGCCCTGACGGCTATCTGGGGTCTTTTTTATAAGAGGTTTTGGCACATCATTTCTTCTGATGTTGTCAAGGTAGTACAAGAGTTTTATTTGGGTGTCCCAGTGCCTCGTAATGTTGCAGTAGCCACAATTGTACTCATTCCAAAGGTTATCAATCCACATACTTTTGCGGACTTCAGGCCTATTTGTCTCACAAATTTCATTTCAAAGGTTATCACGAGACTGCTTTCTATTCGTCTAGGACGTTTACTGCCGAAGATTATTTCGCCGGAGCAGGCGGGATTTATGCAAGGCCGAGGCATTACTGAGCAAATTCTACTTGCTCAAGAAATGGTTCATGTGTTGAATAAGCATTCTCGGGGAGGTCATTTGATTCTTAAATTGGATATGGCAAAAGCTTTTGATAGAGTCAGCAGGAGTTATCTTGCAAAGTTATTGAATCGCATGGGGTTTCATTCTCGACTTATTCGCATTATTATAAATAACTTCTGTTCCACTCGATGTTCCATTCTGGTTAATGGCAGTCACACGGATTCTTTCGCTATTGGGAGGGGTGTTAAACAAGGCGACCCTCTTTCGCCTTTATTGTTTATCTTGTCGTCGGAAGGATTCTCCCGAGGCTTAAAAGCCTTGATATCTGCGGAAGATATCAAAGGCTTCACGGCAGGTCGCGTCCCTTGTGTTTCACATTTAGGGTTCGCAGATGATCTCTTAATCTTTCTGAATGGGAGCAGCAGAAACTTGACCAAGTTTCAGTCTTTCTTGACATTATATCAGCAGGCATCAGGACAATTGGTAAATTATCACAAAAGCCAAATTGTGGTGGGAAGTGGGGTTTCAGGACAACACGCAGCGTCTATTTTGGGCATGCATCTTTCATCATTGCCTATCAAATATCTTGGATCTTTTTTGTACCGTAGAATTAATCGTGCAAGGTATTGCACGACTCTTATGAATCATTTTGATGCAAAGCTACATTCTTGGACTAATAAGCTCTTGTCAATGGCCGGAAGATTGGTCTTACTGAAACACGTGTTAAACTCCATTCCATACACATTATCGCAAGTTCGCAGCTGCCAAAGGGTGTTATCGATATTCTTAACCGCAAAATGGCAGCTTTTCTTTGGAAGGATCGACATCACTGGCGTTCTTGGTCTTCTATCACTCGGCCACAATCCGAAGGAGGTCTAGGCATTTGTCACATTTTAGACATCCAGAAAGCATACGACGGTCAATTATAGTGGAAATATCATCACTCCAGTACTCTGTGGACCGATTATACCGAAAGAAAGTATAGAAACCGTCCCTCTATATACTGTCATATATATGATTCTCCTATCTAGAAACGTATTTGTGCCGTTAATGGTTTTATGATGGAACATACGACAGCAACCGGAGTTTCCTATCACTGGCTACCGGATCCAAATGGACAATTTTCAATAAAGTCGGCCTACACCACGGTTGTTACATCACACTCTTCCACGCAGAGTGTGTTTCGTTATGTTTGGTGGAAGACCATGCAACCAAGTGTGCGGGTATTCTTATGGAGATTATGGACCAACTCTTTGCCCATGGTTCATAATATGTGTGCTTGGACAACTATCTTCCCTTCGCAATGTGTATTCTGTCGCATGGCATCGGATGAGTAGGATCATGTGTTTCTGCATTGTGCAGCAATAAAGCCTATTTGGATTGAAGTATCAAACATATTCTCGGGCCCGCTTCCGTTGAGTAATACTATTAAGGCTCACTTGTTCTGGTGGTGGCGCAGTTCATCGGCCGCATCAATGCTTGGACAGTTGCGTGTAGTAGCGCCATCGGTGGTATTGTGGACTATATGGAAGGAGTATGCGGCTGTGCACTATGGTTCCGAGTCATTTGCGTCAATACGCTTATTTGAACGAGTAAGAATGGATTTATACAATTGGTGTGTCTCGGTGAAGGGCAAGAAGTTTGCTTCAACCATCTCTCATTTAGTTGCACTAAAGTTCTCTCCTCCTTTGCGGTCAACGCGAATACGGCTAGTACGTTGGATATTGTCTCCTACAGGTAAGATGAAGCTTAATGTGGATGCCACAGTTGGACGGGCGTTGGCAGTGGGGGCTGCGGTTCTTCGGTCCGATCAGGGAGCATTGATCTCCGCCATAACCTTTGCTTTGCCCTTGGTAAGTCCGTTGAGGGTAGAGTTGATGACATTGATGTTGGCAGTAGCTTACTATGCCAGGGAATACACTCAATTAATAATAGAGACGGATTGCCAGCTCCTTTTATCCATGTTAGATGGTCCGCAGTCTTACACAGGAGCGTTAGGGGATGACACATATCGGACAGCATCGTTGCTCTCTCTCAACAACTCCTTACTTCAATATTGTCCAAGAGAGGCAAATTCAGCAGATCATTGTCTTGCACGATATGGATACCGCGTGGCTGGGGTCGCTCACTATGTAAACCTTCGTGAGTTGCCCTGTGATTTCAGGGAGCACTAATTCTGGATCTTCAGCTTCCATCATTGCGTACTTAATCATGTCTCACACGGTGTTGGCGTGGTTCATATTCTATTTCCTGTGGTCTTATTTGACCCAGGCAATGCGGGTATGCACATTTATTTTGTTTCTTCTATTTAGCAGCTTTTATCTTGTGCGCGTTTTACTATCTCATTACATGGTTTGTTTCATGAATCGTCATTTACTGCAAACGCTGGAGTGCTAGATGGTTGTGACACATACGCTGGAGCGAGGACCCTCACGCCAACATATATTGTGGTCACCTTGGTTCAGGGAGAATCGAGGTGACATGGGTATGTCTATTAGTCATTCTTTCGCACAATGTTTTATCACACATAAGATAATGATCCTTCCACATTTATGCTGTCGCGAGGTACAATTTGGAGGAGGCCAGTATATCAGATCCCATGCCTTTGCTTCCCACCGGTTGTTGCTTTCAAAGAAGACCCATGCTGGAGACAATTTTCTAAAGTTCTTTTCTCTCATTGTATTTGTGTCCAATGACAGTCATATAAATATGTACGCTTTTTCCTTCGCCAAGGTTTTATCCACAAGGGTGGTTTTACTTGGCAAGGTTTTAATGCGGCATATCATATACAACTGGAGGATAGCAATCATTCGGTTTTTGTTCAATTGGTTTTCTTACGATGACTATGTAATATGGTATTCCTCCACCATAAGTGAGGTTTCTCTTTAATAATATTTACTCTTCCATTAAAAAAAATTGATTAGGCGCTCTAAGACTGAGTATCTGCACTGCGACTTCAGCAGCATAGCAGACAGTGAGGATAGTCAGCTCACCATCGATGGTCAAGTGGTACCACAGGTAAGTAAGTTTAAGTACCTAGGATCATTTGTATAGCAGAATGGCGACATAGATAATGATGTAGCACATCGAGTTCAAGTAGGCTGGTGTAGATAGAGGACGGCCTCAGGGGTGCTGTGTGACAAGAATTTTCCAACTAAATTAAAGGAAAAAATTTTATAGGGTGGCAGTGTGACCGGCAATGCTATATGGGACAGACTGCTGGGCCATCAAGAGGTCACAATTACAGAAGATAGAAGTGGCAGAGATGAAGATGTTGAGGTGGATGTGTGGGCATACAAGGCTAGACCGGATCAGAAACGAAGTGTTTCGAGAAAGGTTAGGCGTGACTAGTATAGCAGATAAGATAAGAGAGAAAAAAATAAGATGGTTTGGGCATGTCAAGCGGAGACAGAAAACGGCATCGGTCAGAGCAATTGAAAGCCTCATTGTAGAGGGGAACAGGAGTAAAGGTAGGCCCAAACTGACTTGGGAGGAGCAGATTAGGCACGACTTACTAGATTTGCATCTATCTGAGGACATGGTCCAGGATAGGAGTTCATGGAGACATAAGATTAAGGTGAACGAGGTATAGGTCATATATAGGGACACTTTAGAGTATTTTTAGGGACATAGATAGGCATAGACAATATCAACGCTTTATGTTTACTTTGCACTTGGTTGCATATGTTATACCGTTATTTTGCATTTCATGTACATATACAAGTGATGTGTATTTTAATATCGAAAGCCTCTTCTTTGTATTTCCTGAATTCCCTCACTGACACACTAGCACAACATATCTCTATTATTATGTCATTTACGCAAGTACATATAGAGCCGGAGGTCTCACTGGAAGTATACTCTCTATCCCTTGGGATAGAGGTATTGTCTGCCTACCACTTACCCTCCCCAGACCCTAACGATAGCTTTGCTGTCATTGGGATATATTGTGTACGGATGATATATATATATACATAATGCACGGAAATAAGGCCTACTTTGGAAGAAAAATCTTGTTACATGTTTATAGATATATGTATGTATGAAAAATAGTATGATAGAAATTATGACTAAGTTATGTATTTTCTTGTGACATATTAAAGTATTTAGAAAATAAGTGTTATAAATGCTTAAGTGTTGAGTAATGAGCTTATATGTAGAATATATAATTTAAGATAGTGATGATGTGTGAAATTGTTCAAAAATGGGGTTGTTTTGGGAGACTTGGCCGAGCCTCACACCATGAGGGTAATAATGGTATTTCCTTAAGATATGATATGCATGATGTGGATAAGTTATGGATTTATGATGATTAAAATTTAGAATGACCAATGTGACCTCGAACATTGCCTAATGGACAATGAAACAAATGTTTGTAAAATTATTTGATCGCATCACATGTTTTGAAATGTTCTGACACTTAACGAATAATAAATAGGAGATGATTGATTCCAACGACACATGTTATGTTACGATTAAATTATGGTATGTTATGGTGCGCCGGCATGATATCCGGACTGGAATGGTATGTGTCATGGGCATATGTTATCATTATGATCGAGTGTAGCACCTTGTTTGGGACACGGGATCTCTGCCACAACAAGCCACCGTTAGAACATGTGCGTATGATTCATATTGTACATGTTACTATATGGGAAATCATTCGGTATGTCGTGCGCTATTATTCTTATGAAAGATGCTATAGCCATCTTATGAAAATGTTATGTTTACATGTTTATGAAAATGTCATGTTATGCATGTTTACGGAAAAGTTATGTCTTGAAATTATGGAAAGTGATGTTTTAAATTGTCACAAAAAATGAACCATGTTATGACTTGTCAAAACTGAATTTCCATAAGTTATTGTTGGAACATCCTTAAGCATGTGATATTATTAAGTAGACCAAAGTAGAACTTATGCATGGAATTGTAGATATGGACAAAAGGCTTGTGACCTTAGTATAAGATATGGATTGGAAATTAGGAATAAGTATGCATGTGGTGTTTTCATGGACTCAGGTAGAAGAAACTGTTAACTTTGATGATGATGTTCATTATGTACACGTTACATGTTTTATGATTACACTTATGTTGTGCACTTTATTTATTGAAATGGAGACGTGTTATGTTCCTTGTTTACGCTTTATTATTTTATTAATCTGTCTCCTCATGTATGATCCACATGACGTATCCAGACAGACTACTTGTTGGACGTTTAGTTTTTTCGCTCATACTTGCTTTAATCACTTTGCAGAGAACAGGGTTTGCGATACATGATTCATAGAAGACGAACCCCAAGTAGACTACCTGTAAATGAGAAAGTATACCACGACTTACGTTTTAGGATATGTTAGATGGTTTGATCATGATGTACTTATACTATTTTGGAACTTTGTACATTATGATTGATACGGGTTATGACGATTTGTATATGTATGCATGTCGTATGTGTCTGTATGTGTGTGTGTGTGTATATACATACGACATTATATATGTCGAAGTCAGGGCCGGCGGCTTCGGCTGTCCGGTCCTTTGTTGTTGTTCTTACCGGTGATCTGCCACCGGTTCCCGCCACCATCTCTAGAAAACAACCTCAGCGGTTCAAAGGATACCCTTCTATTGTGCTTGATGAATCTGAGGTTTCTATCTTTTGACTCCATTCCAGTATGTGCTGGTTGGATTCTTTTGGAATGGTAGGTCATCCATGGTTGCACTCCAAAAAACTTTGGATCGCATTGGTTTTATTAGAAGCGTTCATGCAGGATTATTAGACAAATCGCATGTACTCTTGCGATTTGAGTAGGAGGAGGACTATAATCGCTGTTTTTGTCGTAGATCTTGGAATATTCTTGGTTTTCACAAGAGGATCACTAAATATACGCATGATTTTGATCCAAGATATGATGCCCCTATTGTCCCCGTGTGGATTTCGATGCCAGGATTGCCAGTTTATCTGCAGAATCAGTCGGTCCTTTTTGCTATTGCGTCCATGGTAGGAACTCCCATTCGTATGAATACAGCCACGCAAAAACTGCTTCGGCCTTCTGTGGCTAGGGTTTGCGTTGAAGTTGGCGTTTCTAAGGAGTTACCGAATAAGCTACACATCCAAAGCATTGATCATCATCATTATCAGTCGGTAGTATATGAAGATATTCCGGATTACTGTTCTAAATGCAACATTCTGGGCCATAAACGTGATCGTTGTGGAGAGGAGAAGACTAATGTTGATGATCACCTCCTGCGGTAGCACTGCAATGGCGTCCAAAGGCTACAGTGAATGTCCAACCTCCAGTTTCTATTACAGCGCCAAATGACGACATTTTGCCTCGACAGGAAAATATAATTGCATCTCATCCTGATATTGGAGCAGAGTTGTAGCCTCCAGTTGATGCTACTGCATCGCAGGAATTTTCAGTTTTTCCGCAGGAACTTACAGAGGATCCCCCTGCTATGCCTGCTAATTCCTCTGAACCAGTCAATATTATCTCCGATGAATCTACTCCTCCTCCTCAAAATATAACAGTCTTGGGTAGATCACATGAAGATACATTAATAGATCCACCGTCTTCGCCATCGGCACCAGAAATTGTGCATACATCATCAGACACAGATCTATCACATCTTCCTCTCCCAATAACGGCTAGGGAATATATATCTGCTATTCAGATAGAGTATAGGCACTTGTCTGATACTTTGGCAGCACGTATACCATCAGTAAAGGAGGGATCATCTGATGCAGAACTGCTGCATAGGCTATCTAATCTAAGTGCTGAGCCAGATAATAAAGGTTTCATTCCATGCATACATACGCGTAGTCGCCGGCTGCATTCTCAGATACCGAGGCCTCCTCGTCAGGTACTTACTCAAAGTGTTACTCGTTCTTCCATTTCAAACCCCCCTCTTTCTCAATGAATATATTAACATGGAATCTGAGAAGTCTGCGCACCTCTATGCCTCGTTTATGTCTATTACTCAATCAGTATACTATACACTTTTTATTTCTTATGGAGCCACAGCAATCAGAAACATGCTTGATTAGGGCACAAATAAATTTGGGTTTCACATCTTCTCAAAGTATCTACGAGGGCCGTGCTTGGTGTTTTTGGAAGCACTCATATATGGAACTTATTGATGTTTGACTTTTGGAGCAGGTTGCCCATTTTCGAATTAGGTTGCACAATCAGCAGATTATATTGATGTCCTGCGTTTATGGAAGGCATACGGTCCAGGACAGACAAATATTATGGCAAGACCTACGTCAATGTTATGATGCATGTATGGAGTCTTGGATTGTCTCCGGAGACTTTAATACGTTTTTATCTCCTTTGGATCATAAAGGAACTTTTCGCCCAGTTATGTCAACGCTGCAAGATTTTAATGAAACAGTGCAATATGCTGAATGGCATTTGGTGCCGCATGTTGGCACCCGGTATACATGGCAGGGTGGGCGGGGCTTAGGCCGAGTATGGCGTCGGTTAGATTGGGTATTTTGTAATAAAAGGTTTTATGATAATTTTCCAATGGTGAAATTAACACATCTGAGCAGAACAACATCGGATCACTGCCCGTTGTTGCTGCAATGTTTGCATGAATTAAATCATGGTCCTAAACAGTTTCGATTCTTGACGGCCTGGACATTTCACCCGGACTTTCTGGTATTTGTGAGATCTGATTGGGCATCATATCCTATAGTTGGTGGAATGCGAGGCTTGTGTGCAAAGCTGCGTGCTTTTAAAAAGGACATTACTCGATGGAACAAAGAAGTCTTTAGCGATATCTTTAATATGGTAGAAACCGCTGAGCAGCGAGCTCGTTCAATGGAGCTTGCATTTGATCTTGATCCTACTGAGCATAATCGTATGGTCTATTATGAAGCTCAATCTGAGTTGAAGCAGGCGACAAAAATAGAAATGGAATTTTGGAAGCAAAAGGCCCGTATCAAGTGGCTTAAGGAGGGAGACTGCAGCACCCGTTATTATCATTCCCTTGTTAAATATAAGCGTCATCGTCAGCACTTGCATGGTATTTATGTGGAGAATGGTGATTATTGAGACACTCCTGAGCGTATAGGCATGGCTGCTGTGGAGCATTTCACGCGACTGTTCACGGCACAATCGGTGGAGGACAGTACCTCATTTCTCTCTTCAGTCCCATCGTTGGTTACATCTGAGGATAATGCTATGCTTACTCACATGCCATCTTTGGAGGAAGTTAAAGATGCAGTTTGGAGTTTAAATCCACATAGTGCTGCAGGACTGGATGGATTTAATGGATGGTTTTTTCGCACCTGTTGGGAGTTTATATGCATGGATGTTTATAAAGCAGTGCAAGAATTTTTTCTGGGATTCCCAGTTCCTCGTTCCATGGCCCATTCAATGATCGTATTGATACCCAAAGGCACGACCCAACGCACTTTTAGCGACTTTCGGCCCATTGTGCTATCAACCTTCATGAGCAAGATCCAAACATGTATTCTTGCAACACGCTTAAATGCTCCCCTACCTAAGATCATCTCCCCCGAACAAGCGGGATTTCAGAAGCGCAGAGGAATTACTGAGCAGGTTTTGTTAGCAAATGAATTAATTCACTGGTTGGACAAAGGTACACGCCCAAACAAAGCCATTCTCAAGTTGGATACGGCGAAGGCCTTTGATCGTGTAAATTGGCAATATCTAAAGGCTATCCTGATGCGTTTTGACTTCTTCTCATTTTTTATCACACTTGTCATTAATCATCTGGAAGGTACTCATATCTCCATCTTAGTTAATTGTGTCCCCAATGGATTTTTCAGACCAACTAGAGGCGTCAAGCAGGGGGATCCCCTTTTGCCACTTCTTTTCATTTTGGCAGCTGAAGGTTTTAGTCGCGGATGAAAACAATTGATTGCACAAGATGTCATATTACCATATTCTATAGGTCGAATGCCTATGGTCATTTCGCATCTTTCTTATGCAAATGACTTGCTCATTTTTCTCATAGCCAATCGCAGGAATTTGCACAACTTCAAGCAATTTCTATCTGAATATGACGGGTTTTAGGACAAGCTGTCAATTGGAATAAAAGTTCAGTGGCATATTCGGAGGCAGTTACTGCATCGCAGCGCCATGTCTTTACTGCGCTGCTTGGCATGCGACAATCATCCTTACCTACAAAATATTTGGGATCATACTTGCATAAAGGAATAACCCGATCTAACCATTGTCAAGACCTACTCCAACATGTAGATTCAAGATTGAATGGATGGCAGCCAAAGTTGTAAAGTATGGCAGGCAGAATAGTTCTCATTCGTTCCGTCTTATTATCTATACCTATGCATGTCCTCGCGGCTTCTTGTCTACCTCGCAGCATTATTCAGGCATTAGAGCGACGATTTGCATTATTTTTGTGGGGTGCTGATAGCCGTCACTGGGTGAAATGGTCTACAATATGTTGCTCGAAGTTTGAGGGTGGACTAAACATTCGGAGTCTGCATGTCATTCAGCAGGCCTACACAGCAAGCTATGGTGGAATTATCATACAGGTGCATCTTTGTGGAGTGAACATATGCGATGGAGATATAGAAGAAATGAACATTTTGTTCCCCGTATATATGATTCTCCAGGTTGGAGAAGAATTTGTCGTATGCACCCCTGTTGTGCGATGTTGGTACATTGGGATGGCAACATGCCAATATGGCCTACTCCCTCTGGGAAGTTTCTTCTTCGTGATGCTTATGAAGCTTTTCGCCCATCTGCTCCAAATCTTCTCTCTAATCTCATTATTTGGATGCCTCGCCAGCGTCCAATGATCCAGGTATTTCTTTGGAAGCTTTTGCACCATGCATTGCCACTAACAGATATTGTGTCTCGATTTGCACATGTTCTTCCAAGTATATGTCCTTTTTGCCAATTGGAGTCTGCAGCTATCAATCACTTATTTTATCAATGCTCACAAATAAGTTCAATTCTCCATTATGTCAATGACTTGCTTGATATTCATGCACACCGAGTCAGCAATTGGCGTAATTTCCTATTAACGGTATGGTTGGAGTCCCCAGCTACATTTCTAGGACATATGTATCTATCTAGGCACTCTCTATTGGAATATATGGAAGAAATATGCTGAGTTGGTGTTTGGAGATGGATCATGGTCACAACGTGCCCTTCTCAAGGATATTCGGACTGATCTTTTTCTGGGGGCAAAATCGCAAAGTGGCACAAAGATTGCAGCAAATGTTCCACGGTTAATCAGTATGGTCCTTTCTCCTATTCTGCGTACTAACAGGGTCCGGATCATTCGATGGTATCCTCCTCCAACGGGGATATTAAAGTTGAATACGGATGCCTCTGTAGGACGCCATGCAGCTGGTGGCGGGGCAATTCTTCGAGATACAGCAGGCTCTATGATTCATGCCCTCTCTTTCCCATTACGACATGATTATCCATTGCGGGTGGAAGCACAAGCAGTGCTTATTGCTCTTCTATATTATCTATCAAGATATGGACATGTTGATGTTGAGGTTGATTGTCAACAGTTAATTAATTTCATGCATACTTCTACTCTGCTTGCTCCAGACCTACGCCGCCTTCAGGACCTTATTACTGCATCTTCCATCTGCTTGACTTATGCGCCTCGTGAGGTTAATCAGGTTGCGCACTTTTTGGCACAAGATGGCATACGGCGTACCGTTCTTGCATCCTATTCTCGTTTGACGTCCCTTCCATCTTATATTCGGGGTATCGTTTTGACAGACTCTACGCTTCCTACATTTCGACCTTCATCCGATGGAGATGTCTAATATTCTGCATTGGTGTACCATGCTTTCGTCGATGGGCCCTAGCACATTGCATTCCTTTTTCATTATACTTTATGATTTGGATTGTGCAGTGCAGTGTTTGCAACAATATAAATATACACGCTTTTTTCTTCGCCATGGTTTTGACCACAAGGGTGATTTTACATGGCAAGGTTTTAATGTGACATATCATATATTGTTGCACACTCACTTCCATTATGTACTTATATTACTTGTTCTCATATGATGATTTGGTACACACTTTTGTAATATGGTATTCCTCCGCCAAAAGTGAGGCCACTTAATAAATGTTTTGTTCGACCAATATATATATATACACACACACACAACAATATATATATATATATATATATATATATATATATATATATATATGTGTGTGTGTGTGTGTGTGTGTGTGTGTGTGTGTGTGTGTGCACATGCATGTCCATAATATGGACATCACTGCGGCCTCCTTTCGTCGTCCTAGCTCAGATGCTTATCATGGTGCAATCTCACCCTAATCAATGCATTCGGAGTGTTGGCTCACATATTCCACCCGTCTTCCAGATGGATTGGCTATATTCCGCATTTGCTGTCTGCATTTGGCATGATTCATGCAGCCCGGGTATGCTTGCGAACTTGACACATTTACTACTCTTATATTATGGCTCACAACATCTAATGTTTGTTTCTTTATGTATCTGATTTTGCATAGGGTATGATGGACACCAATGACGCCTTGCGGGAGTTCTGCCGAAGTCATTATTTTCAGTTTTATGGCCTTTTCTTCCTATGTATTTCAGCTATTTTAATTGGGTTAAATATCTACTCTTTTTTCTTCGTGCAAGATTTTATCCACAAGGATAGTTTTGTTTGCCAAGATTTTAATTAGGCATATCGTGTTCCATTTGGTCAGCTTCCCATTCCCACAATCATTCCTTAGCTTTATCTCTGTAATTTCGTACGCTAAGCAGCACCATTTTATTATTCTTTGAACTCCTTTGTATTACAGGCATTCCTCCGTCATAAGTGAAGAAAAATAATAAAATTTGGAGTCATGTGCTCCTTTATTAAAAAAATATATCCATGTCCATAAAGTTCCAGTTTCCTTGAGGGAAAAAATTTGGCTGCCCCCATGCCCTAACAGCTCTCTGAAGGACTTCAGTACGAGCCCTTTTGCACTCTGGTCCATTTCGTCGAACAGGGGATACAAACTGAATTCTCCATTCTGAGGAAATTTTCAGAAATTAACTCCATGTTTCTAAAGGTTAAGCAGTCATAGACACAGGACACGGTGAACTTATGGAAGAATACCAGGCGCTTTTCGTGCTTAAACTCAGCTTAAACTCGAACACGACCGACAGTTATCACAGTAAAACAGTACATATAAAAGAAAATCTCCAAGAAGAGTGGATCAGAAATGACTGAACATACACAATTACAGGTAGCACGTAAAATTAGAATTTCAGGGTAGTCAGATTTAATACAAGAAATACAGGGAAACAGCAGCAAGTTGTACAGTTAGCCGCAAGTTGTCACTCTAAATGTTACATTGGGTGGAAAGATTAATGATGAAATTTTTAAGGAACAGGGATACAACTAGGATTTGCTACATCTGCTCAGCATTGAAACAACGTTTATTTCCAAAGTTTGACAATCTTGTCGTGACTAGCCGAAGCCACTAAACCTGCCACCGTTGACACAGCTAAGGAAGCAATCAGTCCATCGTGTGCAGAAAGAGTCATTGTCTTGTTCTCTGACATGTTCCACAGCTCCAGAGACTGAAAAGTACAAACACGTAGTCATGGATTCGACGCACACTTCACATCATCACAAAAACTAAATCAACAGAGATCAATGAAGCCCATAAAAGGAAGAAAGAAGCCATTGTACTACGACAATGTGGCAAACTTTAAATGAAAGGTTAGAACATTTAGAGTTACGGCGAACTGACCTGGTAGCAGCCAATAACTAGCAATGACGAATATGATGGATGGAAGACAGAAGAATGGAATTTGTTTCCGTTACAGCTAAGCTCATGCACACATTCTCCTTCGTTTCCAGCTGCCAAGGTCCAGACTCTCACAGAATCTTCACTGACCGAAGCCAGGAGCTCGCCCGAAGGATCCCAGCAAATGGAATGGATGGGTTTTGTATGACCCTACAGTGTAACAGCAACTTAATTGCAGCGTGAAACAAAGAAAAGGCAACAGAAAACATGCTCACAATCTTGTTTTCAACTCGACGAATTGAAAGGTAATGCCATCAACTTTACAAGTTAGACCAGTATCAATTAACACAAAACACAACAAACATAATATTGCTTGCCAAATCCACTTGTATCCATCTTTATGTCTCAAACGCAGTGCCTTCAAAAAATTATAATTCCGCACTCCACAGAACCATCATTAACGATCATCTTATTACTCTCATGCTACGATCAAAGCGATGGAAAAAGATCAGGACCGGACAAACATAGAAATAAGACGCTTTTTTCAGTAATTTAGACACTATCCTTGTTCATGGCCCATAACAGACAAACTATACTTGCTAAAATAGAATAGTAGTATAAAAGAGCGTTCCCGGTGCACTAGGCTCCAGTGTTTGCGCAGGGTCGGAGAAGGGGCCGGATCGCTTTGCAATCTGATGTACGCAGCCTTACCCTACACTTTGTGGAGGAGGTTGTGTCCGCAGCTCGAACTTGTGTCTCAAGGTCACAAAACAGCAAGCTTACCAGTTGCTTCAAGACCCGTCCTCTAAAACAGAATGTATAATGCTACTAAATGATTTCAACTCTCAACACCACCTCTCCCCACCCCCACACACACACCCCAGAAGAAAAAAATAATGACTCTCTTGGCTTTGTCATCCCCAAAAATAGGACAGCTATGGTTTTTAACATACCTTTGACCCCCATGGATTCAAGGGTACATAATTAATACCCGAAATTACTAATTGATGCATTTTGACATTAGAAAAAATCAATTGCAGCTAAGTAATTACCCTCCCCAGACCCTAGCGATAGTTTTTGCTGTCGTTGGGATATACTGGGTACGGATGATGATGATGAATTGCAGCTAAGTAATCTGGAGTAGTGGAAAATAATTTATTTCATATGAATTCATAACCTCTAATACTCAGTCCTCCCTTACCATATTAACTGGCCCATAATTTGCTTCATTAACAGCTCCAAACGTCATATTCCTTTATTTAAATATTTTTTTAATACATCTATATGATAGTGCCATTCAATTATTTTATGTATTTTTCTTTATCATATTTAGAAATCTAAAGCGGTCTTTATGCGAATACCTCACTGACTTCAGGTAATAAGTGGCATTCAATTATTCTATGTCATTCTTTAGCATGCATCACCAATGAGCATAACCACCAACCTTCAATGAGTGGCGACAAGCCTGTGTCTCCACATCCAATATTGATACAACATTCTCAGCTGCTGCAGCAAGATATCTTCCAAGGCGGGGTTGAAACCTCACCTGATCCGTTCCACCCTGATCCAAACAGATAAAAATAAACAAAATAAAAAATTGTCATTTTCTCCTTCCACTGTCTAGTTTTTATTTTTTTTGTTTTTTTTTTTGAAAGCCCCCATAAAAGAAGTTGAAATGGAGGAGCAGAGTTGGTAATGGAAAACAAATACAAATGCGAAAAATGTCAATGTTATTTTCAGATGTTCCACTACATTATAATACAAACCACATTAACTACAAGCCACAAGGCAATTTAGCGTGAATACAGGAATATCACATGACTCACTAAATTGGATGCGTTTTTTATATTGTGAAGTAGCAGTTGATCAATACAGCTTGACGCATTTTTCGTTATAGGCCATTGGGAAACAGCCTCCACGTGTTTCTTACACATGAATATGGTTGCGTACATACGACCCCCCATACCCCGCCATAGACGAGAACCTCTAAGTTAATGGGTTAATGTTGTTGTTGTACAGGAATATCACACTCGAAATATCACCACTATCCTTTCATAAAAAAAATTGCATGCGAAACTACATCCTATAGATGTAAAAGATAAATTGATCAACATCTGGAATGCATTAAGAGTGTGCCATTATTACCTTGAATACTCTTGCACAGCTACCATTATTGATACTCCAATATCTAATTTCACCATCCCCATCACAAGAGCAGATGAGGTCATCTTTATTTGGGTGGAAATCCAGTGACATTACACCATCTGAGTGCCCAGTGAAGGTACGCAGTGAATAGCCAGACTGAAATTCCCACATAAAGGTATAGCTCAAAATCTTTCATAGAAGATGCCCAGATCATTGAGATATATAACATAAGACCCACTAAATTCAAAACATCAAGGTACAATACAAAAACTTTTATAGAAGATATCCAGCTAACAAGGACGTCTAACTAAAACCCACTAAATTAAAAAAGCAGGATACACATGAAAAGACATGGTAAAACATAAAATACAGACAGGATATTCATGGAAGCGCACTAATCCATAAGGAAAACTACTCTAATAATCTGTGAATAATATAAATAAGGATAGTCCTTATAATGTGAAATATCAAAGTTTCACCTAGGAAATTCACAGAAAGGGGTTACATATGATCGAAAGCAGAGTTTTCTGCGATGCAATATATTTAGCAGGGCAGTATTCATGTCCACGCAACTATAAACCCACAACAGAAATACTGAAGTCATCTGTTTTATGGCATATGGATAAGGCGAGGAGCTAAATCTGAATACATTTTTCTTTATCAAACAAAGAGAAAGAAATTCCAAATACTCTAGGAAAGGAAAATCAACTAGCAAGAGAAGGGGACAATCATGAACTGACATTATCTGCGTCCCAAACACGGACAGTTTTGTCAAAAGATGACGTTGCCAGGCGTGCCATACTGGGACTGAACCGAACATCAGTAATTAGCATTGAATGTTCTTCTAGAGTTGTTTTAGGCTTCAAGGTATCTGTATACCACAGAACAGCCTGCACCCAAGAGCGTCAACTAAGTAATTACCCAGGAAAGTAAAAAGAACTTTCAATCAGAGTATCTGAGTACAAATCAGATATAAGGAGAAGTTACAAAACAAAAACATAAAACCAATAATTAACACAATCTTTGTAGTTTGTTTTGATAAAAATGCCCATTCTTATAGAGAAAGCGTACCACCCAGAAGTTTTCCACTCACCCCTTCTCCCCTAACGGAAAAATCCCAGAGAAAAAAAAAAAGAGAAAAAGGAACAACCACTGGTGTTTTAAGGCGTCACAATAGTGGAAGCCACAATTAAAAAACTAACCATGGGAAAAAATTAGGAAGAAAGACAAATGGAACATTAGGCACCCGAGTTTTAAAGCAGGAAATAGTGCTCCTCGAAAAGAAATACTACCAAGCAGTCCATTTCTCACCTTCTTATCATGACCACCAGTGGCAAGCAGTTTACCATCTGACGAGAAGTGGCAACAGTCAACTTTACTGGAACTAGCCCGCACAGAATTTACTTCAGCAAACGTAAAGCCTAGAGCCAGATGAAGAAATAAAATAAGTTAGTAACAACTCCCTCAAATTTATTCTTTTTATGTTTGCTTCACTATTGACAATTGGTTAGCAGATCTTGAAACCTACTCAGCCAGCCATAATTATGCAATAATGTCACCAACATAGCTCAGAAAGGGACTAATATATTCTTATGATGTTATTGTTAGCATAAGATTTTTGCAAATTTTTGGAGAAGGGTGGGGAGATAAAGAAGTGATAGATTCTCCGAATGAACACATACTAAAGGAGGTCAGACATGTTAAATGCTCCGAGAGCATAATTTCAAATATGACAAATTTATTTACTCCACGAGCAAGCACAGAATTCACTTGACAATCTGTGTACTTTTCTGGAACCTAAGATAATGAAATGCAATGTATGGTATTAGGGCATATGCTTAAAAGGAGAACATGCAAAAGTACCACGAGGTAAAAAGAGATGTAAACCTTCTATTTAAGATGAACTTTGTACACAATGAAAGAGAACACTAAGTGTCCAGAAAGCACCTATTGTATGCATATACAAAAAAAATAAATCAATAGATCTACACATACACATATGTGGGCACACACAATTTATAGATGACGTTTCCAGGTTTACTGTTTGTGTGCACGTGTGTTTGTTTACATATATTTGTTTCTCCAATTGATTAAAGCCTGGTGTCAATAACTTAGAAACAAGAATCACTTAGCATATGAGAAGGAAAGGAATTGAGGCTAAAGAAATGCAGCTCAATGTCCTAGGGGACACAATTGTACGAAGTTGAATAACAGAAAGAAATTTATAAAACCAAAATCGATGGAAGGACTACATAAAGAGACATTCAAGTTACTCTAGTACAGTACCTTTGCTCACATCCATGCCACGACCAACTGGGTCCCGAGGATCTGCACCATCGTGAGATAGAAAAGACTCGACATTGTCATCAAGAGATCCATCATCCACGAAACGATCCATGTCCGCCTGCACAAGATCTTTATCATCCCACTGCCAGGATTGTAAAAGAATGAAAATTTCTGCATATGGGATGCAGTGAAGCCTGATTGATGAGAGAATGAGTTCAATTACCAATTGGTTTGATGCTGATGTCAGAGTTCCAGCATTATCATTTCCAAACATCATCAGAGGCTTTGAACTATTGCTGTGAGGTAAAGCAGGCATTGATATCACATCTCCAGGGGTATGAGTCGATGGTGTCGAGGGCGCAGAACTTGGGGAAGGTCCTGCAGTGTTTGCAGTTCCTGAGCTATTGGCGGGTCCTGAAGATACAGGCTGCTTTCTCTTTCTCCCATTCTGGCCTTTCGAAGTCTTGAAATGGATGAAAAAATGGATGTTAGAACCACTCCAACTCTAAAGAGACAAGTTTACAAAGAAAAAACGCATATTGATTGGTAAGGATCAAAGAAATAAAATAAAAATAAAGCACAAGAGAAATGATTAATTCATATAGTCAACCCCACATAGTGGGAAAAAAGGCTTGAGCGTTCTTGTTGTTGATTGGCAAGGATCAAAGAGCATGTAAGATTGAATATTTTGATGCTTACACCCTTACAAGGCATGTTTTGCATCTGCATCGTCTAAAATATTATACACCAGCCGAAAATCATTAAGTTGTAATTCGCATAGAAATGGAAAGACCTGGTCATTCACACGAAAGGAATTTGACATGCTTCCATCTCCAGGGACATTGCCAGCACCCATTACTTTATCAGGTTGCATATTGTGATAAGATCCCTGAAATTGCTGAGAAGAAAGTGCATGCTGCTGCTGTAGCTGCTGCTGTTGGTTATTGTTCTGCTGCTGTTGCTGGTGTTGTTGCTGCTGTAATTGCGCAAGCTTCAACTACAAATTCGCAAAATACGAGGCCGTTAATGGGAGGAATACACAATTTGGCTACAGTTTCTTAATAAGAACACACACCAAAACTGCGGGTTCAGCCAGATAATGCAAGAAAGAAAAGGTACCTTAAGTAACATATCGGGATCTGGACGAGGCAAAACAGAACCCCCTTGCATTGGTGAACCCATGTTTGGAATTAAGTCACCAACAGAATTTGAAAGGCCATCCTTTCCCATAGCCATATTTCGGTTATTAAGAAGCATTCTGAGCCTTCTGCTTTCAAGGTCACCTGCTGATGGAGAAGTTAGATTCTGTTGTGCCAGCATAAGCTGCTGTTGGTGTTGAGGCGTCAGCATCTGAAGTTGGTGAAGTGGCTGACCACCTTGCATAAATGACTTTTGCTGAAGGAGTCCAGATCGAAGCTGGTCAAAACCCTGTAATACGAAGCTAAAATTAGGGATTGAGGGACTCGAATAGACTGAAAATATAAAATGACCTTATACAATGCAATTTTGCAATAAGAAAAAAATCAAACCAGCTTACACGGCAAGATCATATACATTCGCATGAAATCTTTATCACCTACCAACTAAACCTTGGACATATATGTATACTTCTACACGAGAAATAACAATACAGACAGGACAAAGTTATTAATTTGCTATGCACATAAGAATCATATCAAAGAAGAGTTTGCAAAGTCTCCCTAATAAAGATATAGTAAATATGCATCAGAAGTGAACAGAACAGTCAGGATGTGCTCCAAAAGCAACAATTAATAAAAAGTGTGTCATCCTTCAGGAATTAGGCACCTTTGTAACTAAGCATACATACAACAGTTTTGCCATCATGAGAAGTGAGCAGGTCCGCAGAGTAACATGGCAAAAAAAATTACAAAAGCACAAAAAGGACAAAGCAACTGGATACAGCTTAAGCAAATTAAAAAAAAAAAATACAATGTGGAACATGACAACTTACGGTAAGAGGCCATCCTTTCAAAGTCAAATTGTTGCTGCCCTGGTTTGACCCTATAAGTAAAAATGTATCACTTACTGCATTATCTACATTTCACCTGGAAGTACAGAAACATAAATCTATCCACAGTCATATGTGCAACACAAATATGCATCTCATAATCTTCCCATCCGAAACTTTGATAGTTCCGCGGTGAAAAACAAGTCAGCGAGACAAGCTCTTTGCTTAAGGTATAGAGGAAACAAGGTTACCAGAAAGGCCTATCAGTGATCCTTCAGGCCCTGCAGCTCTGGGGTTCAGTATCGGGTTCATCTCTGTCTTTATATCCTGTAACGAGAAATAAGTTAAAGACTGTGTGAATGTCACGACAGTTCATTGATTCCCCAACTTTTGAGGGAGCCCACATCTAAAGGGCAGACAGAAATCTAAAATTACACTCACAGGAGTAGAGCCTGGAAGCTGTTGGCTGCGAGCTTGAACTTGTGGAGACATTCCACTAGCTGTACCATTCAGCACTTGCCTGCCATAGAAGACAGTAAAGAAAAACATGGGAGGAAGCATGAAACCCCCATTGTCCCTATATAACAAGTAAATTACTGTCTATAAAGTGTATGACTTGTAAATATGACTGCAGAATCACCAAAAGCAAACTAATGGTCAAGATACAAACGTAAGTGCGAAAAGACAAAACTAAAATGTTACCCTGAAGCTTGACCAGCTGCAGCCGCAGATTTTAGGACTGAAGCGTGATTGGTCTCCAGAAGCTGGCTTACATTCTCACCAAATCTTTGCTGCAGAGGAAATAACCTCGAAGAGGTTCATATATGCTTGGGTAAAATACAGAAATAAGAAGTCGTAAAACATTCATAATAATGACATCGTATCTTTTCTTCTGCAGCAGTAAGGCCTTACAATTACCTTCATAGCAGCATCTTCTAAAGAATCCCTCTGGACTGGCAATTTTAACCTTTCTTCATACATCTTTGTCGCCAAGGCATTGGCAGTTCCAGGATTCTGTCTTAAGAGAGGATCATTTCCAACAATCCCATTCACATTGCCATTCAAGATAGGGGTGCCATCTCTGCGCTGCTGCTGCTGCTGTTGTTGCTGTAGCTGCTGCTGCTGCTGTTGCTGTTGCTGCTGCTGCTGCTGTTGTTGATGCTGCTGCTGCTGCTGTTGTTGCTGAGCTTGTCTTTGCATCAACATCTGCTGCATATGCATTTGCTGCTGCGGGTGCTGTTGTTGCGGCTGTTGTTGCTGTTGATGCTGGGATTGTTGGGAATGTTGCTGTTGTTGCTCCCTAGCCTTAATCAACTGAGTCTGCATCCAGGACATAAATAAAAGAATAACACATTAGCATTCCAACATCCACATGAACAGAACATATACAGGAAAATAATGACATTGCACGAAATTATACTACGGGAGTAGGAAGGATCATCTAAGTCAATTGAGTTTCTGTGAGTAAGTAATCTATAATGTTTTGTTGGTCAACTTCTAGAAACATCAAAGACACACTAAGTTGGATGCCAGGATTCTTACGACAATGACAAGGTTCCTACTTCAAGGACTCCAGAGTGAAAGAGTTCTGGAAATTTGAAAGAAACGGCTGCTAATTGCATTAAAGTATTACTAGCAACGACTATACAACATCGTCGTAAATAAATTCAAATTTAGACCAGCTTATAAACATTTGGGCTTCAAACTTCAGAAGATGCAAATTTTATCCAGATACCCGAAGAATGTCAATAGAACATTTGACAGTGTCATGGACTCAGGAATAAATCTTGCATTGATACTCTGCATGTGAGTTTCAGAGATATCACCGTCGTTCCCTTTACAGCTGAGGTCAAGGTCCATGGATTGCAAAATTAAGACCACCGCTATTGATCTCCCTATGAATTGACTTATAGACAGTTTTTAGCAACAAAAAAAAGAAATTGAACACACAAACTTCTAATGGTTGAACTTAGCTCATAAGCATGAGGTAAATATATAATATCTCCTCTTCAAGTCCAAGACAGCAATGTAATGGTGCACCCCACACAGGTGTCATCCACACTCTTCGGGTCAGCTATAGGATCTTCCAAGCCATAGTATCTTAGAAGATGGTACATACGGCACATCAGAAAATTGACAAACCTCAATATATGATGCAGCAACCTCAGAGTGCTTCTCATTGGTCCGAGCAATGAATATGTCCCAAAAGACTGACCACCATTCAAACAAGAAGCCACCTGGAGCATCAATAGCTGCAGTAACAACGAAATATTCAGAGGGGAAAAAGATTGCTTAAAAAGTTCAAGGCTTCATCAGGGTGACTCGTTTGAGCAAAGTCCTACCAACAGGGTCAGATGATACTTTTCCTTCGGCTTGAAACGCCTGAGCAGTAGCTTTAAGATCTCTCTTAACTAAGTAATCATGGATATACACATCCAACCTGTTATCCCAGAAATCAAGGACAATCCGAAAAAATATCAGCAATTGGGCTTAACTGGAACTCAATAAGCAAAACCAGAAAACCGAATAAGAAAAGGGGGAAAACCACCAAACAGACTTCTACAATGAATAAGTAGCATGCATATTCAGAAATCAGCAACAACTGATACAACCCACAAATTACCAAACAAAAAATTCTAACAAGAAACACTAATATACGCCCAAATATAGAAAATTTATAAAGAAAACATCATTACATTAAAGAAAAGAAGTAAAACCCACCACAAATCTTGAGCAAAGTCAGAAAGCTTACATTTTGTCAGCTTCCCAGTTGGTCTGAGACATATTGCTAATGATATTGAACTCCAAGATTGCAACTTTTTCCTTCTGAACGACGCTTTAGGCCTCCAACTACATCAATCCAACATATTTCAACTCCAAAAGACCAAGAACTTTATTCTTCTAAACAGTCTAACAAAGATCCTGCTACTGCCGACCCAAAGACAGCAGGGAAGAAAGAGGAAGGGAGAGAATTTATGTGAAGAAATAGAAGCAAAATGGCAGCGCCATATGCAGATTCATAAAAATAAAAGAAAAGATGAATTTATTAAAATATGAATTTAGGTGTGGCATAAAATATTTGAGAGATGGAGATGAGTAGAAAAGTGTATACCTAAAGGAGGCCAGATCTCTTCATCCCTTTTGTTTTTATCCCACTATTCACCGTTCGACACATGACATCAGAAGATAGTGAGACTACATATTCCTGTTGATACGTATCGGACGGTGAGCAGTGGAGTAAGATAAAAATAGGTGAGGAGATCAAACCCAAGAGCAACAAAGGAACAAATGTTCTCTTTGTTGTTTGGGTTTTTTTTTCGTTTTTCTTCTTTGTGAAATTTATATATTCATTTCTAAGGTTTTTCTTTAGACTTAATATATTAAAAAAATGAAAAGGAAAAACCTATTTTCTCACAGATTTCTACGTGGTGGCCTCAGATCCTGTTGTTGGAGGCATCACCATTGTGTGTTTTTGTTACACCCGGTCCGGATCATAGGAGCATTTATGTGAGATAAAAAAATGAGGCATCCAACTCAAACTAATAAGACCATGACACGTGTCATGCTTCTTTTTTTTCTTAAAAAAGATTGATGCGAATTCTAATCATCTCTTCCACACCTGAAATCGACAGATTGCTCCAAAAAATCTTCCTCTTCCTCCATCGGCGAAAAAGCAGCCATCACTGCAGCTGACTGCATCGGCAGCGCCACCATCTGCAAAGCCACCAGCGGCGCATCCTCCAGCGAAGCACCCACCAGTGGTGCAACCATTTTCTGGCGCAACAGAAAGTGACAGAAACGTAGTAGAAGGAGAAAGAAGAAGAAGGAGGTGAAGGAGAATGAAGAAAGAGAAAAGGAAGAGGAAGGGGAAGAGGAGTAGAATAAGAAGGAGAATGAGAATTTTTTAAAAAAATTGCTTTTACCATGTGTCGTTATCTCAACGACTGCTTTATTTTTGGTCAACAATTCAACCCTTGAAGTTTCTCCCGTCAATAAATAAATAAATAAATAAGTAAGTTTCTCAAATTTGCATGTCTCTATAAATTTCAGAGCCCTACCCTCTCACAATGAACACTTAATGAAACTTACAATGTCCATCTCCAATCTTTTAAGTTCTTTATATAATTTGTCCTTAAGGTTTTAATTGAACATTTTTCTTCTTTAACGTTTACTACTTAAACTAATTTCATCTCTCATTTCATTTCGATTCCGCAATTGGTCCGAAGTTCATATTGAATCAACATACCTACTTGAAACCATTATTTTTTAACTATGATTTTTATCCTGAATGTTGTAATCCTTTCTTAAGTTTCATACTCAATTCTTACAATCCTTCTTAACTTTGACTAGTTAACAAAATAAATCACCATGTTACTATAATTTCTTTAGGAACAAAAATCCGTAATTATTAAACTGTATGTTAAATTTGGATTAATTACAAGTTTTTTCTCAAATTATTGTTTCGGTCAAGCCTTATTATCAGGATGAAATAATCAAAAATGTATAAGAAAATTTTTGTCCCATATTATCAACTAGCGAAGACTGAAATAATCAGCAACATATAAGAAAAATAGTGTGTTATTATCAACTACTACCAGCCCATTGTAACTAACCAAGGAATTTCATATAATAAGGGAGAAAAAAGGCACATAAGAATTCCCACAGCCATACCTATAAAATAAAAAATATTAAAACCAACATACACTCTTCTTGTTTTAAGATTGTGCCATCCAAGCTTTGAAAGGATTTTTTTATCATTTAATGATCGTTTACTTTATTATTTTTTTCGTGGAAACAATTGATGCACATACGATAATAGGATTGACAAACGATGTTTCGTCCTTTTTACCGAACCCATGTCATCTTATACGTTGAATGGGATTTCCATGTATAAGATCTTTATATTTTTTTCTTGCATCTTGTCATTTTGGCGTCAATGACCAAATTAGTTCAAGGATAATCTTAATTGTGTTAATGCAAAAGGTTTTATAAGGTTTTATCTTAGTTTTGTGTTGTTTAGATTTTTGAAGTGAAATGAGAGATGAAATTAATATAAATAATAAAGCGTTACGATGAAAAAAAAAATATTAAATTAAACCGTTTTGGGACGATTACTGTAAAATATTTAAGAGTAAGGGTGAAAATCGTCCTTCTCCCTATAGATAATATCTACGTACAGCTATAAATAAGCCGTCCTTGTTTTGGGGAAAAAAAAAGTGCAAATTTCCTTTTTCTTGTTTTTCCTAATCTCAAACCATGTAATTTTCGTTAATTTTATTTAGTTGGTAACTTCTTTCAATTCGTCAGTGGGTTTTAAATCACTAGTGACGCCTTAATATGGGTCCGATTGTAAGGCCCCGCTCTCGAACCCTAGCATCGGGAACAGTGCGCCTGCCGTATCTCACTAAGGAGAATACAAAGCGTCGATTTCCAACATGTCCGAAAAGACGTAGAAATTTTTCGCGCGGAAACGAAATACAATAACTTAAAGTTCTCTGATAAAAGAAAATCCTCAATACAATAATGTACCGACTTCTGGGAAGAGTATTAACATCTACTATCTATCATTTAATGCAAGGTAGTGTGTGGTATAATCCCAATAAAATAAGTACAGACAGCCGCAAGGTCTCTTCGTATCCTAGGTGCGACCATCAGTCTGCCCATACTAATGTGTCAGCCCCGTCCTCAGCAAAGATTAGTCGTACGCTCCTTCGTTCTCACCTGGTGGGGGGGGAAGTAGGGGTGAGTGACGGAAAATCACCCAGTAGGCACCTGCCTCCAACTAGTACAAGTCGAGCATCCAATAATGATATAACACATAGCACGTAAGACATGATATCACATAAACATATGAAAGATTGCGGAAAAGTAAATCACTCCAGGTAAAGAATGCGCAACATCGTGATGCATGTACTACTATGCATGTCACACGCAACAAAGTCATGTCACACAAAATGCCGATATCTCCGCCATGCAATGCATGAACCCGGGTCCTACTGAGTGGCTGCAGGTCGTACACCTCACAGTCACCATACTGAGTGTGCGTGGCCGCGCCACCGCACACCATCCTGAGTGTCGTGGCCCCGCCATCGTACACCATCTTGAGCGCCCGTGACCCGCACGTCACGACCCGCCATCATGCAATGCACGTGCCATGAATGCAAAAACACAACGCCTGAGGCCACTGGCCCATCCTCACCATCCTTCGGCACTCAATTCTAGGTTCACTTATTATCGAGTACTGATTCAGCGTTGTTCGGAGTCAACTCCATTTTTTCACTTTTCATATACATTCATCGGGCTTTTTCCATATTTCTCCTTATTTTCCTCCTATTTATTTATATTTATTTCCTAATTATCTAAATTAGATAAATTATCACAATTACCAAATTTTAATGAAAATAGCCTAGTTTCATCAATTTATAATTTCTGGAATTTATATATAATTTTCCGATTTTATTTACATTTTTCCTATACTTATTACTATTTAAAATTAATTAAATAACTTTTATAGAATTTCCAAAAATTTTTGAATTATATTATTATTATATTTTTTTCCCCGTTTAATTTGGGCCAGCCAACTAGGGCCCGGTCCGTTGGCCATTCGGCCCGGCCCACGGTCGGCTCAGTAGATTATTTTATTTTATTTTATTTTATATATATTAAGTAAATGAGTCAGACTTGCGCACAATCGGCCCGCTACACAGAAATTTGATGAAAATAATTTAATTTCAGTATTTATAATTTTTAGAATTTATTTATAATTTCCTGATATTTACTTATATTTTTCCTATATTTAATACTATTTTTTTAATCAATTAAATAACATTAATAAAATAAATCCTAGAAATTATTTTGATATCAAATTCATCCCTAACATGGACGCAGACGCATCGCAGCATACCGCATACCCAAAAACGCATGCGCAAAATTATACTATTTTGATTATCAAATTTTCCCTAAAATCTAAATGTTTTACTATTTTGATTATCAAATTTTTCCCTAAAATCAAAAATCCAATCCACGCAAAACCACAGAAATCACACGCATTCAACAGAAATCAAATACATTCCACAGTAATCAAAACTCATGTTTTTCACAGATTAAGCAACATAGTATAGATTTCAACAATTAAAAACAACAAAACACGTAATATATCACCAAAGCATGCTTGAATTTGTACCAATGGGAGGGGGAAAGGGAACCTACCTGGACTGCAGACAAAACACCGCGACTAGAATAAACCTTTTTGGACTTTTCTTCTTCTTCCTTCTCCTTCTTCCTTTCTTTTTTCCTCTCTTTCTTCTGCAGTCACCAATTCTCTGTTTTTTTTGTTCCTTATGCTACCTTTTCCTTTTTCTTCAATTTTTTTATCCTTCCTTTTCCTTTTGTCGATTTCCCCTCCCCTGTTGCCCTTTTAATCTCGTCAGTTGTGCGACATGTTTGGGGGAAAACGGTTTTCCCCCAGAACCCACGTTTGACATTTTTTTTTGAATTTATTTTAATCATCATTATCTCAAATCTCATCTACTCCTCATTTGTTCATTTATTATTATTTTATTTTTATCTCTTTCTCCTTTATCTCTATCCTACGAAAACCTCCTTTCTCTCTCTTTTTTTTAAATTGGTTTATCTTATATTGTTCACTTTTATATTTCTTTTTACTTTATACTTGTATACCACTTTTATATATAATTATACAATTACTTGAATGTAATCGAAAGGCTACAGTTAATTAAATTTCGGAGGATTGTTACATCCAACGGCTACTTAATTCCTACATTAGCACATCGCAACTAATTCGAAAATTTCTGGGTGTAACATCCTACCCACCTTGCAAAAAGTTTCGTCCTCGAAACTTGTCGTATCTTATACGAAGAAGTAGGGGTAGCACTCCCGCATCTAATCCTCCAGGTCCCATGTCGCTTCATTCTCTCTGTGATTGCTCAATTGTACTTTGACATATGGAATGATTCTCCTCCTTGGTTGCTGACCTTTACGGTCTATGATTCGAACAAAATTCTCTTCATATGATGTGTCCGATCTGATCCTAGCAGGCGGTGCGTCCAGTACGTGATTCGGATCTGGGGCGCACCTTCTCAACTGGGAAACATGAAAGACATTGTGCACTTGAGCTAACGCAGGAGGTAACGCCAATCGGGAAGCTTAGCGAACCAATCCCTCCGAGCAACTCGTAGGGCTAATATACCGAGGCCTCAACCTTTACTTCTGTCTCGGACAACTTTGAGCCTTTCACGGATTATCTTTACCTTCTTCATAGTCTGCTCAATCAGTTCTGTACCGATGATACTAAGCTTTCCAACTTCGTTCCACTGGACTGGGGATCCGCACTTAAGCCTATAGAGCACCTCAAATGGCGCTATGCCGATGGCGTTATGATAGTTGTCGTTGTAGGAGAACTCAATCAACTTGATCGTATCATCTCAGATCTCCTTGAAGTCAATGACACAAGCCCTCAACATATCCTCTAATGTCTGTATCGTCTTTCCTGACTGCTTATCGGTCTGGAGATGAAATGCAGTGCTCAAACGTAGCTCCGTTCATTATATACATCGACGTACACGAGTGTTAATATATGTGTCATTTTAATGGTTAAGTTGTTTGAACATATTTGATATAAACATACAGTATGTTGTGTATCCTTATTTTAAACGCATGTAAGACTTATGTGTCATATGTAGCTCATGAATTCACAATCGTCATCTGTAATTTGTCACATGTATTATGTTTATATTGTTTTCCAGTTGAATTTTAAGCGGCACACACGTTATGCGCGTCCATTTTATTCTTTGTTTATCGTGATCTCCTTTTTTTTGGTACTTACGTTAGTCGCTAATAATTTTTTTTTCATTTGTACTCTATAATTTTCGTACTAGCTTGTCTTATTGTTATATAAATACCGTTATATATTATTCTGAGGAAAATGTATAAGTGCATAGATTCTACTGAAATTTAGATATATAATTTACTTGGGCGTTCGAGTATGATAATAATAAATTCCTTTTTTTATATATATGTCATGTTATTAAGTTATTTACTCTTTAATCTATTGCTATACTGTCATGCAATATTATGTCGCCCTAACTCGTAATTAGTGTGCTTTACCTCAATTATTTATGCAAGCGATTTGTTTTAAACTTGTAGATGTATGCCTACTTCTTAACATATGTCTTGAATGAAAAGTATTTGTGTTACTGTAATCTTTTTAATTGTGTTGTTTGTTGTCGTTATATATAGCGATGTGTATTATTTGTTTCGTTGTATTAGTTATGTCGAGGTGTCAATGATATAATTGTGTGTATGCTTGTGCATATATACATAGAATTGTTTAATTACTTTTGTTTTATGTATTTATGTGTATGTTTTCTTAAATCGACTTATTTACGTCAATTAATGTTGTAACCAATTATGTTTGTCTATATACCTCCTTATGGTTGTAACAGACTGGTTTTTTTTGTAGTAGTCATTTAGCACATAAACTCCTGTCTTATCGTATATCTTTTGTATGTTCGCTACTCCTACGTTGTTATCGTACTCTATATATATTGAGATCTTTTATTTATACTTCGTATTTTTCATGTTGGTCGCTTTGTATGTATAGGTATAGTGTATATAAAGTCTTTCGCATTTATACTGTTTGTGTTTGATGTGGTGATAACATTATATGGCTTAATAAGTTGGTTGGTTCATTACAACTCACAGAGTTACACTACGATAAGGGTGTACACATTTTAGTAGTTAGTATATCTTGTTCTTAATATCTTTATGTTAGTATGTTACAACAAGTTGATACAACAAGCTGATACATTTTTCTTTATATAGTGGTCAATTTTTTTTTTTATTATTATTATTATTATTATTATTATTATTATTATTATTATTATTATTATATTATTATTATTTTTTTATTTTGCACTTTTTTTGGTGTCTATTGTTCATGTTGTACTTGAATTAGTAAACTTTATTAGGCCATAGAGTGGTAGTATATGATGGTAGGGAAAACTATTGGTTTTGCAGACGTGATTGCAATTTTACTACTAACGATTTAAGTTAATTTGTTTACATGTTATGGTGCACTATGTATTTGTTTGTGTTGTCGGGTATGAATATAGTGTGCACTATGTTGTGTTTTTTTTTGGCTCAGCAAAAATTTGCTAATATCAATGATACACTCGAACTTCGCCTTCCGAAAATCCTTCAAGAAATTTTCCGTAGCAGCTGGCCAAACCAAGAAAACTCCTTACTTCAGTCGCCTTGGTTGGTCAGGGCTACTCAACGATGTACTCAATCTTCTTCGGATCTACAGAGGTTTACTCTTTTGAACTTACGTGACTTCAGAAAGCCACGCTTCCGCTCCGCAACTCTGATCATTTATCTTTGACTAACATTATCTGTACTGATGATGAGTCATTGAGACCTGGTCGCCGACGGTTAAACTCTGCTACAACGTCGCCAGCCCCCTATTGTCCGTATCAGCCGTTACGTGGATCTGAGTACTGACCCTCGCTTCCTTTTGTGTTGTACCTGATTCTGTTGTGGTGGTGGTGTCAGCCTCTGCTTAGTGTCCTCTTTCGTAAAACGTCCCGGTTGTCGCACTGATACTTACATAATCTCCCACACTGACCCTCGTGTGTCATTCACACTGAGCACTTGGTGGCGGCAGTGGCCCTGCACTACTCTGTGGTTGTACTTTCGTCACGAGCGGTCTTGTGATTATTAGCAGACATGTCGCATATTTATGCCTCCCCGGTGAAGGATCCTTTTACACATTGGATTCCGGATGTCATGCATTTCCATGTGGTAGAACCTTAGATTCGGTGGCGCCAGCGGCGGAAAACGCTAGTTCAACTGCTACTGGCACTGTGCAATCTACAATTGCTGTTGCGCCGAAGTGGTGGCCATGGTGTCGGTCAATGCTTGGAGGATGACACCCTCACCATAATGGTCGTCACCATAACCATCGTTGCCTCATTTTCCCGATTTTCTTCTTTTCTTTTTTTATATATTTTTATATATATCTTTTTTAACGACGCGACGGCCTTTTATTGGATTCCGCACGAACCTCGACGAGAATCTAGATGGACGAGAGTAATAGAGGAATTTGAGTATTTAGGGTGCTCACGTGATAGTTCGGGATACAAAGGTAATGAAATAAGGAAAGCTCACCAACGGCACACACACCTCCCATAGCCCAATCATAGCTTAGGTCTACTTCATTTATTATGGGTATAATTGTCATTTCTAGGAAGAGATCATAGCTTACGTCTAAGTGATCTAGTTAATCCTGCGTTTCCGAGGCGGATCTGAAGCCTCGGCTCTGATACCACCTGTAGCGCCCCGCTCTCGAACCCTAGCATCGGGAACAGTGCGCCCGTCGTATCTCACTAAGGAGAATACAAAGCGTCGATTTCCAACCTGTCCGAAAAGACGTAGAAATTTTTCGCGCGGAAACGAAATACAATAACGTAAAGTTCTCTGATAAAAGAAAATCCTCAATACAATAATGTACCGACTTCTGGGAAGAGTATTAACATCTACTATCTATCATTTAATGCAAGGTAGTGTCTGGTATAATCCCAATAAAATAAGTACAGACAGCCGCAAGGTCTCTTCGTATCCTAGGTGCGACCATCAGTCTGCCCATACTAATGTGTCAGCTCCGTCCTCAGCAAAGATTAGTCGTACGCTCCTTCGTTCTCACCTGGTGGGGGGGAAGTAGGGGTGAGTGACGGGAAATCACCCAGTAGGCACCTGCCTCCAACTAGTACAAGTCGAGCATCTAATGATGATATAACACATAGCGCGTAAGACATGATATCACATAAACATATGAAAGATTGCAGAAAAGTAAATCACTCCAGGTAAAGAATGCGCAACATCGTGATGCATGTACTACTATGCATGTCACATGCAACAAAGTCATGTCACACAAAATGCCGATATCTCCGCCATGCAATGCATGAACCTGGGTCCTACTGAGTGGCTGCAGGTCGTACACCCCACAGTCACCATACTGAGTGTGCGTGGCCGCGCCACCGCACACCATCCTGAGTGTCGTGGCCCCGCCATCGTACACCATCCTGAGCGCCCGTGACCCGTACATCACGACCTGCCATCATACAATGCACGTGCCATGAATGCAAAAACACAACGCCTGAGGCCCCTGGCCCATCCTCACCATCCTCCGGCACTCAATTCTAGGTTCACTTATTATCGAGTACTGATTCAGCGTCGTTCGGAGTCAACTCCATTTTTTCACTTTTCGTATACATTCATCGGGCTTTTTCCATATTTCTCCTTATTTTCCTCCTATTTATTTCTATTTATTTCCTAATTATCTAAATTAGATAAATTATCACAATTACAAAATTTTAATGAAAATAGCCTAGTTTCATCAATTTATAATTTCTGGAATTTATATATAATTTTCCGATTTTATTTACATTTTTCCTATAATTATTACTATTTAAAATTATTAAATAACTTTTATAGAATTTCCAGAAATTTTTGAATTATATTATTATTATATTTTTTTTTCCGTTTAATTTGGGCCAGCCAACTAGGGCCCGGTCCGTTGGCCATTCGGCCCGGCCCACAGTCGGCTCAGTAGATTATTTTATTTTATTTTATTTTATATATATATTAAGTAAATGAGTCAGACTTGTGCACAATCGGCCCGCTACACAGAAATTTGATGAAAATAATTTAATTTCAGTATTTTATAATTTTTGGAATTTATTTATAATTTCCTGATATTTACTTATATTTTTCCTATATTTAATACTATTTTTTAATCAATTAAATAACATTAATAATATAAATCCTAGAAATTATTTTGATATCAAATTCATACCTAACATGGACGCAGACGCATCGCAGCATACCGCATACCCAAAAACGCATGCGCAAAATTATACTATTTTGATTATCAAATTTTCCCTAAAATCTAAATGTTTTACTATTTTGATTATCAAATTTTTCCCTAAAATCAAAAATCCAATCCACGCAAAACCACAGAAATCACACGCATTCAACAGAAATCAAATACATTCCACAGTAATCAAAACTCATGTTTTTAACAGATTAAGCAACATAGTATAGATTTCAACAATTAAAAACAACAAAACACGTAATATATCACCAAAGCGTGCTTGAATTTGTACCAATGGGAGGGGGAAAGGGAACCTACCTGGACTGCAGACAAAACAACGCGACTAGAATAAACCTTTTTGGACTTTTCTTCTTCTTCCTTCTCCTTCTTCCTTTCTTTTTTCCTCTCTTTCTTCTGCAGTCACCAATTCTCTGTTTTTTGTTCCTTATGCTACCTTTTCCTTTTTCTTCAATTTTTTTATCCTTCCTTTTCCTTTTGTCGATTTCCCCTCCCCTGTTGCCCTTTTAATCTCGTCAGTTGTGCGACATGTTTGGGGGAAAACGGTTTCCCCCCAGAACCCACGTTTGACATTTTTTTTGAATTTATTTTAATCATCATTATCTCAAATCTCATTTACTCCTCATTTGTTCATTTATTATTATTTTATTTTTATCTCTTTCTCCTTTATCTCTATCCTACGAAAACCTCCTTTCTCTCTCTCTTTTTTAAATTGGTTTATCTTATATTGTTCACTTTTATATTTCTTTTTTACTTTATACTTGTATACCACTTTTATATATAATTATACAATTACTTGAATGTAATCGAAAGGCTACAGTTAATTAAATTTCGGAGGATTGTTACATCCAACGGCTACTTAATTCCTACATTAGCACATCGCAACTAATTCGAAAATTTCTGGGTGTAACACCGATCTCCTCACTGCAAGATAATAGTGATGCGTGGTTCGTGACACGTGACATTAGAAGGTTGTGAAACTGGATAAAAGATGACCAACCAAAAGACACGAGGCTGGATGGAAGGCTGTAACTCTCACCGGACAGTTAGAGAATCTCATCTGGCTTAATATTTGCATCAACTTTCTATATCTCACACGTCTCTCACTTTGTATCGCCTATACTTTACAGAGTCTCTCACGTTTTTCTCGTCTTCTTTACCTAGACATATGAAACCAAGATATACCTCTGCCTCAAAATGTGTCCAATGTAACGTTTGTAAAACTAAATTATCTTCGCAATCAGATTGCATCTACATAGAAAAATTTGAACCAAAATAAAGAGCAAACACCTAATCCTTGGGCAACCGGATCTGATGAGATTTTGAAGAACTGAGGTATATGGGATGCTACGGGAAGAAGTGTGCTATATAACTATACTCTTAACAGAATTTGATCATGGTCAACCTCCTTGCTTAGGCTCTCACTTATTAGATTGTGCCCTTCTCATAACTCATAAGTTTAAATGAGGAGAAAATGTAATTTTGTACATAAGATGTTCAATTTTTCATTTGTTGGCATTCTTTTTCACGTGTATTTGCAGATATATGCTTTGAATTGTGATTTTCTTGTGTTCTCTCTGGAGTTTATTCTAATTTCATTCTAAGGCCAATGATTAACTTATTGGATTTCCAACGAAAGAAACAAAATTAAAGGTTCAATTGCAAAAATAAAAATTAAAAATACAGAAGATCATACAATGGCTTAACTTCACTTTGCCAAATCTGAATTCCAGGGTTTGATGGTAAAATACTTAAAAGCGTAATCTAGGCACAAGGGAAATAGATATAGATGCTGTTGTTTTTTAAAATTAGAAATATTTTAAATATAACTAAATAATTTGAATATGGAAATAGATGTCTGCAGGATGGGCCTGGGTCAATAGTAAGGTTGGTGCTTTGTCACCTTGAGGTCATGAGTTTGAGCCATGGAATCAGCTTCTTACACAATGGGTAGTACAGGTACATCAGATCGCGAAGCGATCCGACCCCTTTCTGGACCCTGTATGAACACATAAACCTAATACACCTATAACAACGTTTATGTCCGCAGGCCAGAAGCTAAATGGGAATTGCACAATTCACTTCAAGGATTGTGTCGCTTAATTTTATTAACATCGGATTCACTATAAAAAGAAGGTAGTCATTATTTGATTTTATAATTGTTAAACAGTTTTTTTTCCACTGTCTTTAGACTAGTTGGATTAGAGTACTTGAACGATTAACTATTTTAGGTTCTATGATGTCATATACTTTAGCAAGATGCATGTAGACATACTGAATGAAATAATACAGTTTCAAAATTAAGTTTGGGAGTAGAACCTGATTGTCATCAGTTCCTTTAAATATTTGAGGGGTAAAAAAAGAGCATGTGTTTACTTTTCCGTTCCTTTTTTGCATTTCTTATTATATACATTTTCTAATAAAGTTTTAGGTCATAATTTCACTTTTGGGTTAATTGCACCTGGTATCCATTGTTTTCCACGAAGTTTTAAGTAGCATCCAATGTTTCATGAAACACACTTGGCATCCAGACTTATAGGGTTAATAGACACCTGGCATCCTGCAACCGGGAAAGCACCTGCTATAGGCGGTTTTTAGCAATTTTCCTTTTATTTTTCACTTTTCTCCCACTTGGGGCCCAAAATTTTCAAACCATGGTTAATTCCACTTTCTTTCAATCATCTTTCTCTTCCTCCTTTTTCGTTTTCTTCTTTCGTTTTTAGATTGCAGGAGCATAACCACAGCAATCCGAAATATTCACCAAGCATGATCTTAATAAAAGGGTTGAATCTAGCTCATGGTTCTACAAGTTTATCATTATACAAGTCCTGAAGCAGCTTAGTTGTTTACTAATGGAATCTTGGCATAGAACTTCCCGGCTTTGAAATACAGAAGCCCATGCTTGTGTAATTTTTATAAATTTATCAAATAGGCATTCGTAGAGTTGGAATTTTACACAGTTCATCTACCTTTGTGATGATGCAAAATCCAGCAAATTTGCAGAAATTTCACAGGAAGAAGAAATCCAGCAAATTTGCAGAAACCAGCAGAGCTATTCCACAACCCACAAAACCTGTTCAAGAATCCAGCAGAGCAGTTCCTGAACCCAGCAAACCAATTCCAGAATCCAGCAAAGCTCTTCAGCCGGTGCGTATCTCTTCACCTTCATTTTGTCCGGCCGTCTTATTTTCTATGACTCTGCGATTCACTTACTTGCCCTTTTTATCCTTCAGGTTGCTCAAGTTTGTACAAATTGTGGGGTCAGAAGATGAAAGGGGAAGAAGGGAAAGGGGAAGAAGATGAAAGGGGAAGAAAGGAAGAAGATGAAAGGGGTGGGGATGAGGTGGGGTGTAGGTTTTTTTATTGATTTTTGAATTATTTTTTATTAAACTTTTAATTTATTTTGACTTTATTATTTTATTAATTGTAAACTGTGGTTAAAGTCAGGTTAAAAGTAGGGTTAGGTCCGGTCAAAGGTCGATTTCAGCGGTCAAAGGTCGTCCAGCCGGTCATCTGGATGCCAGGTGTCTATTAACCCTATAAGTCTGGATGCCAAGTGTGTTTCATGAAACATTGGATGCTACTTAAAACTTCGTGGAAAACAATGGATACCAGGTGCAATTAACTCTTTCACTTTTCACCAAGATTGTTGCACAAATCAATGATTTTATGTTTAAAAACCGATTATCTCATATTAAAGATTCTATTGCAAGGATTAAAGACAAGTACTATATTGAATATTTTATATTACCTATATTGATAAATCAAAAATAAAAAAACAAATATTTTCTTAAGTCATCATAATAAAAAAAATACAAACTACAAAATAAAAATGAGAAAAAAACGGAATCTCACATTTGCAATTTTTATCTCTTTCTTTCTGATTTGCAAGTAACTTCTCATGGTCTTCAAAACAAAAGAAAAAAGTAACTACTAAAAAATGTAAGCTTTGTGTCCTTAACTACTAAAAAATGTAAGCTTTGTTGGAGAAAATTAGAAGAAATGGGTCAAGTTGCAAACTATGGTTAGCAACGTACTTTGAGCTATGTTATGATTAGTTTCATTAATGATGAGTAGAAACTAATGAATTCTTAATTATCTACGTGACGAGCAGATAATTTTAGGCTTTTGAATTACTCAATTCTGATATCGGGTGAATGAGAAATTAATTCTCAAAGTAAGGGAGAAAATTTAGTTCAGCTTGGCAAGTGAGCCCAGGGGTGACACCGGGCCTGATGGGCTCATGCCCAGACTCGGGTTCTAGGCTGCATAGATTGCAGGCCATATGCAGCCTGCAAACTGCAGGCCGAGTCCTGCAGGCAGCGGGTCGGATCTTATCACATGGAGAGAAGTTTGTTCAAATTTAAACTTCTCCAGATTGTTAGGATTGGCTAAGGTTAAGTTTGAAAAGTTGTTGAGCTTTAACAGTGCTGAGTTGATTTGAAACTATTATAATCGGAATGCTCAAATTGAACAGTTATCGAATCCGGCGACTGTGAACAGACCTAATGCAGTTATCTGATCCAAGAGTTCAGGCCGAGCAGTTATCTGATCCTACAGCTGTGGTTGAATTGGCTGTAACAAACTGATCTCGTTTCCCCTATAAATATCAGGTCAAGCTGACCTCTGTGGGAATCATTCAGAAATCGGTCAGAAAGCAATTGAATTTCTTCTATTCACTATATACAATCCTTCTGCATAAATCACTCAGATAATCACTTCTTCTCTGCATACATTTGCATTTCAAGTCATCCGAGATGTCAGGACAGCTTACAGGTTCGTTGAGTTCATATGCTGCAGTGACGCTCGTCTGAACTAATTCAATTGTATTTTGGGAGACGATTACTTCCTCTGGTTGGACACAGTATACCAGATAAATACGTCTTAAGGACTGAGTCCTGGACTCACCTCGGATTCTCTGCTCAGTTGAGCTGTTAAAGTTGTTGTTGAGCTGAGCTCTGCTTTGTGCTAAGCTCAGTTTATCGAGAGATAACGCAGCACTGTTGCTGTGCAGTGTTGCCGAGCTGAGCTCTGTTGTTTGGTTGAGAGCATTCATTATTCTGCAGCACTGTCGTGTTGAGCTCTACTGGTGTGCTGAGCTCGGCTGAAGCGACTGGTAGCACAACTGTTGTTCTGTTGTGCTGAGGTGCTAAGGTCGGTAGGTCGGCCATCTGTCCAGAATGCAAATTCAAATACGCAACCTGGACTGATCTGACTTGACTGATCAATCCTACCTGAGCTGAGCTCGGCTAGAAGGCTGATAGCACAGAACTACTGTTCTGAAGTGCTATTGTGCTCAGGTCGGCAGGTCGCGTGACTGTTCAAAACGCAAACTCAATTGCGCTATCTGAACTGTCTTGACCTGGCAAATCGATCCAACCTACCCTGAGCTCGCCAGGTCAGTCACTACTTTATTTCACAAGCACACTGTACAGAAGTCAATTTTGTCTGACTTGAATTATTTTCCAACATTCTTAAGACGTAATATGATTGAATCTATACTGATTCTCATTGTTTGTTTTTGCATCTTACAGAAATTGAAATGGAGAACGGAAGCTCGAGCTCTGTTCAAGGCGCTGACTTACAGAGTTGGGCTCCTATGACACCGAATGCTAGGGTGCCAATAACTGCTCCTCTTGCACAGGGTCCTGCGGTGGCCCAAGTGGAGAAATCAGAAAAGTTTAGTAGAAGCTTCTTCAAGTGATGACAGCAGTAGATGATGTTCTTCCTTACTGCCATAGGGCTGACCACGCTATTGACCGAGGACCCACCTATAAGGATTATGTGGAGGTCCAGACCTAGAATATGCAGAACAAACTGTTTGTTGAATAATGAGACTTCAATAATTATGTTTGTTTGAGCCATATTTTTGGGTGTTTGGACAACTCCTTATATGGTTTGTACTGCACATACAAAACTGCAAAGTCTTTGTGGTAGGCTTTAGAGAAGAAATACTATACAGAAGATGCCGGCATTAAGAAATTTATTTTCGGCAAATTCTTGGATTTCAAACATGTTGGATTCTCGCACTGTTGTTTCTCAAGTTGAGAAATTTCAGACATTGGTAGCCGAGATGGAAGAGGAGGGTATGTTGCTCAGTGAATCTTTCATGGTAGCTGCGGTGATTGAGAAACTACTTTTTTCGTGGAGGGAATTCAGAAGCTATCTCAAACACAAAAGAAAGGAGACGACATTGAAAGATTTGATTGTCGAACTCCGCATAGAGGAAGATAATTAAAGATCTGAAAGAAAACCACATGCAAGTGCTGGCCAGGCCAAGGCCATCTTGAGGTGAACAACAAAGGCAAGCAGATAGCGAAGAAGCTACCATTTCTGATGCAACATTTTCTTGTGTGACTTCCCGATAGAGTCCGCATATGCATTTGCATTAATTTTCATACATGTGGGGGATCATTGGAGAAAATTAGAAGAAATGGGCGAAGTTGCAAACTGTGGTTAGCAACGTATTTTGAGCTGGGTTATGATTAATTTAATTAATGATGAGTACAAACTAATAAATCCTTAATTATTTACGTGATGAGTAGATAACTTTAGGCTTTTGAATCACTCAATTTCGATATCAGGTGAATGAGAAATTAATGCCCAAAGTAAGGGAGAAAATTCAGTTCAACTTGGCAAGTGAGCCCAGGGGTGACTGCGAGCCATGGGCTCATACCCAGACTCGAGTTCTGGGCTGCACAGACTACAGGCCGTGCTGCAGACTGCAAACTGCAGATCGGATCTTATCAGCTGGGGAGAAGTTTGTTCAAATGTAAACTTCTTTAGGTTGTTGGGATTAGCTAAGGTTAAGTTCAAAAAGTTGTTGAGCTTTAACCCGCTGAACTGCTCTGAAACTGTTATGATCGGAAGTCTTAGATTGAACAGTTATCAAATCCGACGACTATGGCCAGACCTGATGCGGTTATCTGATCCAAAGGTTCAGGCCAAACAGGTATCTGATCCTACGGCTGTGGTTGAATTGGCTGTAACAAACTGAACTCAGGTTTTTCCTATAAATAGTAGGCCAAGATGACCTCTACGGGAATCATTCAGAAATTGGTCAGAAAGCAATCAAGTTTCTTCTTTTCTCTCTATACAATTCCTTTGCATAAATCATTCAGATAATCACTTCTTCTCTGTTGAGAAAAATGGGTTTGAGTGATTTCAAAATGCATGATTTAAATAACATGTTACAAAGAAATACATGACATATTTTATGACATAACACGTTGTTGCATGAAAGTTGCCTTATATAGTTCATATATAATGTTGTCGTACTAACGAGCCATGAAGCTTTAAAGCTTACATCAAATGGAAAACATTTGTTGTGTTTGAACTATTTTTAGGTGCCACCATTAATGAACTAAACTAGTTCATTAAGTGAAGTACTTAGTTAATTAAACTAAGTAGTTCATTAAAGGAAGCAATATTTGGAAAAGGCACAAAGGCAACAAGGTAAAGAAAGGAAAGTCTTCCACTCTCCTCCCCATACTTATGGTATGCCTATATATATATATATTAGAAATATATACATATACATATACATATACATATACATATACATATATATATATCTCACATGATGCTGCACTTCTCTGGCGATCTCGCCTGGTTGGCAGCGTAGCCGCCGTCGGCTATCTCCGCAGGCACCATCTCTCTCCCTCACTGCTGCATTCCTCCATCCTTAATTCTCTCTTCGATTCCTCCCATGGCGAATACCGATCCCGCTGTGACGGCTCCACAAACGGCGCTCAATAGATCATTTGCATCCTTGTTTTCGCCCCCCACCCCCGCATCGCGAAACCACCCCAAACCGGTCTAGAAGTTCAAGGGCAGCCCCATGATCTCCTTCACAGATGAGGAAATCCAGTCACTTGCTGCACCATACCGCTTCACATTGGTTGGCACTTTTTGGTATGGCAGACCCCCCTTGCAACGATACGTGCCGCCATTGACAGAATTGGATTTGCCGGACCGGTAAAGGTCGGCCTTTTAGATGCTACTCACATTGTCCTTCACTTTGATCTGGAACAAGACTATACTAGATGCTTTACTCGATGAGGATGGATAATCTCAGGCAAACAAATGCGCATCACCAAGTGGACACCGGATTAGGACCCTGCAGTGGAAGTGCCTATCGTGCCTATATGGGTATCCTTTCCGGGCCTTCCAATCCACATGCATCGTAAAGATGCCATCTTTCAGATCGCTTCCATGCTTGGGGACCCTTTGAAACTTGATGCGGCCACATCGAAGTTAAATCGACCCTCTGTGGCCCGGGTTTGTATTGAACTTGACGTGTCCAAGGACCTCCCCCAACGTGTTTACATCCAGACATCAGCTAGAACAATCATGCAATTGGTTGAATATGAAGATCTTCCCCGCTATTGCTCTGACTGCTATCGTTTAGTCCATGTGGTTGCCGACTGTGGTAGGCAAACTGATCCTCCACTAGATGCTATGCAAGACGCGGTGGAGTCAAACCCTAAGCAAAGCAAATCTGATAAAGCCCAAAAAAACGGTGGACTCCTAAAAAATATGGTCCACCAAATCTCGATCACCAGCCGGCTATGAATGAGTCAGTTCCACCCTCGCCGGAACTGGCTATTACCCATGCAGTTTCAACAATCCAAGACTTTTCTAGACTAAAAAGAATTGATGACTGTCTTCTAAGAGATCTCCCTGGGACATCTATATTGTTCTCACATTCTGATAATGAACGTGAACCTTTGGACGATAATTTGCATGCAGAGCATGAAGAGCGTGAAGGCCAGGCTATTGCCAGTTTAATCGAAGCAACATATGTGGATGCACGCTCTGCGGAACACAACGATAATGAAGAAGTAGAAATGGCACAAGCAGACGATGACCCCTCTTCGCACAACCCTAATCAAGTGCCACGCCTATTACGCCAAAATCCCCCCATGTCTCCTCGCTTAACCAGGTTACGCGCAGCGCCCCTCTCTAACTCATTTGATGTTTTGTCTCAATGAAGATATTGTTGTGGAATGTACGTGGAATAGTAACTCTTTGCATCGTCTGCTTTCACTAGTTCGTAAGCATAAAGTATACATTCTTGTAGTTATTGAGCCAAAGTTACGTCCAAGTGCCTTGACATCTTATCAACTGCAACTTGGTTTTTCTAAAGCTATATCCGCTTGTCATGATCAAATTTGGTTTTTCTGGAAGGATGCACTACTCAAGCTGGAAGGAGAGCAGCCTGGACACCAGCATCATTCTATTCAGTATCGTTGGCTGGCCACGGGAGATTGTTTTTGGTTGACTGGTGTATATGGTCGGCACTCAATGCTACAACGACGTATATTGTGGGATGATTTAGGTCAATTTTATGACTCAAACACACTCCCATGGCTTATTGGTGGGGATTTTAACACCTTCAGAAAATTAGATGAACACCGTGGTAGATCGCATCCATCATTACGCATGCTACAGGACTTCAATGATTTCATACAGCGATGTCAATTACAAGAAATAGCATTCCAAGGCTCTTGTTTCACATGGTCAGACGGGAGAGGCTTAGGACACGTATGGAGACGTCTAGACCGCTTTTTGAGCTCACCTTCTTTTTTAGAGATTTTTTCCTACACCAAAGTTCACCACTTTTCAAGGGCTACGTCGGATCATGCACCTTTGCTTCTAACATGTGACTCAGATGGCCCACCTGCCCCTTCCCTGTTTCGGTATCTAGACGTGTGGACTACACATGCAGATTTTGATGATTATGTTACTCACAAATGGCTATCTTATCCCACAGTTGGTGGCATGTGGGGCTTTCATTGCAAGCTCTCACACCTTCGCAAGGATTTAAAGTAGTGGAATAGAGACACTTTTGGAAACATATTCGATGCTGTCTCCCATGCAGAAGCAGAAGCGAAGGTGGCGAAGAATCTATTTGACAACAGCCCTACCGAATCCAATCGTCAGTTCTATCACCAGAAAGTGGCAGAACTACGTCTTGCGCAGAAACGTTCCTTTCTATATTGGAAGCAGAAGGCCAATGTGAAGTGGTTAAAAGATGGAGATGCAAACACCTCTTTCTTCCACCAAACTATCAAACAAAAGCGCATCCACCAACTCATTCGCAGCATCAAGAAAATGGATGGTACTGAGCTCAATCGTCTGGCAGATATTAAAGATGAAGCTATTCGATTTTTCTCAACTCTTTACACTGATGAGCCAGTTGAAAGTTGTGACTCTATTTTACAGTATATACCATCTCTTATCACAGCGGACGAAAAAAGTGCATTGACGGCAATTCCTCAACTAGCCGAAGTTAAGGCAGCAGTTTGGGATCTCAGCCCATCCAGTGCCACAGGTCCGGACAGTTACCCGGGGTCCTTTGATAGACACTTCTGGCATTTGATACAGCACGACGTGCACAAAGCCGTACAAGAATTTTACCTAGGAATTCGTATGCCTAAGGCCGTTGCAGCAGCTTCCATCATTCTCATTCCGAAGGTAAGTAATCCCCTAACGTTTGCAGACTATCGTCCTATATGTCTCACAAATTTCATTTCCAAGACCATCACATGTTTGTTAGCAACACGGCTGAGCAATATCTTGCCAAAGGTAATCTCTCCAGAACAAGCTGGTTTCATGAAGGGAAGGGATATTACAGAACAAGTTTTATTAGCACAAGAGATGGTCCATGTCTTGGATAAACGGACAAGGGGCGGGCATGTCATTATTAAGTTGGATATGTCCAAGGCTTTTGACCATGTAAGCTGGAGATATCTTCAACAACTGCTTCAAAGACTGGGCATGGACGAACGTTTAGTGCGCATCATTATTAATAATTTGAGTGACACCAGATGTTCCATTTTGCTAAATGGTTCTCTTACCGAATGTTTTCACGTTAGTAGAGGTGTTAACAGGGGGACCATTTATCACCATTACTCTTTATTCTATCATCTGAAGGATTCACTCGAGGGCTCAACTATCATATACAGACTGGAATTATAGATGGCTTCAAGGCAGGGCGTACACCTTGTGTTTCACATCTGGGTTTTGCTGATGATTTATTAATTTTTCTCAATGGCTCCCCCCGCAACTTAAGAAAATTTCGCACCTTTTTAGACAAGTATCAACAGGCTTCTGGGCAACTGGTTAATTATCACAAAAGTCTATTTGTCCCCGGCCAAGGAGTTTCGGTCACTGCGTCAACCGTAGCCTTGGGCATGAGATCAACGTCACTTCCGATTAAGTATTTGGGCTCTTTTTTGCATAAGGGAATAACCAAGTCCAGGTACTGTGCCACCCTCCTCAGTCATTTTGATACTAAACTAACGTCCTGGTCGAAAGCTTTCTTATCTATGGCGGGCAGGCTTGTCCTCATTAAACATGTGCTCAATACATTGCCAATACATCTAATAGATAGCTCAAGACTACCAAAAGGGGTAATTCACTGTTTAAGTCACAAAATGGCCTCATTCCTTTGGAAAGGACAACATCAATGATAGTCTTGGTCTTCGGTATGTCGACAAGTTGAGTACGGCGGCCTTGGAATCCGGCACCTCTTCCACATCCAAAAAGCATATGATTGCCAGATATGGTGGAAATATTTTCACTCCAATACATTGTGGGCTGACTTCTGCAGAATAGAGTATGGTAGTCGTCCATCAGTCTATTCGCATATATACAATTCTCCAACATGGAAACGCATTTGTAAAATTCATACATACATGGAGACACATACCAACACCTCTAATCATATGATACATTGGGCTCCCGATAAGCATGGTCAATTCTCCATTCGTTCTGCCTACTCGTTGATCGTACCCTATGAACAATTGAAGCTAGAGACACGGTACATTTAGTGGAAGAACATGCACCCATAGCAAAAATTTTTTTGTGGAAACTATGGTATCATTCACTTCCAATGGTAAATAACTTTCGCAGGTGGATGGTGGTTTATCCTTCGCAGTGTGTCTTTTGTAGCCGTGATCATGACAGTCAAGACCATGTGTTCCTCAATTGCGTATTCATTCGGCCTCTTTGGATAGCTATCTCTATCATATTCTTTGGACCAATGCCACACTCCTCGACCATAAAGGCGCATCTTCTCCGTTGGTGGCACATATCATCTAAAACCATAATGACGGGTCAGCTGAGGTCGATTGTTCCATCTCTAGTAGTATGGGAAATCTGGAAACTTTATGCAGCGTGTAGGTTTGGGGATGAACATTTTGCCTATGATAGGTTGTACACGCGGATCAAAAACTCGATCTACATATGGTGCTCATCTATTAATGGGAAAAAATTTGCATAGGCAATTCCACACCTCGTTGCTCAGCGATTATCACCACTGTTGCGTATGAAGAGACTATCTGTAATTAAGTGGCTTTGTCCCCCGTCTGGACGATTTAAGCTTAACGTTGATGCAGCCATAGGGCAACACATGTCGGCAGGAGCTGCTGTACTACGAACGGACCAGGGCATGTTTCAGTCCGCCATACGTTTTCCTCTGCCTTCCTTACAGCCTCTTCAGGCAGAAATGCACGCTATGACAATTTCCTTAATGTTCTTTGCACAACAGTATGATGGCCTAGTGGTGGAAACTGACTGTCAAAATCTTGTTAAGCTACTTGCTCATCATCGCCAGCTCACAGGCTCATTGGCATTAGACATCAGCCGTGCGTCCCAGTTCCTCAGTCTTAACGGCTCTACGATACAGTTCTGTCCGCGTGAAGCAAACTCAGTAGTGCATCGGCTCGCCAGATATGGGTATTCATCAGCAGGAATGACTGTGTACAACACATCTCAGCAATTACCTGGAGAAGTACGAGGAGCAATAATTATGGATCACCAGCTGCCTACATTCAGAGCCTGATACATGACATCCATTTCTTCATACAGTTGTCTGTGTTTTGAGGCAAAGACAACAGGGGCGTTTGTTTGGATCTGGTGGACAACTTCTGCCGCTTTGGAGGGGAAATTCATCTCGGTGCATTCCAAGTCAACAACCTCCATGCCTAGTAGCATCATGTTTTATGTGTCGTCTTGGTTTCGCTTCGAGCCAAGACGACTTCGGTACATGCTGGGATATGTTTACTTCATGCATTTCATGTTCTCAATTTTCATTTCTAATTACAATCACTATTCATTACGAGATCTATGGACGCACTATGGCGGTTGGCTCATGCACTTGGCATACCAGGAGACGGAGACTCTATACCATTATCGACGCACAATACCTAGCATTGACGCAAGGACACCCTCGGCACAACCTAAGGCTGTTTGGAGCTTCTGCCCAAAATTTTCTCATTTCTTTTCATTTACATCAATGTACGGCGTTAATCCCAGAAATATAAATATGTATGCTTTTTCCTTTGCCAAGGTTTTATCCACAAGGGTGGTTTTACTTGGCAAGGTTTTACTGCGGCATATCATATATGACTGGAGACACGTCATCATTAGCGATTTGTACCACATACATTCATACTCTGACCTTTGTGATATGGTTTCCCTCCGCCACAAGTGAAGCCTTCAATAAAATCATAATATTTCTATAAATATATATATATATATATTCAAATTTTTTGAAAAAGGCACATACGCACATATTCCAATGTACTACCGACACGGTATATATTTTACGAACGTACGTTAACGTCACACCACCATACTTGAATCATATTTATGAGTGTATTCTGGTCTTATATCATATGATATAAGTCATGGTGATGACAAATTAAATACGACACGTTAAAAGGTTCTAAACCGAAAATTGTCGTATCGGGCGAATACCGAAACTTCACCAACGTGTCACGTACTTGCCATAAATAGATGGCCAGCCCCTACACCTAAAAAATATCCATAAATTTCGTGGGTATGATGATATTTACAGCCATAAAATCATTCCATGTCGGCACACACAAATCACCCCATATTAAGGCCAAACTGTGGAGATTCTAATTTCAATTTTGTCACATGTGTAAGGCGCCACTTTAAGATCAGCTAAGTGCTGAATATTAAAGTTTAATTTATGTATATTATGTGTAACATAATATATATAACATGTGCAAAAAGTTGGAATTTAATTAGAGAAAAATCGATTAATCGATAAACGTCGAAAATTCGGTTTTCTACGTACACAACACATGAAACGTTTTTGGCACATCATACAATATGTATCTAGACACTTTTTACATATTTCATACATCTTAAAGTGTTCTAAAAAATTCAATTAAGGGCTGATTGGAATATACCATGTGTGTATTATTAAATGTGCACTATTTTACAAAGTTTGCAAAAATAAAATTCAGCACATGCACAATATATGCTACACGCCTAAAACAGCTGAGTTGGAGCCTATGTGGAGCCTTGTTGGCATATTGATTGGTCAAGAATGAAGCATACAATGTTGATGACATAAAGGAATGAGCTACACAAGGCAACATTTCAAACTTATGCCACATTTGTAACACATGCTGAAAATTTCAGCATGTGCTAATAGGCTGGCCGAATCCTACACCATTATGAGTCATATTTTGTGTCTTGATTAAGGTGGATTAATTAGAAGACAATTTGGAAATGTTTTAAGTAATTTATGGAATAAAGAAAGCGATATTCTTGAATATCACACATGCTGAAAATTTCAGCATGTGTGCAATGTATCCTGGCCGATTTTTAGGCCTTATAGATGATAAAGTTTTATTCCAAAATTGAGGAAGATGTCTTGTACTAAATGGAGATGGATTTCTTGAATTAAAACAATGAAAAATAGGAAATATTTTGAACAAAAAGTGTATGTAACACATGCTGAAATTTCAGCATGTAAAGTCTCTTAATGGCCGATTTTTTCATATTATTTTTGGAGAAATATTGTCTTGCTTAATTTATGTGATGATCTTGGAAGTTATGGTAATTGTTTTGTGGTGATTTTGGCACATGTGTTAAGTGGAATTCTCAGATTTTCCTAGTCATCAAGTGATGACAACATTCAACCAATCAATGAGTGCCAAGTAAGCAAGAGTTTAATGATCATCCAATGAGGAGGTGCCAAGTAAGCAAGAACATGTCACAATGATGCCACATATTCTCCCAAGGACTTAGAAGATAATTTTCAAGAGGAGAAGGTACCAAGGGGGGTGGCCAACACAAGGTTAAAAGAAAAGGAGGAAGAGCAAAACAAAAACAAGAACAAGCATTGCAATCTTGAAGCATCAAATGTTTTAGCCTTCTTCTTCTGCACTCTCTTTCTTTCTTCTCTCTAAAAGCCTATTGTACTTACATTCATATACATGAATAGACTTCATCTAGACCACCACATATTCTTTTATCATTGTAAAAGATTGATCAAGGTGTGATCAATCTTAGACTTGCAAGGTGGTGGTGTTCGTGTGCATTGTATTCACATACAAGGTTTGTAAAGGGTTGGAGTTGGTGTGTAACTCCATCAACCCTGTGGTAAGGTGTTTTTGTGTTGTGTGATTAGTGTGAACCGAGAAAGGTGTCCTCGAAGACTGGAGTAGGTTGTTGATAACCGAACCAGTATAAAAATCTTGGTGCCATTTACTTACAGCACTTACTTTCAGTTTTAGCACTGTTTATCGTTCTTGGTCACGTTCATAAAAATAGTAAACGGATTTCAAAAATCACGAAACTTTCAGGAAACATATTCACATGTTTTAAGGTTCTTTTGGCGTAAGTTTCAACCCTTTTGGACAAGTATAAGTCATTCAAACGTCCAAAGTTCTGAGACTAGTGCAGTCTGATTTTCAGGCTTGCAAAGGTTGAGACTTTGATCGTATTTGACTAACTTCCCAAAATAATTTTTCAAAATTGTTTCAACCCATTTAAATAAAACTTATAAGGTGTTAGTATTTAAATTTTCAGAGCATTTGTAGTTACGTACAAATAAGAATTAATTTTTGAAATCACTCTACCGTTTCTGACAGATTTGCGCAATCTGACCACCAACAAATTTTCAAGGAATTAGAAGTTCAATTTAAATCTGAATTTTTTAGGAGATACTCATAGCATCTGAGGCTAATTTCTCTCCAAATTTCAGAATTTTTGAAGACCTGGAACCTAGTTTTCAAAACGTTTTAAAACTGGTCCTGAAAACAGAAACTGTTTTCATAAGTTGGGTTTTTAGTTTAAAACTATTTTAAAAACCACATTTTCCGCACCCACTATTCAACCCCCCTTCTAGTGGTGCCTTGCAGATCCCACATTCTCTGCATACATTTGCATTTCAAGTCATCCGAGAAGTCAGGACAGCTTACAGGTTCTTTGAGTTCATACGCTGCAGTGCCGCTCGTCTGAACTGATTCTTTTTTATCCTGGGCAACGATTGCTTCCTCTGGCTGGGTACAGTAGAACGGAGCAATACATCTTAAGGACTGAGTCTTGAACTCACCTTGGATTCTCTGCTCAGCTGAGCTATTGAAGTTGTTGTTGAGCCGAGCTCTGCTTTGTGCAGAGCTCAGTTTATCGAGAGATAACGCAGCACTGTTGTTGTGCAGTGTTGCCGAGTTGAGCTCTGCTGTTTGGTTGAGAGAATTCGTTGTTCTGCAGCACTGCTGGTGTGCTGAGCTCGGCTGAAGCAGCTGGTAGCACAACTGTTGTTCTGTTGTGCTGAGGTGCTGAGGTCGGCAGGTCGACCATCTTCAGAACGCAAATTCAATTGCGTAACCTGGATTGATCTAACCTGACTGATCAATCCTACCTGAGCTGAGCTCGGCTGGAAGGCTGATAGCATAGAACTACTGTTCTGAAGTGCTATTATGCTCAGGTCGGCAGGTCGGCCGACTGTTCAGAACGTAAACTCAATTACGCTATCTGAACTGTCTTGACCTGGCAGATCGATCTGACCTAACCTGAGCTCGGCAGGTCGGCCACTACTTTATTTCATAAGTACATTGTATATGAGTCAATTTTGTTTGACTTGAATTATTTGTCAACAAGCTTTGTGTTGTTGGAAAGACTGACTGTTTGAGACAATACTTGTTAAACATTACTCCCCTGGTCCTTAAAATATTATTCTACTTTCTATTTTGGTTCGTCTTAAAAGTATAATCTACTTTTCTAAAATATAAATATATTAACAGTCAAAGTTTCTATATTACTTTTATAATTAACACTTCTACTTGATATCTGTTAACCAAGTAAGATACATTTATAATAGTGATCAAAATAGTGTGACTTTTTAAATTATGTTTATGTCAAATTAAAGAAATATTTATAAAACGGAGGGAGTATATGTTACTTCTATAACTTTATTACGCAAATATATTATCCACTAAAGAAGAATCCATTCTAAACTTGATACTTCATTGTTCCAAAAATATTGCTCTAGTTTGATTCAGTAATAGCTCAAAACCAACTATCTACAACAACAATTTTATGATAAACTATATCTAAGTCAAATTCAAATAATACTTAAAAAAAGCAATACATAAAATAATCGTCAAACAGGAATTTCGTCTGAATGAATATTGATCCAACGGTGTAGCATTCATTTGTACACTCACAACCGGCAGCTAGGAAACATTTAGATAGGCACTCTATATAACCAACTATAATAGGTAGGTAGCAAGAAGATGCATATGCATATGCATTTTATAAGTATCTAATAAGATGCATATGCATTTTATAAGTATCTAATTAGTATCTAGTGGGCGTTGTCTCACGTCAAATAACAATTATGCCTTTGTCTCACCTTAAGTAATGATCTAGACTTAATCTCATATAACTAATAGATATGTTATGTACGGACCAGGCTCACGAAAGGATATTCTTTATCTCTATCAACAATTAATCTAACATACTAATTTCAAAGTTATGTAGTAACCGAAAACTTACTAGAGAGAATCACCAAACTTATCACTTTCCAATCCCAAAGCATTCAAAAGCAAGAAAAATTATCCAGAATCAGCAAAGAAATGCAACTTTGCAATCGAGATAATCAATTGCATTTGAAAGATCGCAACTTTGATTTAAAACTCGTAACTTTGACTGTTCTTTTTCTTGGAAGAGGTAAACACTAGAGGGAGCATAAAGAAAGAATTGTTGGAAAAGTACGTTAAAGTACTTTAAAATGTGCTCCAAACTTATATAAAAACATGTGTATTGTTGTTTGGGAGTTTGATTGATGATTTGAACACTTTCAACTTGAAAAGTATCACTTGAATCGATCCATGTGTGAGTTGGATCAAACCAAGTAAAAGGTGGAATAAAGTTAACTATTCTGGTGGGGCTTGGATCGATCTATGTAAGAGACATCGATCGATCGATGTGATGTGGTGCAATGCTGGAAACTTTCTGTGCAACATAGATCGATCACATCGATCGATCGATGTGACATCTATCAATACATGGATCGATCTATGTGGGCAGGATGCAAAATGAAATGTTTTTGTCCAACTTTGATCGATGACATCGATCGATCGAAGTGACATCAATCGATCGATGTGCCAACGGACAGAACTTTTCATGCTGAGTTGCATCTTTTGGTCCAAGAATTATCTCCCTTCATTTGTGAACGCTATTCAACTAAATTGGAGGTTTAGTAAACTGCTAAAATAGGTTTTCAAAGTGTGTTTCCATCTAACCTAGGCCTATAAATACAAGGCTTGGCTATCTTAAAGAAAAAATAACAACTTTGCGAAAATTGTGTAGTTTTCAGCAATCTTACTATCTTCCTCTCCTCTACATTCAAACACTTCTCTTTGCAAGTTCAATCCCTTTCTCGTAGAGCAAACGAACAAAGAAAGCCATTAAATCCTGGGAAGCATTCGCTTGTAGTTCACCGTGATCAACCAGTGGAGGCGAAATTGCTTTTAAGGACAGTGATTTCTATCACGTTTTGGCAATCTTATTGTGTTGATAATGTTTGTTTATCCATTCTCACTCAGTTTTTCTAACAATCTTAAAAGCAACTTACTGCAATGGTGTCATACCCCGTAACTTTATGTTCGGCTTTTAAATAGTTAGAAAACAAATTAAATAAAATTTAATTAATGGTATTGGTTAGGAGGCTGAGTTAAATAAAATATAGGAAAAGAATAGGAAGGGTTAAAATGAGAATTAAGGAAATTAGGCAAAATTACAAAAACGCCCTCCCCACTTAAATGTTGGGGAAGTTGCACAAAGGAGTATAACTCCCCACAAGCACCAATTGGTGGTTTTCAACACAAAAGAACAGGGGGAACGGCTGGAAGAAAGGGGAGGAGAAAAGAGAGAGAAAAGAGAAAGAGAGGAAGGAAGAAGAAGAGGAAGAAGAACTTGCGGTCATCCTAGGCTCAATCCTTACCGAAATTCTGCAGTACACTCGTAAGATTAACTAGAAACAAAGCAAGTAATCTTTCTATACGTTTTACGCAAATTTTGATACCATAGGCCCTATGTTCTTATAAAGAGAAAACTTGGATCACACATTAGTAGCTTTGGTTTGTTTATGTTAAATGCCTTAATATATGCAATTGTGTTGTTGATGGTGTAAAGTCATGTTCTTTGGGCCAATTTCTGAAAATGATTATGTTGTGATCTTTGTGGTTAAATATGCCCATAAGAGTGTTATACGTAATGTGTTCATTGTCTTGGTATAAATTCTCAAGTTTGGTAATTACACCTTAGATGTTTGAGAGTTTTTGCAGGGAGTTGAAGGATGAATGTTGGCATTGTGTAGACTTGTTGTGTTGGAAGGTTTGAAGATATATATGGAAGGTTGTGGGTGATAGAAGGTTTAGAGCGGATACTCTTTTGCATGTTTGAGAATCAACTCATGCTAGTTGGGTGTTAAGCATGATGAATCTAGGTGTTAAGATGGATCTTGAAGTGTTAATCATGAGAGGGGTGAAGGAGGAAGGTGATGGGAAGAAGTTACTGCAGAAAACTACAGTTTTGGAACCGTCAGAACACTTCGAACACCTAATTTAGGTGCTTCAAGTCACATTAAGCGCCTAAAGTAGGCGTTCAATGTGTCCCAGTGCATCTCCGTACACTTCGAACACCTACATTAGGCGCTTCATATCACATAAGGCGCTTCATGTAGGCGTTCGATATGTCACAGCACATTACAGAACACTTCGAACACCTCTAAAGGCGTTTGATGTCACATAAGGCGCTTCATGTAGGCGTTCGATGCATACCAGCACATTCCCGAACACTTCGAACGCCTAGTATAGGCGCCTCATGTCACTTTAGGCGCCTCAAGTAGCGTTCCAAGTATACTGGAAGTCTTTTTGACCCATTAGGCGCCCTATGTATGTGTATGTGTAATAACTCTATACTCTTCCTTTGAACATAAAATGCAAGGGTATTTGAGGTGTAATTAAGGAATAGACGTTAAGTTTGAATAAGTAAGAATAAGATTGAATCCCAAGTGAGTTGGTGAAGCGAACGGACTTAGAAAGATACGAACTTGGAGTGTTTGAGGTGCAAGACCATGTACTTGATATGTAAGATGTGTGTGTGTGTGTTACATGTTTGATATGAAGTTGCATGAGCATCCTGCATCATGACACGAGCACTTTGCATTTGACTTGAGAATTGCTTTGCGAAAGAACATGTGTTTACAAGAAAAGATTAAAGTTTTTGAAAAGCAAACTATGGATGCTGGTTGATCGCAGGGTATAAAAGTCACGCCTACGAAAGCAGGGTATAAAAGCGTGACCTGTGAATCAACAGCAGGGTATAAAGTATTTTATGGGGCCGTGGACCTATCAGCACGGATATATGATATATGTAATGGGGCCGTGGACCTTTCAGCACGAGGTATAAAGTTATATGTTATGGGGCCGTGGACCTTTCAGCATGGGATATAAAGTTATGTTTGCTGTGGATTGATCACCCACAGGGTATAAAGTTCTGCTACGCGAAAAATATGATAAGAAGAGTTATGAAACGTTTTGTGAAATGACACACACGACATGTTTACGAAAGAAGACATATGCATGGGTGTTGTGTGTGGTTTTAAAGAAGTACATGCATCATGATACACAAAGCATAATATTTAACATGCAAGAAATGTGACTAGCTTATGTTCTGTTTATGTGGTATGTTATTTTAGTTACATGTTTGTTCTTGTATCCGCATATCATTTATGTGATTTATCTGTTTTGAGGAATTTTTATAAAGATGCTATTTGTTAACCCCGAGCACCTTATTTTGGGCAATGACTTATACACTGGTGACTCGTCGTGTGTGATCCCGTAAGGTGTATATACGGGTTACTTACTGGCGATATTTTCGCTATGAACAGATACTCCATTTCCTTTTCAGGTGAGCCAGAATATGAAATGATATTTGTCGAAGATGATGGCGAGTGGACTCAATGGGATGATGGTCATGGAAGTAGATAGATGTTTGGTAACTCTCTTTAAGTTGGAAAACTCGATGTTTATTATGTTGTACTGGAGGATATGTTAGACCATTACTGGACACATTTCATTTCCGCTGTATTGTTCTGGTTACATTAATGCTGGTGAAGTTTTAAATTTTATGACGTTTCCGCTGATTTATCTTATGTCATGAATGATGTATGCTTGATCTGCTTTGACGCTTCATAGTCTTCGAGTAGACTACGGCGGGTGCACTAGTTCCGATGCCAGTATCGGGCCGGGGTGCTACAGGTGGTATCAGATACTAGGCTTCAGATCTATCTCGGAAACTTAGGTTCATGATCTTTTAGCAATTTAAGATATGATTCTCCCTTAAGGTTGATCCTTAGTATAAGTGCTGATTTCTCTAGAGTTTAAGTATTATCCGGGTTGGGTGTGTGCGAGCGCGTTTATCATCTAATTTTGTATTTATAGTTTATTACATACCCCACCCGTCCTTACACATTCAAGCTTTCAGTAACATCCTGTACCAACTGATTGCTAATGGAACGCTGACCTTTCAGAGAAAATGCCTCCAAGAAGAGATAACACAGAAAACTCTGACAACCGACAGGAAAATCAAACACCACAAGTGGTCTTACCCCAAGTTCTCACTGATGCACTAACGATGATCGCACAAGGGTTTGCTCAATAGCATCAGCCTCCGCCCCTCCACCACCGCAACACAATATCTGGTTCTTCTACGGAGAGATGAGGAAGATGAGAGTTCCGGAGTTCGGAGGATGTACCGACCCTGAGGAGGCTCATCATTGGTTGGCTGAAGTAGAAAAGTGTTTCAGGCTAGTTCAAGTGCCTGAGGAGATCAAGGTGGATGTGGCCACACCTCTTCTGAGTGGCAAGAAGGGAGAATGGTGGGCCAGTTTGGTATTGAAGATGACCTCACCGATCTTCTAGGCTCAATTGTGTGATGCCTTTCTGAAGTATTACGTGCCAGAGACGGCAATACTGGACAAGATTAGGGCATTCGATCGACTTGAGCAGGGTCGAATGACCGTATCAGAATACGCTGATCGTTTTCACGCCTTGGGAAAGTTTGCTCCGGCGATTATGTTGGATAACCGCCTTAAGATGACGAAGTTCGAGAGTGGTTTGGACTCGAGGATACAGTCGGCAATAGTGAATGCGGGGATGAAGACTTGTGAGGATATGTTGGATGCATGTTTCCGCATTGAGAGTGACTTTCGCAGAGTGGCGGCAAGAGCAGCTAGTGAAGGGTCGTCTGATAGAGGCAAGAGGCCGAGGGATGATGTAAGAACTGGTAGTAGACCTAGCCGTTGGGTCAAGATTCTGAAGAGGGGCCCAGTCGGGAATTTTCAAAGACCTCTAGCACAGAACCCAGTAGTTCAGCAGGCTGTGGGAGTTTGCCCACACTGCAATAGGAATCATGTCGGCGAATGTAGAAAGCTTGCGGGAGCATGTTACCAGTGTGGACAGGTGGGGCATATGATTAGGGACTGCCCGGAGATGAAGAAAAATATTGCAGGAGAGGCAGCTCAGCAGCCGAGAGCAAAGCCACGAGTAAATGCCCGTGTACATCTTATGACGGACACTGATGTGCAGGAGGCTACCGGTGTAGTAGCAGGTACCATTTAAATTAAGTAAATTAAGTTTAAATCCTTATTGAATTAAGTATTTACGTGCTTAACCTTCTGTGTAAAACTTGATATGGCCTTAGGAGCGATTTTAGTAAATAAGATACCTGCCAACGTGCTCTTCGATAGCGGCGCAAGCCACTCCTTTATAGCAAAGTGATTCACTAAACACCTTGGTAGTTTGCCTGAATGGTTAGAAACTCCGTATCGTATTCAAGTGGACGGAGATCAAATTATGGTTTCGTACCAGCAGTACCGGGATTGCGAATTAGAGTTTGAAGGACAAACATTCTCCGCCACACTGATCCCTATTCAGATGTACGACTTTGACGTTATATTAGGAATAGACTGGCTGGCCAAGTATCACGCCAACATTGATTGTCGATTGAACCAAGTGACAGTCAAGAGTGCTAAGATGGAAGAGGTAATGTTTCAAGGGGATGCGGAACGAAAGAAAGTTCCCAAGAAGGTATATATGTCCGTTGTACAAGCGCGCAAAACCTTAAGGAAAGGTGCGGAGGGATTTCTAGTGTATGCCATGGATGTTACTCAGAAAGTACCGTCTATTGAGCAAATTCCAGTGGTCAATGAGTTTTTGGACGTGTTTCCGGAAGATTTACCCGGAGTACCACCCCCAATGGAAGTTGAGTTCGAGATAAACTTGATTCCAGGAACTGAACCTATTTCTAAAGCTCCTTAATTACAATACCCCGTCGCGTATTTAAGTCGTCTGCAAAGGATTCAACTCACCGTTCATCAGGAATTGTACTTCAAGGCGGTCATCACAACTATTCCGATGTGATGACTTAGCCAACGACACGTGCCCACCACTTGTTGTCGCGTCCGTCGCGAGGGACTCGCATTTAGGCCAGCCGCACACTTGCACGGGAGGCCACTATCCGCTCCCAACGACCGCCCAAAACATGCGGTGCACGGGGGGGTTGGGGGCGTCACACATCGCAGGAGTTATTGGACAAGAAGTTTATCCACCCTAGTGTATCACCTTGGGGAGCACCTGTTTTGTTTGTGAAGAAGAAAGATGGTAGCATGAGACTTTGTATCAATTATCGAGAGTTGAATAAAGTTACCATCAAGAATAAGTATCCCCTTCAATGAATTGAGGATTTGTTTGATCAACTCAAGGGCGCCAAGATCTTCTCTAAAGTTGATCTCCGATCAGGGTATCATCAATTGCTAGTGAAGGCCGAGGACATCGCAAAGACAGCCTTCCGCACAAGATATGGGCACTATGAGTTTTTGGTGATGCCGTTTGGATTAACAAATGCCCCTACAGCTTTATGGACCTTATGAATACCATCTTTCGAGAACAGTTGGACAAGTTTGTAGTGGTATTCATAGATGACATTCTGGTATACTCTCCTGACGAGCAACCTCATGCTGAGCATCTAAGGGTCGTTCTAGGCATTTTGAGGCAGAAACAATTATATGCTAAGTTTAACAAGTGTGAGTTTTGGTTAAGATGTGTGGCTTTTCTGGGTCACATAATATCCGAGGAAGGGACTGTGGATCCGAAGAAGGTGGAAGCTATTACTGAATGGCCTAGACCTACTAATGTCACCGAAGTGCGAAGTTTCTTGGGTCTAGCGGGTTATTACAGAAAGTTTGTCGAGGGATTCTCAAGGATAGCAGTGCCTATTAGTCGCCTTACTCAAAACAAGTCTAAGTTTGAGTGGACGACGGAATGCGAGCAAAGCTTCACAGAGCTCAAGAAGAGATTAACCACAGCTCCAGTATTGGCTCAACCCTCTAGAACTGATGGTTTGTGATTTATAGCGATGCATCGAAAAATGGTTTAGGTACGTAAACTATAGAATAAGGTTATGACTTTGTATACCAATTTAGTTTAGTCTAACATCTTGTTTTTAGGTTGTGTTTTGATGCAAAACGATCGAGTCATCGCATATGCCTCAAGACAGCTAAAGCCTTATGAAGAAAACTACCCAACACACGATCTTGAACTCGCCGCAGTTGTATTTGCCTTAAAGATCTGGCGGCATTATTTATATGGAGAATATTGTTAGCTTGCATGGTGTTCCAGTAAGTATAGTGTCCGACCGAGATTCACGGTTTACATCTAAGTTTTGGACAACATTTCAGAAAGCCATGGGGACGGAATTAAGGTTGAGTACGGCGTGTCCTCCCTAAACCAATGGATAGTCCAAGCAGACTATTCAGACTCTAGAAGGTATGCTAAGGGCTTGCGTCTTGGATTTCAAGGGAAGTTGGGATGGAATGGTGAAGCTAATGGAATTCTCATATAATAACAGTCACCATAGTGCAATTGATATGGCTCCTTTTGAAGCGTTATATGGAAGGAAGTGTAGGTCCCGGGTCTAGTGGGATAAAGTCGGCGTGAGGACCATCACTGGACCTGAGCTATTGGAGAAGCTATTGGAGAAGACGTTAGAAAAGGTAAAAATCATTCGGGAAAGACTCAAGGCGGCCCAGGATCGCAACAAAAGTTTGGCAGATTCCAAGCGACGACCATTGGAATTTAATGTGGGTGAGAAAGTTTATTTGAGAGTATCACCTACAAAGGGCATTATGAGGTTTGGAGTCAAAGGCAATCTAAGCCCCCGTTTTATTGGTCCCTATGAAATACTGGAGAAAGTAGGAGCTTTAGCATATAAGTTGCCGTTACCTCCGGTGTTGGCGCAAGTTCACAACGTATTCCACGTGTCACAATTAGGAAAATACGTGGCGGATCCAAGCCATGTACTTGAAGCCCAACCTTTGGAACTCAAGGGCGATGTTACATATGAAGAGATACCTGTGAGGATTGTAGATCGAAAGAACCAAGTGTTGAGGAAACGGGTGATTCCTTATGTGAAGGTTCAGTGGAGCAACCACACAGAATGCAAGGCCACTTGGGAACTCGAAGAACAGATGCGGGAGAAGTATCCTCAACTCTTTGACTAAGGTACGTAAGTTTCGAGGACAAAACTTTTTGTAAGGGGGGTAGAATGTCATACCCCGTAACTTTACGTTCGAATTTTAAATAGTTAGAAAACAAATTTAAATACAATTTAATTAATGGTATAGGTTAGGAGACTGAGTTAAATAAAATATAGGAAAAGAATAGGAAGGGTTAAAGTGAGAATTAAGGAAATTAGGCAAAATTACCAAAACGCCCTTCCCACTTAAATGTTGGGGGAGTTACACAAAGGAGTATAACTCCCCACAAGCACCAATTGGTGGCTTTCAACACAAAAGAACAGGGGGGAATGGCTGGAAGAAAGGGGAGGTGAAAAGAGAGAGAAAAGAGAAAGAGTGGAAGGAAGAAGAAGAGGAAGAAGAACTTGCGGTCAACCTAGGCTCAATCCTTACCGAAATTCTGCAGTACACTCGTAAGATTAACTAGAAACAAAGGCAAGTAATCTTTCTACACGTTTTATGCAAATTTTGATACCATAGGCCCTATGTTCTTATAAAGAGAAAACTTAGATCACACATTAGCAGCTTTGGTTTGTTTATGTTAAATGCCTTACTATATGCAATTGTGTTGTTGATGGTGTAAAGTCATGTTCTTTGGGCCAATTTCTGAAAATGATTATGTTGTGATCTTTGTCGTTAAATATGCCCATAAGAGTATTATACGTAATGTGTTCATTGTCTTGGTATAAATTCTTAAGTTTGGTAATTACACCTTAGATGTTTGAGAGTTTTTGCAGGGAGTTGAAGGATGAATGTTGGCATTGTGTAGACTTGTTGTGTTGGAAGGTTTGAAGATATATATGGAAGGTTGTGGGTGATAGAAGGTTTAGAGTGGATACTATTTTGCATGTTTGAGAATCAACTCATGCTAGTTGGGTGTTAAGCATGATGAATCTAGGTGTTAAGATGGATCTTGAAGTGTTAATCATGAGAGGGGTGAAGGAGGAAGGTGATGGGAAGAAGTTACTGCAGAAAACTATAGTTCTGGAACCGTCAGAACACTTCAAACACCTACTTTAGGCGCTTCAAGTCATATTAGGCACCTAAATTAGGCGTTCATTGTCTCCCAGTGCATCTCCGTACACTTCGAACACCTACATTAGGCGCTTCATGTCACATAAGGCGCTTCATGTAGGCGTTCGATGTGTCACAACACATTCCAGAACACTTCGAACACCTCTAAAGGCGTTCGATGTCACATAAGGCGCTTCATGTAGGCGTTCGATGCATACCAGCACATTCCCGAACACTTCGAACGCCTAGTATAGGCGCCTCATGTCACTTTAGGCGCCTCAAGTAGCGTTCCAAGTATACTGGAAGTCTTTTTGACCCATTAGGCGCCCTATGTATGTGTAATAACTCTATACTCTTCCTTTGAACATAAAATGCAAGGGTATTTGAGGTGTAATTGAGGAATAGATGTTAAGTTTGAATAAGTAAGAATAAGATTGAATTCCAAGTGAGTTGGTGAAGCGAACGGACTTAAAAAGATATGAACATGGAGTGTTTGAGGTGCAAGACCATGTACTTGATATGTAAGATGTGTGTGTGTGTTACATGTTTGATATGAAGTTGCATTATCATCCTGCATCATGGCACGAGCACTTTGCATTTGACTTGAGAATTGCTTTGCGAAAGAACATGTGTTTACAAGAAAAGATTAAAGTTTCCAAAAAGCAAACTATGGCTGCTGGTTGATCGCAGGGTATAAAAGTCACGCCTGCGAAAGCAGGGTATAAAAGCGTGACCTGTGAATCAACAGCAGGGTATAAAGTATTTTATGGGGCCGTGGACCTATCAGCACGGATATATGATATATGTAATGGGGCCATGGACCTTTCAGCACGGGGTATAAAGTTATATGTTAGGGGGCCGTGGACCTTTCAGCATGGGGTATAAAGTTATGTTTGCTGTGGACTGATCACCCACAGGGTATAAAGTTCTGCTACGCGAAGAATGTGATAAGAAGAGTTATGAAACGTATTGTGAAATGACACGCACGACATGTTTACGGAAGAAGACATATGCATGGATGTTGTGTGTGGTTTTAAAGAAGTACATGCATCATGATACACAAAGCATAAGATTTGACATGCAACAAATGTGACTAGCTTATGTTCTGTTTATGTGGTATGTTATTTTAGTTACATGTTTGTTCTCGTATCCGCGTATCATTTATGTGATTTATCTGTTTTGAGGAATTGTTATAAAGATGCTATTTGTTAACCCGAGCACCTTATTTTGGGCAATGACTTATACACTGGTGACTTGTCGTGTGTGATCCCGTAAGGTGTATAGACGAATTACTTGCTAGCGATATTTTCGCTAAGAACAGATACTCCATTTCCTTTTCAGGTGAGTCAGAATATGAAATGATATTTGTCGAAGACGATGGCGAGTGGGCTCAATGGGATGATGGTCATGGAAGTAGATAGATGTTTGGTTACTCTCTTTAAGTTGGAAAACTCGATGTTTACTATGTTGTACTGGATGATATGTTAGACCATTACTGGACACATTTCGTTTCCGCTGTATTGTTCTGGCTACATTAATGCTGGTAAAGTTTTAAATTTTACGACGTTTCCGCTGATTTATCTTACGTCATGAATGATGTATGTTTGATCTGCTTTGACGCTTCGTAGTCCTCGTAGTAAACTACGGCAGGTGCACTGGTTCCGATGCCGGTATCAGGCCAGGGCGCTACAAATGGCAACCAAACAACCTGTTGTTCCTGATATGTCAAGACTAGAGCCTTATGATGGAAAGTTCTTCAAGAGGTGGTCTGCAAAAGTGCTCTTCTTCCTTGAGACGCTGTCTGTCTCCTACGTTCTGACAAAGGAGAAACCTACTGAAGATGAAGAAGCTCTCAAGTATGATGCAGACAATGTCACATGTAGAGGACATATTCTTCATTTCCTCTCAAATTCGTTGTTTGATATTTATTTCAAATTTCAATCAGCAAAGGAAATATGGAAAGCTTTTCATAACAAATATGGTTCTGAAGATACAAGAAAAAGGAAATATGTGGTCAGCGAATTTCTCAAGTTTCAGATGACTGAACAAATATCCATCAATGATCGGATTCATCAGTTTCAACAACTGGTTAAAATAATATTGAACAAGAAGAAATCAAGATTGATGAAACCTTCCAAGATGCTGCCCTGATTGAAAAGCTTCCTTCTTCTTGGAACAAATATAAGAATAGAGGCAAGCACGACAACACCAAACTCTCTATGGATAGTGTAATCAGACACATCCGTATAGAGGAAAACAACAGGCTTGAAGATGTAAGTGGTGATGAAGGTGAAGTCAAAGCCAACGTCATCGAACATGTTTCCAAGAGGCCAAGATTTCAATCTAACAAGCCCAAAGGTAAAGCACAAATGCAGGGTCGATACAAAGCACAACCAAAGGGCGCCCGTTAAGTTTGTAGAAAGCAGGGTCACAAGACGTTCTTCTGCAACAAACGAAAAGAATAATCAAGCAACTAAGCCAACCTTGTTGAAGGACGATCAAACGCTGATTTGGTGGAAGATGAGACAATCACTGCAGTCGTCGTCGATGAGGTAAACCTTGTCGGAGGTGCGACAGAATGGGTGGTGGATACTGGAGCCACCAGACATATTGCAACCAACAGAGATCTATTTCTTGATTATCAAGAGATAGACAGTGGAGACCAAGTCTTTCTAGGGGATGCATGAGCGACCCGAGTGATCAGGAAGGAGAAAGTGCTCCTCAAGTTGACCTATGGGAAAAAGCTGAAGTTGAGCAATGTGCTACATGTTCCTACCATTCGGAGGAATCTGATTTCTGGAGCACTTCTGAACATGGTTAATATTAAGCTTATTTTTGATTCCGATAAACTTGTGTCATCTAGGAATGGGCAGTTCATTGGGAAAGGTTTTTGTTCTGGGGGCCTATTTGTTCTTGATGCTGTTTGTTTGAATAATAAGATTGAATCTAGTTATGTGTATATTGTTGACTCCTTTGATTTATGGCATGATAGGTTAGGACATGTTAATGCCGATGCAATTAGAAGGTTAAAGAATGCCAATCTAATTGAAGTAAATAATGAGAACAAGCTTACTAAGTGTCATTATTGTGTTGAAGGTAAACATCATAAGAAACCCTTCAAGTCGATAAATAGAGCAATAGAGAAATTAGAATTAGTTCACAGTGATCTAGGAGATTTTAAGAACATTATGAGTAAAGGTGGTAAACGGTATTACATCACCTTTATAGATGATTTTTCTAGGTTTACTATGGTTTATTTGCTTAGTAACAAGGATGAAACTGAAAGTATGTTTATTAAATACAAGAACGAAGTTGAGAATCAATTAGATAAAAAGATTAAAAAGGTAAGGTTGGATAGAGGAGGTGAGTATAGTACTTTGTCTTTACAAAAATTCTGTGAAGATAATGGAATTATACACGAGTTCACACCGCCGTATACTCCTCAATCCAATGGCATTATTGAAAGAAAAAATAGGACACTTAAAGATATGATGAATACAATGCTCCTAAGTTCTGGATTGCCAAGTAATATGTCGGGTGAAGCAATAATTTCAGCACGTCATATTCTTAATAGAATACCACATAAGAAAACTAATTTAACTCCTTATGAACTTTGGAAAGGTTATGCACCCAACTTGAATTATTTGAAAGTGTGGGGGTGCTTAGCCAAAGTTGGAATTGCTGAATTCAAAAGGAGTAAAATTGGTTCTAAAACGAAAGGTTGTGTGTTTGTTGGGTATGCTTTGAATAGTGCAGCGTATAGGTTTATGACTTTAGACAATAGTGTGATTATTGAGTCTAAGGATACTAAATTCTTTGAACTTGATTTTCCAATGAAACAAGAGAAAGTAAGTAATACTAGTTTTGAACTTGGTGAGTCTAGTATTAAACCTAGTGATGAAGTTGTTTCTTTGCCTAGGAGAAGCAAAAGACAGAGGATTGGAAAGTCGTTTGGAGACGACTTTACTACTGTCTTTATTTTAGAAGAAGATCCTAAGACTTATAAAGAGGCTATGAAGTCCATAGATGTTAAGTCTTGGAAAGAAGCTATAAACAGTGAACTCGAGTCTATTCTTAGTAACAATACTTGGGAACTAGTAGAATTGCCTAGGGGGTGTAAACCTATCAGTTGTAAATAGGTCTTTAGGAAGAAACTAAAAGCTGATGGTACAATTGATAAGTTTAAGGTAAGACTAGTTGCCAAGGGATTTACTCAACAAGAGAGAATAGATTATTTTGATACGTATTCACTGGTAGCAAGGATAACATCTATTAGAGTTTTAGTGGCTTTAGCTTCTATTAGCAAGTTGGTGATACACCAAATGGATGTAAAAAAGTCTTTCTTAAATGGTGATCTAGATGAAGAGATTTATATGCATCAACCAGAAGGTATGATTGATCAAGGACAAGAACATAAGGTATGTAGACTTAAGAAGTCCTTGTACGGTCTTAAACAAGCGCCAAAGCAATGACATGAAAAATTTGATAATGCTATGATTTCCAATAGCTATATTGTGAATGAAAGTGATCGTTGCATTTACAGTAAAGTTGATGATTATGGTAGTGTCATTGTTTGTTTATATGTTGATGATATGTTGATTTTTAGAAATAACATGAATGTTGTGAATAGTATTAAATCATTTTTATCCTCCGTCTTTAACATGAAAGGTATGGGTAAGGCTGATTTGATACATATTTTGAAGTTAGTCGAGAATGGTGGGGGTTATGCATTGTCACAATCACATTATGCTGAAAAAATGTTAAAAATATTTAATTTCTTTGATGTTAAACCGTGAGTACTCCTTATGATCCTGCAGTACACTTAAAGAAAAATAGAAATAATAGTGTTTCACAAATCGAGTATGCTAGAATAATTAGAAGTGTAATGTATCTAATGAATTGCACATGACCTGACATAGCCTATGCAGTAAATAGACTAGCCAGACATACTCATAATCCAAGTAGTGAACATTGGACTGCTTTAGAAAGATTAATGAGATATATTAAAGGAACAATGGATCTACGTCTTGTGTTTAATGGATTTCCAGCTGTGCTAGAAGGTTTCTATGATGCTAATTGGGTATCCGATAATGATGAGATTAATTCAGCTAATGGTTATGTATTCACTTTGGGTGGTGGAGCAATTTCTTGAAAATCTTCTACACAAACATGTATAGAAAAATCTACTATAGAATCTAAGTTTATTGCTTTAGAACTTGCTGCAACAAAAGCTGAATGGTTAAGAAACTTGTTGGTTGATATTCCTCTGTGGTATAAGCCTATGCCTTCTGTTTCTATACATTGTGATTCGCAGGTAGCGATCGCTCAAGCGAAGAATAAGATCTACAATGGAAAGAGCCGGCATATCAGATTGAGAAATAATATTGTGCGGGATCTAATTAGTTCAGGGGTGATCAACTTGGAGTATATAAGAACCGAGTTGAATTTGACAGACCCTTTAACTAAAGGACTAAACAAGAAGTTAGTCCAACAAGCATCGAGGGGAATAGGACTGGTTCCATTGTCGTGAACTTTATACGATAGCAACCCAACTCATTACTAGTAGAGATCCTACAAACAGGGTTCAATGTGGTAAAAACAAGTCATATAAAAGTTCTACAAGTACTATCATTTTGTCTCTTCCTATGGTGCTGTTGAAGATAGTACTCACTTCAAGTAAACGAGGGTGAGATTTATTAGAATCTTTTAATAAAATTCATAGCCATGTTGTATGGTGATGTGAGCAGTACACAGTTGATGAATTTCACCTATATAAGCATGGAGGTGGTGCCGCTTCCTATGAGAGTTTAGAACAACTCACTAGAGTGCTTATGAAAACCTGGGACTGGGTGCATGGCCGATATCGCACCACACAGCGAACTTGCCTCAAGCTAGTCAATGACATGCCGATTTTAAGTTTAGATAAACAATAGCGAGGTAAGATTCAAGGCGGCAATGTTATCTTATTTCCGTTATATACTTTTTCTTGTACTAAGTGGCAATTCAAGACATAAGTTATTGTCCATCATGTGCCATTGTCTTCGTTTGATCGTAGAGAGGTTAGTTTATTAACGTTCGAGAATGTTTGTATATAAGTTTGGATCATGTAGGGGATTGTTAGAAAAGTGCGTTAAAGTACTTTAAAATGTGCTCCAAACTTAAATGAAAACATGTGTGTTGTTGTTTGGGAGTTTGATTGACGATTTGAACACTTTCAACCTGAAAAATATCACTTGGATCGATCCATGTGTGAGTTGGATTGAACAAGTGAAAGATGGAATAAAGTTAAGTGTCCTGGTCGACTTGGATCAATCTATGTAAGAGACATCGATCGATCGACGTGTACATCGATCGATCGATGTGATGTGGTGCAATGCTGGAAACTTTCTGTGCAATATAGATCGATCACATCGATCGATTGATGTGACATCGATCACATCGATCGATACATGGATCGATCTATGTGGGCAGGATGCAAAATGAAATGTTTCTGTCCAACTTCGATCGATGACATCGATCGATCGAAGTGACATCGATCGATCAATTTGCCAACAAATAGAACTTTTCATGCTGAGTTGCGTCTTTTGGTCTAAGAATCATCTCCTTTCATTTGTGAACGTTATTCAACTAACTTGGAGGTTTAGTAAATTACTAAAATAGGTTTTCAAAGTGTGTTTTCCATCAAACCTAGGCCTATAAATACAAGGCTTGTCTATCTTAAAGAAAAAACTACAACTTTGCAAAAATTGTGTAGTTTTCAGCAATCTTACTCTCCTCCCCTCCTCTACATTCAAATACTTCTCTTTACAATTTCAATCCCTTTCTCATAGAGCAAACGAAAAAGAAAAGCGTTAAATCCTAGGAAGCATTCGCTTGTAGTTCACCTTGCTCAACCGGTGGAGGCGAAATTGCTTTTAAGGACAATGATTTCTATCACGTCTTGGCAATCTTATTGTGTTGACATTGTTTGTTTGTCCATTCTCACTCAGTTTTTCTAACAAGAATGTCGAGCCTGATGCCTTGTTCAACTGGTATTCGGATGATATATTGCATCTGAGGTGTCAGTTTAAATCTTGACAGCCGCAGTATGTATGTTTGGGCCCTGTCGTCAACTCCTTATACTAGAACAAGTTTGGACTCAGATACTTTTTGGTTACCAAGTCTTGGTCCGCTCATTTAGAAAACCAACTAGTGACTTAATTTATATCCTTTTCGAACCTTCCTGAGATTAGGACAATAAAAGTCCTCTGAAACATGGTATGATCTTTTGTAAGAAAAGAATGTGTATGTAGCGCCCCGCTCCCGAGCCCTGGCATCGGGAACAGTGCACCCGCCGTATCTCACTAAGGAGAATACAAGGCGTCGAATAAATCTCTTACATGTCAGAAATGGCGTAGAAATTTTTTCTCGCGGAAACATAAATCAAAACTTAAATTAAACTCTATTAATCGACATTACATTACTGAATAAAACTCTGATAATAAAAGTACTAAAGAAGTCTGTGAAAATCCCCAAACGATAACTACCAAAAATCAGCTGCGGAGTTCCCCTCGTATCCTAGCTGCAGCTATCAACCAGCCCACTCAGCTATGTCCGTCCCGGCCTCAACAAAGATGTGCTCGTAGTCCTCATCCGGCTCACCTGGGAAGTAGGGGTGAGTGGCAGAAATCACCCAGTAGATGCCCGTCTCAAACAAATACAAAACGTACATACCGAAATGATATAGCCACATAGCACATAAACATGATATAACCACATAGCACATAAACATAAGATAACATGCATAAGATAAAGTAAATGCGGTAAGTAAAACACTCCACATAAAAATGCGCAAGTACGTGATGCATGCTCAAATAACGTGTCACACGCAACAAGAATCATGTCATGCAATATGCCCTAGACCTATGTGCAATGCATGATCCCGGGATTGACTGGATGCCTGTAGCCCGTACACTACAATCCACCCTGACCGATGCCCGTGGCCCGTACACCACGATCCACCTTAACCGATGCCCATGGCCCGTACACCATGATCCACCATGACCGAGTACCCATGGCCCGTACACCATGATCCACTCTACTTGAGCGTCTGAGACCCGTACATCTCAACCCACTCCAAATACAATGCACGTGCCATGAATGCAGCAACAACCAAATCGCCTGGGGCCCGTACGCCCATCCTCACCATCTCCGGCACTCAATATTTGGCTTCGTAAAATTTTCGAATATTAGAAAGTTGTTATTTATCACCACTCTTATTTTTTTCTTAGCTTGTATTAATTTACTAGAATTTTCTACTAATTTACCCTATGATTCCCTTATTTAATTTTATTTATTACTATTAATTTTTGATTACTTAACTTTACCAAGCTTCAGAAATTAAGTGAAAATAATTTAATTTTTACCTTTTATATTTTCTGGAATTTATTTGAATTTTATTGGTATTTAATTATATTTCTCTGGTCTGATCCGCCAGAGCCGATACAATTTTTTTGAGAGATTAATGGGCCGCCTTCGGCCCGACCCGCTGGACAGTCGACCCGGTCCGTTGGCTGGCCTATTCTCCGTCTTACTTTATTTATTTATTTATTTATTTATTGGCTGTTCCACCAGTGGCAACCCGCGCTGTGATTCGTTTTTCGTTCTCAACCCCTATTTTCTCCTATTTCCAGTCTATAGGAACCTATTCTAAGGCCAAAACATAACTTTTTAAAGGCTCCTAATGTAAAAGTTCCCCCTTTTCCCCATTTTTAAGGATATTTTGTTTTCAATTCAATCATACCACCAATTTCACACACATACACGCACATAGCTGCCACAAACAATATATCTCATGCTTTCCAACATATACAAAATTAACAACTTAAGCAAATAAAAACAACGAAACAAAATTTACAACTTAAACAAATAAAACAACGAAGCACATTAGTATACCATCAAAGCATGCATGAATCATATCTGTTTGAGGGGGAAGAGGCACCTACCTTTTTGACGAATTAACTTCATTCTCCTCTAGGCTCGAATCTAAAAAATTATAGTACAAACATCAATACCTAATAATAAAGGTTAATTTGACTTACTTAAAATAATTAGTTCATAGCTTACTATTTTTTTCTCTATTTGTCATACCATATATATCAAAAGTCTATAATCTGGCCATTCACCTGTGGTTTGAAATTAATACATCTCGGCCCCTGTTCTTTTCATTTTTTTTGCATACTGTACCTATATATTTTGTAAATGGTAAATACATGAAAATATAAATTTGTTCTACCACATCATCACTATCCAACACCCATTTATACAACATGAATTAATAATTTCGTCCCTACCCCCACAGAATACCAAGTTTCATAATCATTACATATATATATATATATATATATATATATATATATATATTCACGAAAATATGCACATATAAATACGTACAATATAAACATATATTCCATATATATAGTAAAAATTACTTTCAAAACATGGCCTTTATCATTTCGGCCAATTTCCCAAAACATATATAATAATATGAAATATACATTAGATGTATGTACAAATTTAACGTTATTCCATGTGAGAAAATGGACACTGCCCACAAAAATTTATAACTTTCGGCCACTTTTTTTTTGCAAATACTTAAAAAAAATCAAATCTTATATACACATATATATACAACCAACCATACACACATGTATATTCATCAATTTATCCAATCACATATACTTATGTATGATCCATGATTCGATACGAAAATAGCATAATAACATTGGAAAAATCATAACAAATATAGTAAGGATACTTGCCTCGTGCCCCGAATATACTATACATACACGAACTGGGGTTGAACTCAGACAAGAATTGATTTCTTATTGCTCCAACCAAGCTAGCCGATTGTTTCTATATAAATATCTATACACATATTTATATAGAAACATTGTATCTACCTTGATTTTGTCCTAGTTGCTGGCATCAAAAAATGGGTGGTGGAAGAGGTCACCACGCAGCCCTCAGTTACTGGGAATTTCATTGTTGCTGCTGCCGAGCTTAAGGGGAAATTGAGGGAGGGGAGGGGCAGCCGGGTAGGAAAGGGGTTTTGGAGAATAAATTGTGTTGTATACGGTATATAGAAGTATTTAGGTAGGTGTTGTGTTAGGAGGTTTCCTAATAGATGAAGTTCAATTTGGGTAATCCTAATCTCTTTTGGAATTTGATTATCAACTTACTCTTTTAATTCTAATCTAGTTAGGATAAGTGTTTTAATATATATCTACACACATAAATATTTTATATACCCTTTTTTTCCCAAAAGTAACGGGCATAACATCCCTCTCCCGTTACAATAAGTTTCGTCCTCGAAACTTGCGTATGGCGTAATCAATGGCTTATTATGGTTCTACTTAATCCATTCACCTAGAAACTTTCGATACATTAACCATTCCATTTCCTTATCATAGGCTAAGGCCTCAAAATCATTCCTTGTACACAAACATGATAATTTTTAATCCATTGCCCTTCGCTTGTTAAAATCATTACCTAAGTTATCTATGATTATCGAATCAACTTTAAGGGTATTGTCATCATGCTAAGGGTTCTACAACCAAATCGTCATTTAATATCGTGCTTATATCTGGGTCATCAGCAGCCCTCTAAAATCAGTGCTTATGTACTTACAAACTGTTTATATGCTCATGTCCTTACTTTTCTCAGAGATATCATCCACAACCTAATATACGAAATATGTATATGGACACATTTTTTTTCAACTTAAAAGAAAAGTAGCTTACGTAGCTACAATTTGGAATATGGCTTTAACTGTTTAAAATAACATCCATTCTAATTTTTGTAACCACATAACCAAAATATCACTTGTTTTCGCAACACGGTGTCTCAAATGACCACCTATTAAACAATCATATAACTAGTTCGCAAAAGAATTACGGTCAAAACTACCTTAAAACAATTGAGACACAACAATCGTAAATTTTTTTAAAACAATTTTGAATGCGGTACCTCTCTTTTTTTTTAAAAAAAAAATAAGTACATATATTTTGAAACTGTTTCCACTTCACAAAATTAATTAAGTTCGTCGCAAGCAGATAAATATATCCAAAAGAATTTAAATGGGTAAAATGCTTGCAAAATCGATAGTTGACAAATAAAATTTATTCTGGCAAAATAAATATAGCTAAACAAAAGTTTCAGAACTGTAAGGAATATGTAAACATATCATTCTTCGAAACATCATTATTTTAAAATATATATCAGTTTTGTCAGGGGTGGCCGAAATTCCATTAGATGGTTATACGAATTTAGAAAGGAGTATAGACTTGTAAAGTTAATAGACTATATAAAAAAACGAAACTATTTAAAATATTTAGTAGCAAAAATCTTTGAAATACCTTTGAAATATAGAATATATATCGATATACGTGCTTATAAGAAAACGTTTAACTATTTGAAAAATAATAGTCCAATACTTCGTATAATTTTTCTAAGTGACCCATTAATGTCAAATGAAAAATCCACCTGTGTACCTTTTATCATAAATCTTTAACTTAAGTTGTTCAATCCTAGTTTGACACACTAAACATTGATCGACTTAGGGCATTCTAATTTATCATGCTTCCGCGCGCCACACTGATACACCGTACTTCTTTACTTGGTTATTTCAACCGTTAATTCTAGTTTAGTTAGATCTCACCAAAAAAGCAACCACTACTTGTTCATACTTATTCTATTTCAATTTAAGCCTAATCGATACATCACTACTTACGTGTTCCTAGGAATCAACACTTAACCCAAATTTGTAATAAATTTGTCATTCCACTGTACTCATTTTGGTATCACTATCAATCAATATCCTTAATAAGACAACTATCTTCGGCTTATGTGATACTCTAAAATTCAATATCTTAATCATAACTATAAACCCCCTTGTACGGTATTCTTTGCTAGACTCTACTGATCATAACGCTAATAAATCTATTTCTTAGTACTTCGCTTTACTATCAATCATTTCTGAGGAGCTATGATCCCAACATAGATCTAGTCGCGTTCCGGCACTACTGTCGAGGTAAAGGCATGAACCTGCTTCATTTATCATAATAGTACCGGATTTGCAGGGCTCGGATCTAAGAAATTATACAATTGATTACGATTAGCACTTAGGTAAAGTAATAATTCAGAGTCGTATAGAGTGTCCTAGGTATACGTGGGCAGATCCCTTATCCAATCATCACTTTGGTCTAATATCATGACTTATTTCTAGAGTCGATACTCGGTATCATCCTTCTTGACGTCTAAAATCATTTCTTATTTCTAAGCTCAATGCTTAGAATATAATCACAGCTTATGACTACGATCAGTGCAAATGTTCAAATCATCATCTGATGTTCAGATCACCACTTAATTTCTAGAGCCGATATTTCGTATCGTCATCCCTTAAGTCTAAAATCGTAACTTGTGGGCAAGGTCATCACTTTACCTCTAAAGGTCACGTCTTATTTCCAATAACATGCTTAATGCATAATCATTACTTACGACTAAAAATCGGTACTTATGTCTAAGATGTGACTTAGATGCAAAATCGTAACTTAATTTCTAAGATCATAGCCTAAATCTATGCTTCCGTTGTGGATCTAGAGCCATGCTCTGAAAGATCGTACTGTCGGACACGTAGTGCCTCTTAAACTCATTCCAAAATTAGATCCAGTGATCGGCGGGTCAGTTGTACTGTGCCATCATTCCTCCGCATCTCCTTGTCGAAGAATATCAGGTCCGAGTGCGATGGTGGTGGAGGCGGTGCATGCCAGTTCAGCAGCCGGTGCTACTGTGCTAAGGTGTTGGTCATGGTGACGATGACATCTTCAAGTGCTTGGGGACGATCCTCTGATTCTGGTGGTCCTCACCATCATTTCTGGCGGGCTCACGTCGTGGAGGCATTTCTGTTATCCAAGTTCATGAGAAGAAATCGGATTAGTCAATAGTAAGTTGAAAGGTTGAACGCCGATAAATCGATAGTTGGACAAGGAAAGCTCACCATCGGCACACACCTCCCATAACCCGATCATAACCTAGTTCTAAGATCATATCTTAAGTCTACTTTGTTTATTAGGGCTAAAATCGAAATTTTATAAAAGATCGTAACTTATGTCTAAGTGATCTAATTAAGCCTGCATTTCCGAGGCGGATCTGAAGCCTCGTCTTTGATACCACCTATAGCGCCCCGCTCCCGATCTCTAGCATTGGGAACAGTGCACCCGCCGTATCTCACTAAGGAGAATACAAGGCGTCGAATAAATCTCTTACATGTCAGAAATGGCGTAGAAATTTTTTCTCGCGGAAACGTAAATCATAACTTAAATTAAACTCTATTAATCGTCATTACATTACTGAATAAAACTCTGATAATAAAAGTACTAAAGAAGTCTGTGAAAATCCCCAAACGATAACTACCAAAAATCAGCTGCGGAGTTCCCCTCGTATCCTAGCTGCAGCTATCAACCAGCCCACTCAGCTATGTCCGTCCCGGCCTCAACAAAGATGTGCTCGTAGTCTCATCCGGCTCACCTGGGAAGTAGGGGTGAGTGACAGAAATCACCCAGTAGATGCCTGCATCAAACAAATACAAAACGTACATACCGAAATGATATAGCCACATAGCACATAAACATGATATAACCACATAGCACATAAACATAAGATAACATGCATAAGATAAAGTAAATGCGGTAAGTAAAGCACTCCACATAAAAATGCGCAAGTACGTGATGTATGCTCAAATAACGTGTCACACGCAACAAGAATCATGTCATGCAATATGCCCTAGACCTATATGCAATGCATGATCCCGGGATTGACTGGATGCCTGTAGCCCGTACACTACAATCCACCCTGACCGATGCCCGTGGCCCGTACACCACGATCCACCTTAACCGATGCCCATGGCCCGTACACCATGATCCACCATGACCGAGTACCCATGGCCCGTACACCATGATCCACTCCACTTGAGCGTCTGAGACCCGTACATCTCAACCCACTCCAAATACAATGCACGTGCCATGAATGCAGCAACAACCAAATCGCCTGGGGCCCGTACACCCATCCTCACCATCTCCGGCACTCAATATTTGGCTTCGTAAAATTTTCGAATATTAGAAAGTTGTTATTTATCACCACTCTTATTTTTTTCCTTAGCTTGTATTAATTTACTAGAATTTTCTACTAATTTACCCTATGATTCCCTTATTTAATTTTATTTATTACTATTAATTTTTGATTACTTAACTTTACCAAACTTCAGAAATTAAGTGAAAATAATTTAATTTTGACCTTTTATATTTTCTGGAATTTATTTGAATTTTATTGGTATTTAATTATATTTTCCTGGTCTGATCCGCCAGAGCCGATACATTTTTTTTGAGAGATTAATGGGCCGCCTTCGGCCCGACCCGCTGGACAGTCGACCCGGTCCGTTGGCTGGCCTATTCTCCGTCTTACTTTATTTATTTATTTATTTATTTATTGGCTGTTCCACCAGTGGCAACCCGCGCTGTGATTCGTTTTTCGTTCTCAACCCCCATTTTCTCCTATTTCCAGTCTATAGGAACCTATTCTAAGGCCAAAACATAACTTTTTAAAGGCTCCTAATGTAAAGTTCCCCCTTTCCCCCATTTTTAAGGATATTTTGTTTTCAATTCAATCATACCACCAATTTCACACACATACACGCACATAGCTGCCACAAACAATATATCTCATGCTTTCCAACATATACAAAATTAACAACTTAAGCAAATAAAAACAACGAAACAAAATTTACAACTTAAACAAATAAAACAACGAAGCACATTAGTATACCATCAAAGCATGCATGAATCATATCTGTTTGAGGGGGAAGAGTCACCTACCTTTTTGACGAATTAACTTCATTCTCCTCTAGGCTCGAATCTAAACAATTGTAGTACAAACATCAATACCTAATAATAAAGGTTAATTTGACTTACTTAAAATAATTAGTCCATAGCTTACTATTTTTTCTCTATTTGTCATACCATATATATCAAAAGTCTATAATCTGGCCATTCACCTGTGGTTTGAAATTAATACATCTCGGCCCCTGTTCTTTTCATTTTTTTTTGCATACTGTACCTATATATTTTGTAAATGGTAAATACATGAAAATATAAATTTGTTCTACCACATCATCACTATCCAACAACCATTTATACAACATGAATTAATAATTTCGTCCCTACCCCCACAGAATACCAAGTTTCATAATCATTACATATATATATATATATTCACGAAAATATGCACATATATATATACGTACAATATAAACATATATTCCATATATATAGTAAAAATTACTTTCAAAACATGGCCTTTATCATTTCGGCCAATTTCCCAAAACATATATAATAATATGAAATATACATTAGATGTATGTACAAATTTAACGTTATTCCATGTGAGAAAATGGACACTGCCCACAAAAATTTATAACTTTCGGCCACTTTTTTTTTTTTTTTTTTGCAAATACTTAAAAAAAAATCAAATCTTATATACACATATATATACAACCAACCATACACACATGTATATTCATCAATTTATCCAATCACAAATACTTATGTATGATCCATGATTCGATACGAAAATAGCATAATAACATTGGAAAAATCATAACAAATATAGTGAGGATACTTGCCTCGTGCCCCGAATATACTATACATACACGAACTGGGGTTGAACTCAGACAAGAATTGATTTCTTATTGCTCCAACCAAGCTAGCCGATTGTTTCTATATAAATATCTATACACATATTTATATAGAAACATTGTATCTACCTTGATTTTGTCCTAGTTGCTGGCATCAAAAAATGGGTGGTGGAAGAGGTCACCACGCAGCCCTCAGTTACTGGGAATTTCATTGTTGCTGCTGCCGAGCTTAAGGGGAAATTGAGGGAGGGGAGGGGCAGCCGGGTAGGAAAGGGGTTTTGGATAATAAATTGTGTTGTATACGGTATATAGAAGTATTTAGATAGGTGTTGTGTTAGGAGGTTTCCTAATAGATGAAGTTCAATTTGGGTAATCCTAATCTCTTTTGGAATTTGATTATCAACTTACTCTTTTAATTCTAATCTAGTTAGGATAAGTGTTTTAATATATATCTACACACATAAATATTTTATATACCCTTTTTTCCCCAAAAGTAACGGGCATAACAGTGTAACTATCAAAACTAGGCCTAGAGACATGAACTGGTATATACCAATGTCTAAAATCTGTCCAAGGACAAGTATTTATACTACTTGGAAACGTCATGGACGTAGTCAATTGAGGAACTCCAAGATGATTAAATTTCCGGCATGGAAATGACTTCCATGTATGGAAGTCGACGCTGACCTTTATGTTTCCAGCCCTTCAACTTTCCTACGGATGAAAATCGACTTTCACTTATCAAAAATTGACTTTGACAACATTTTTTTTTATTATTTTCAATTAATCAATCATACCCGTATATCCTAACGACAACAAAAGCTATCGTTAAGGTCTGGAAAAGAATCATACCCAGTATATCCCAACAGACGTCAGGGTCTGAAAAGAATGAGCGGCACAATACATTTATCTCAACTCATGGAAAATTTGTTTCTAGTGAGACCCTCGGTTTTTGGCTTAAGGATAGTAATTTTTAGCGGCAACTTGTTAACGCTTTATCATGTCAACTTGTTCTCAGGTCCTAATTTGTGCTTCTATCCACTAAATCAATTCTGCTAGCAATATTAAACGCAGAAAAAAAAAAAGCAAGACAGACCAAGATACCAACAAACACGACTAATAACCATAAAGATGACATTTGACTAAAAACACACAAAATTTGGCCAGGAAAACACAAAAATAACTCTAAAATGACTCGGTTAATACTGTACCAAATTAGATGCCATCCTGTTCTCAATGGCCACTGTGGCAAATAAACTGGATCAAAAAGCAATCCGAAATCACTTATATATTACGAAGGTGAGTCGAGTCGATCTTATGAAAAATCAAAGTGTTTGAGTAGTTATTTCACCTGATAAAGTGTCTAACTTAAACTGCTTCTAAACGGGATTCAGATTGAGTTATATAATCTAAGGTTTATGATAAACAATCACGAAACAAAACAAAAGAAATATTTATCCCTATTATGGCTCTCATCCTTGCTTTTATTTTTGTCCCAAATCATTAGTCTTGAGTTCAACATCTTCCTTTAGGTTTTTTTTTCTTCCATATTTGGTTATATCAAAGAAGAACTTCTTAATATGCATATGTGGTTTCCATATTAGCTTAGTACGACAATCTATCCTTCTAAACATGACTTCATATACATAGACTTCATGACTCTGACGCTATACATATCGAGTCTAAATGCTCATTAAACATAATCAACGCTTCAAGGCTTTTGACAACCTAATCCACGGAGGTGATATTACTGATAGAGGCTCAAGTTATCTACATAAATAAATTTGATGCTAATTTGGATCGAAGCACATGTAAGAAACAAACAATATAATCATGTTTTGCATTGAATCAATGAAGTTCTATACATGTTAGGTCTTTACACATGTATTGTTAATCAATATTTGACCATTTCATACAAGTAGCATCAACTGAGGTGGATATCTAGACATTGATAACTCAAGAACTAAATTGCAATGCCATAAAACCCTTTCTGTCGAGTATCCATCTTTCATTTTTTTCTCTTTTCAAACTCATAAGACTAGTTATCATGATTACAAAGTAATTCAATTTAATGATACGTGGCTTAGACTTTGAGGCTATTCATAATGCATGTAGAGATATTTGCTTTAAATAAACAAAATAAAAGCTGATGATTTTGTGTCATTTTCAATACTATTTATGTTACAAAGTTGATTTTTCCCATGCTATATCCTCGATGTATTTGAAAGTATTATTTAAATACAATGTATTAAATAACAAAATCGACAAACTTTAGCTGTTATTGTATTACAATAAAGATTAAGCCGAACAAGCAAATGCGCATTCACATCATAACAGACACTAAATTTAAAGATCGATATTTGCATTCCTTTCGTTGCTTATTAAAATATTTTGCAACAAGTGCTCAGAAGACCGTCGATGTTACGACCCGTATCCTCGAGCAAGTTAAAAAGGGCAAACAAAGGAAATTACGACTGAATCCGAACGCGATCGTTGCACCGCGCAAAGTGGTCGAGATAAAATTCTATCTGACACTGAAACAAATAAAACACAACCCTAAACAGTTGCGAGATTTGCACGATTAATTTAAATAAGTACACAATCAAGACGCAAAGCTATGCTACAATTGAATAAATATCAAAGGGAAATTAGACATAGGACAAATAATAAAGGGCAATATAGTACTTTCTCTTCCTCCCACTAACCCTGAAGAAACACCATCTCGCCCTCATGTAAGACAAAATGGTCTTCTTTCTCTTTCATCGTCTCACCTTACACACCTTTTTACTTTTTCTTATACCCTCCCATTTTACTCTTCCCCAAGCACACACCCTACCCACTTGACGGCCCCATCTTGATGTAAGACAACTTGTCTTACCTTTTCTCCTTTCTTGTCCACTTACGCACTCCAAATGTTAACACTCAAATTACATGCAATTCTTACCTTTCTTACACTCATATTCCTCCTATTCCAATGCAAGACAAAACATAAAATCTTTTCCCATCATCAAGGAATTCGTCCATATAGGCATAAGAGAGGAAAAATACTTTATTTTCCCTCCCTCTTTCCTAACAATCTTGGCCTCAACAACCTTAGGACAAGGAGTTATCTTCCTTACACTTCAATCATCACCTATCATTTCTTCAACCAATAAACTTCCGTACACAAGTCACTTTCTTGCACCAATCTCTCCTTCCTCTTACATTAATCATTTTTCCCATTTTCTCTCTCCATATTTTCGGCCAGAGCATTCCCCAATGAGTAAAATCATCTCCTTTCATGCCTCTCCTTTAAGCCAATTGGATTTGATGCACATACCACACTCTTCCCCATCCCATTTCTATTTCTTTTCCCAACCAAGGCAAAAGCGAGAGTACTTTTCACTTTTCCCCAACTCCCCCATATCTTGGCCAAAATAACCGTAAACAAGAAATAGGAATCATCTTCTACTTCTACTTCACTCACTCTTCAATTAGGCATAAGTGTTTCCATTTGCTCCTCACTTTCTCTACTCCTTATTCTCTCTCTAAACAAGCTCTCTACCTCCTCTCTTTCTCCTGAAAACCGAAGGTTTTCTTGGCCAAAAAAGAAGAGCAAATCTGCCATCTTCAAATGAGAGCCATGTTTCAATACCAAGGTAAGAACCTCTCTTTCCTTTTTACACACTTAGTTCATCATCCATCCTTACACAAAGTTTCAAAACTTCTTCCAACCTAGGCTCCACCATGGGTGCAAGCAAGAGAAGAAAGAAGTTTTTCAAGTTGGAAAAAGTAGAGAAATTTCAAAGATTTCTAGAGTAAGCCTCCCCCAAGAAGTAATCTTAGTATCATTCTTAACATTATTACCCTTATCCAACTCATTTTTCTTCCCTCTTGGACCCTAGGGTCATGGGGTGCCAAATCTAAGGAAAAGAATAAATCTTTTCCTACCTAAGAGTAAAAACCAAAGAAAATACAAGTATTCCTCCTACCTTCTTCATGCATGTTAAAAATGAGGTGTTTGATGTATAAATCTAAAGATGGATCATGCACGTCTAATATGAAATGGTATATTTACTAAGAACATAAAGAAAGTATACTTGCATGTGCATTATCTCATTATCTTAGTAAAATTAGTCGCACACACATACACATTTTTGATTATGAGAGGAGGAAAAATGTCTTGCATGTTATATTCAAGATAAATGTAGGCCTTACTTAGATATGCATGTGTAGTCATCATGATCATGATCATAATTAAAGTGTTCATCTTCATCTTGATTGCTAACATGCATGTCATTGAAATGGCTAGAATGGACAATGTGTGTGTGCTCAAGTATGTACCATCTTGTATATGTTTGAAGAAGGTAAAAATCATGTGTGTGTATGTGCAAATTCGGTCAAAGGGTGGAAATGAGAGTGATATATGTGTTTGTTTGACTACATTTATGCATGTACATGGAATATGTCTTAGTGTTGAGAAATATGTTTGGATAATTTTCAAAGTCATGATTTTAAGTGATGAATACTTAAAAATGTCACACATGGTGTTATATGTGATTAAAAGTTGAACAAGTTCACAAGGCAGATAAGTTTAAGACCTTTCTGTGAGACATCGATCTCTAAATCTAAGACACATCAATCGATCGATGTATATCGAACTCTCACTTCGATCGATCGATGTAGGTCAGAGACAAAACCTGAACCTTTATGTGAAACATCGATCTATGAAGCTGAGGCACTTCGATCGATCGATGTCTAGAGTTTTTAGAAATAATTTTCTAAAATGTAATAAAATGGTTGTTTTCATTTGTACATGATTTATACATGCTCATTATGTGCTTATTATGTGTTTTTGGTGATTATTATTGTCTTGAGACTAACGTGCCTTGGAAGTTTCTACAACTTACCAAAAAGGGCAAAATTGGTATTTTAAGTTTTGTAGTAACATCATATGGTGAAAAATATTTCAAGTGCATATTATTATCTTGGTTATCATGACAAAGGTGGTATTGTGATTATTTCTGACCATCGGGGTCATTTCTGGAGTTTTATCTTACTAGGGGCATTTTGGTCATTTTACCCCCGAAGACAGTCTCGGTATTTTTACTCAAGGAATCTCTTGAGTATCTTATTATATTCATTCTGGAGTTCATTTAATATATTCTTGAAGATTATTTGGTGGTTTTCTATTTTATTCTCTCATTTGATGATTTTATCGACGGTGGCGGGATATGCGACGGTATTCGATGTCACGTTCTATTTTCTCTTGAAGACTCTTATATATATGTTATTGGAGGTTCTTAATCATCATCTTTCAGAGATTACAAGGTGTCCTTGGTGCAAGATTCATCACAATATGTCAAGAAGAAATGAGAATTTTGATATTATATGTTGACATAACCTTGTCAACTATTATTTGTTGATTTCTCCTAAAAAATCTGAGTTGATATACATATACACAGCCTCCAAAACGTGATTATACAGGTGGAGATGATGTTTTTCTCATTTTATGAGTTGGAGACAAGAAGACAAACCAAAAGCAAGCTAGTTGGCAAAAGTTGCCAACTTGAAATTTCAAATTTGAATGTAATGGAGACAAGATTGTTGGAGATGATTATGGAGGTGTTTTAAATTCAAAATTCTCAGCAATCTCATGGTCTAAAAGTTGGAGAGAATATGCCATCAATTCACTCTATAAATAGAAGGCAAGGTGAAGAAGAGAAGACACACACTTGAAAGCAAAAATTGAAGATTGTTGTCTTGCTATTCTCTTATCATATTTTCGTTCATACTTTGTGTAGCTAAGGTGTTCCATTTCTAGTTGTTGTCCAGCTACACTATACACACCTTCTTGTGTTTTATTTGTAAGATTGATTAGCCAAATCTATAAGGCTACATCAATAGATGATAGAGGTGTTGCAACCAAGAGTTGCATAAAGGTGTTCATCCAAGTCTTGAATAGGGTTGGTGTTTAACCCAAGGATCAAGCTTGGTTCTTGCTGTAATTTGGTTCATACCATAGTGAAATCCAAGGAAAGGTGTTCCTTGGGACTGGAGTAGGTCACATTGACCGAACCAGGATAAATTCTCGATGTTCTTCTCTTGTTTCTTTATTTCTGTTTTCTGCCCGTTTTTGACTGCAGTTTTCACACAACTTCTTACAATTTGAAAAAATAGCTAAACATTTTCAAAATTCGTGATTTTTGGTGGAGTTATACTTCAGACTGTTAGCTTTCATTTGCAACAAGAATCACTTGATTTGAGCAAGGGAAAGTTAGTCTTTCAGTCTTTGCAAGATAACTGCTCCAATCTGGCTGCAATCTGACCAGTTTTGAGAAAACTTAAATTCTGTATTTTTCAAGAATTGTTTAAGGTCAGGGCCTTTTGGAAACTTCATCTACACATCCTAAGGAGTGTTTTGATATAAAGATCAACCTTTTTGGTTGAGTATTCAAAGAGAAATACGTTTTGCAAAATCAGCAACATTCTGTCCAATTCTGTCTAGATTGACCATCTGAATCTTTTTATTTGTTTGAAAGGACAAACGATCTTATTTTTGTCTGATTTTTGGACAGAGTCTTGTTAACTCATTGAAGTTAAATTCTGGAGATTTTCATAATTTTTGGAGTTGTGTACAATTATTTGTGAATTTTTGAAAAACGGGTTCTGAATCTGAGGTGGTTTCAGATTCTGTTTTCAAAGGGGATTTTAACAAAGGGTAGTAGTGTAATTTCCGCTAACCACTATTCACCCCCCCTCTAGTGGTGTTTATTGCAGGTGCACGGTCCAACATTTGGTATCAGAGCAAGGTCTGCACCACTCGAAGAAGTAAGATTCAACACCATACAAACAAGGCAAGACCAAGAACCAACAACATAGTAGCCTGCTAATCCCAAAACAAAGGTTTGGAGCATTTGAACACTTCAAGAAGGCTTGGAGCATTAGCATTCACTTTATTTAAAGATTCGAGGTATTCATCTAAAATCATACATTATGTCATCAATCCTTCCTAAAGGAATGTATTTAAAGTCTACGAAAGAGGTAACATCTACTCCTGATTTTGATTCTGATAACGAGATGACTTTTGATGAAATGTATGATGAATTCATGAAAATGCATGCTCATTGTAAAAGGTTGTCAAAAGAGAAAAAGAAGCTAATTGAAGAGAATGAAAAGTTGAAGACAACCAACTTAGAACTTTCTAATCAATTGGAGTCTTTGAAACAAGAGTCATCAAGTACTCTTGATTCATTAAGGACTAAAATTGAGTCATCTAGAAATAATGAACAAGCCTTAAGAACTGAAAATAGTGTGTTGAAAACCAAGATACAGGATTATGAAAATGAAGTGTTTACACTTAAATCATGTAAACTAGATTTAGAGAAAACCTTAGAACAATTTAAATCAGGAACAAACATGTTAGATGTATTAATATCATCGCAAAAATATGAAAATGATAAAACCGGCTTAGGCTATAAAGAAGAAAATGAAAAAGTAAATAAAAAGACTAAGTTTGTTTCATCTAGTACAAAGTTGCCATATAATACAAAATCAACTTTGCCTGCTACATCTGCTTCTACACCTTCGTCTACTTATATCAAGGCAAAAATACAACACACACCCACCAATATACACACGCATAAACATACATCTAGGCCAAACTTTGCATCTAGACAATCTAGAAATTATGCCTACATGTATACAAATGCAACTAGACCGAATAAAATGTATACAACTTATTATGAACCTAAGTATAGACAACACTCATATAAATCTTATAGAAATGCATATGAACATACATACATAGCGCCATTCAAGAAACAAAATTACATGTCTTATACACACTACCAAAATCGGCCAAGGCATAATAATTATCAACCATGGCACAACATGTATAACAATGCATCTTCACTTATGTGGAATGATCATGTATATGCTAATTCTTCTTATTTTCAAAATTATAAGAATGCTAAAAATGTGCCTAGAAGGTATATTCAAGTTTGGATACCTAAGGGATATCTAAACAAGAATAGTGCCCCTAACATTCAAGGACCCAGATAAAGGGTACCTAAAACTTTGTCTCCATTGTAGGATAAACGCAAGGAATGCAAGAAGGAGGCAAAGTCAAAGAATCTAAAAACCAAATGGTTTTTAGATAGTGGATGTTCGAGGCATATGACGGGGAACCCCAAACTATTCATCGAATTGGAACATATCAAGAATGGAGAAAAAGTAACATTCGGTGACAACAACAAAGGACAAGTTGTTGGAAAAAGAACAATTGGGGATCCTAACACATTTCAAATACGAAATGTGTTATTAGTAAGCAATCTATCTTATAATTTACTTAGCATTTCTCAACTTATAGATTGTGGTTACAATGTCTCATTTCTTCCCAATTCTTGTGATATAATAAATGAAAAAGGAGAAATGGTTTTAAAAGGAAATAGAGATGGAAATATTTATATTCTTACCTTAGATAACATGTTAGATGCTAAGGTTAAGTGTCTAATATCACATGACTTAGATGTAAATTTATGGCATAGAAGATTAGGCCATATAGGAATTTCAACTATTAAGAAATTGTCTAAAAAGAATTTAATTAGAGGAATGCCTAAGTTAGACTTAGATAATTTTCAAATATGTGAAACATGTATTAAGAGAAAACATGTTAAAGAAACCTTAAAACCGAAACATGAAGTGAGTACTAGTCATGTACTAGAATTGCTTCACTTAGACTTATTTGGTCCAAGTAGGACAAGAAGTGTAGGTGGACACTACTATGTGTGTGTCATAGTAGATGATTACTCACGCTACACATGGACATTGTTCTTAACACACAAAGACAATGCTCCATTAGCAATCGAAACTCTTATTAAGCAACTTGAAAATCTTTATGAAGAAAATGTTAAAAGAATTAGAAGTGATAGAGGTGGAGAATTTAAAAACAAAGATATAATTAAGTTTTGTGAATTACATGGAATAAAACATGAATTCTCACCACCAAGAACACCACAACTCAATGGAGTTGTTGAACGTAAAAATAGAACACTACAAGAAATAGCTAGAACTATGTTGTGTGAAAACAAAGTACCTAGATATTTGTGGGCTGAAGCTGTTAGTTGTGCATGTTATATAATAAATAGGCTTTCTATTAGAAAGAAATTAAATAAAACACCATATGAGTTATTAAATAATAGACAACCTAAGGTAGATTATCTTAGAGTATTTGGGTGTAAATGTTTTGTACTTAATACCAAAGATAATCTAGATAAATTTGAACAAAAGTCTATTGAATGCATATTTGTTGGATATTCAACTAACTCAAAGGCATATAGGTGTTATAATCATGCATCTAGAAAAATAATTGAATCTATACATGTGAAATTCAATGAGAATGCATATTTTGATGTAAGTGATAAAAAGAAACAAGAGAATAATGTTGAAAATATGTTTGATGATGATGATATATTACTTGAGCCTGTTCATGATCATCTAGAACCAACTTCCCCTGAACAAGATGTGCATGAACATTTAGGTGAAATAAATCAAGAAATTTTACAATCGGAAGATAATCTATCTAACTTACAGGATGTTCCAATTGTATATGAAAATGTTCACACGAATGAAACATTTGAACTAGAAGAAGGTGAACCTAGTCAACTTAGGAATTGGTGGCTTATAGAAGATAAACATAAACACCCTAAAGAGCTAATCATTGGTGATCCAAGTGTTGAGGTTAGAACACGTAGAAAGATAAGTCAAGCTGAAGGGCATATCTTAATATCACACTTAGAACCTCAAAATATTAAGGAAGCCTTAGGCGATTTATCATGGATAGATGCTATGCATGAGGAATTAAATCAATTCACAAGGAACAACGTGTGGGATTTAGTACCTAAACCTGCAGACAAGTCTATCATAGGAACTAAATGGGTCTTTAGGAATAAAATGGATGAACAAGGAAATATTACAAGGAATAAGGCTAGACTAGTCGCACAAGGTTATAATCAACAAGAAGGAATAGATTATGAAGAAACCTTTGCACCCGTTGCACGAATAGAAGCAATTAGATTGTTACTTGCGATTGCAAGTCGAAGCAAAATTAAGCTCTTCCAAATGGATGTCAAGAGTGCATTCTTGAATGGATACATTCAAGAAGAGGTGTTTGTCAAACAACCTCCTGGATTCGAAGATCCAAAGAATCCTAACCATGTTTACAAGCTTAAGAAAGCTCTATATGGTTTGAAACAAGCTCCAAGAGCTTGGTATGATAGATTTGCGAAGTTTCTTATTGCAAATAATTATCAAAGGGGAACAATAGACAACACATTATTTCTAAGACGAAAAGATAATGATTTGTTAATAGTTCAAATCTATGTAGATGATATAATCTTTGGTTCAACAAACCCTACCTTAGTAAAAGACTTCGAAGAATGTATGAAGTCAGAATTTGAAATGTCAATAGTAGGAGAGTTGAATTATTTCTTAGGACTTCAAATCAAACAAACCCCTCAAGGAATTCACATTAGCCAACTTAAGTATGTCAATGATATGATTAAGAAGTTTGGCTTTGAAGAATTAAAACCAACACCTACCCCCATGAGTGTTAGCACCAAACTAGACAAGGATGAAAATGGTAAAACTTTTGATGACACACTCTATAGGTCTATGATTGGATCACTATTATACTTAACTGCATCAAGACCTGATATCATGTTTAGTGTATGTATGTGTGCTAGGTTTCAATCTTGTCCTAAGGTATCACATTACAATGCAGTGAAAAAGATCTTTAGATATCTTAAGCATACACCTCACTTAGGACTGTGGTATGATAGAAACACTAAGTTGGAATTACACGCATATAGTGATACTGATTATGGTGGTTGCAAGTTAGATAGAAAATCCACTAGCGGTACATGTCAATTCATAGGAACCAATTTGATCTCTTGGTTTTCTAAAAAGCAAGCTAGTGTAGCTCTTTCTACCACTGAAGCCGAGTATATCGCTTTGAGTTTATGTACTACCCAAATACTTTGGCTTAAACAACAACTTACAGATTTTGGCATTACAATGAATAAGATTCCAATCTTCTGCGATAGCACAAGTGCAATCAATATTTCACGGAATCCGGTGCCTCATTCTAAGGCCAAACACATTGAGGTGCGATATCACTTTCTTCGTGATCATGTTCAAAATGAGGATATAGTGATAAACCACATAAGAACTGATCACCAAATCGCTAACATCTTCACCAAACCACTTAATCAAGCCACTTTTGAAAACTTACGAGCCAAATTAGGAATGATGACTTACGATACCATTGTATAGTTCTATCTTTTGCATGATTTGCAAAATAAAGGGGGAGATAGAATAAGAACATGATTTTAGTTTGTAAGTCATGTTTTAGTTGGTAAGTCATGATGAATCATATGCTAAGTTTTTATTGGTATAAATTTTGGAGCATAGGTTAAGGGGGATAGTATGAGTTGCGGGGGAGCGGCATACTATTTAAAAGTTGAAAACATAGTTGAAAACATTTGGTAAAACTTTTGGTTATAAGTTGTGACATTAAAATCATGTTAGGTTATTTTGAAAATCATCCAAAAGGGGAGAATGTTGAGAAATATGTTTGGATAATTTTCAAAGTCATGATTTTAAGTGATGAATACTTAAAAATGTCACACATGGTGTTATATGTGATTAAAAGTTGAACAAGTTCACAAGGCAGATAAGTTTAAGACCTTTCTGTGAGACATCGATCTCTAAACCTAAGACACATCAATCGATCGATGTATATCGAACTCTCACTTCGATCGATCGATGTAGGTCAGAGACAAAACCTGAACCTTTATGTGAAACATCGATCTATGAAGCTGAGGCACTTCGATCGATCGATGTCTAGAGTTTTTAGAAATAATTTTCTAAAATGTGATAAAATGGTTGTTTTCATTTGTACATGATTTATACATGCTCATTATGTGCTTATTATGTGTTTTTGGTGATTATTATTGTCTTGAGACTAACGTGCCTTGGAAGTTTCTACAACTTACCAAAAAGGGCAAAATTGGTATTTTAAGTTTTGTAGTAACATCATATGGTGAAAAATATTTCAAGAGCATATTATTATCTTGGTTATCATGACAAAGGTGGTATTGTGATTATTTCTGACCATCGGGGTCATTTCCAGAGTTTTATCTTACTAGGGGTATTTTGGTCATTTTACCCCCGAAGACAGTCTCGGTATTTTTACTCAAGGAATCTCTTGAGTATCTTATTATATTTATTCTGGAGTTCATTTAATATATTCTTGAAGATTATTTGGTGGTTTTCTATTTTATTCTCTCATTTGATGATTTTATCGACGGTGGCGGGATATGCGACGGTATTCGATGTCACGTTCTATTTTCTCTTGAAGACTCTTATATATATGTTATTGGAGGTTCTTAATCATCATCTTTCAGAGATTACAAGGTGTCCTTGGTGCAAGATTCATCACAATATGTCAAGAAGAAATGAGAATTTTGATATTATATGTTGACATAACCTTGTCAACTATTATTTGTTGATTTCTCCTCAAAACTCTGAGTTGATATACATATACACAGCCTCCAAAACGTGATTATACAGGTGGAGATGATGTTTTTCTCATTTTATGAGTTGGAGACAAGAAGACAAACCAAAAGCAAGCTAGTTGGCAAAAGTTGCCAACTTGAAATTTCAAATTTGAATGTAATGGAGACAAGATTGTTGGAGATGATTATGGAGGTGTTTTAAATTCAAAAATTCTCAGCCATCTCATGGTCTAAAAGTTGGAGAGAATATGCCATCAATTCACTCTATAAATAGAAGGCAAGGTGAAGAAGAGAAGACACACACTTGAAAGCAAAAATTGAAGATTGTTGTCTTGCTATTCTCTTCTCATATTTTCGTTCATACTTTGTGTAGCTAAGGTGTTCCATTTCTAGTTGTTGTCCAGCTACACTATACACACCTTCTTGTGTTTTATTTGTAAGATTGATTAGCCAAATCTATAAGGCTACATCAATAGGTGATAGAGGTGTTGCAACCAAGAGTTGCATAAAGGTGTTCATCCAAGTCTTGAATAGGGTTGGTGTTTAACCCAAGGATCAAGCTTGGTTCTTGCTGTAATTTGGTTCATACCATAGTGAAATCCAAGGAAAGGTGTTCCTTGGGACTGGAGTAGGTCACATTGACCGAACCAGGATAAATTCTCGGTGTTCTTCTCTTGTTTCTTTATTTCTGTTTTCTGCCCGTTTTTGACTGCAGTTTTCACACAACTTCTCACAATTTGAAACAATAGCTAAACATTTTCAAAATTCGTGATTTTTGGTGGAGTTATACTTCAGACTGTTAGCTTTCATTTGCAACAAGAATCACTTGATTTGAGCAAGGGAAAGTTAGTCTTTCAGTCTTTGCAAGATAACTGCTCCAATCTGGCTGCAATCTGACCAGTTTTGAGAAAACTTAAATTCTGTATTTTTCAAGAATTTTTTAAGGTCAGAACCTTTTGGAAACTTTATCTACACATCCTAAGGAGTGTTTTGATATAAAGATCAACCTTTTTGGTTGAGTATTCAAAGAGAAATACGTTTTGCAAAATCAGCAACATTCTGTCCAATTCTGTCTAGATTGACCATCTGAATCTTTTTATTTGTTTGAAAGGACAAACGATCTTATTTTTGTCTGATTTTTGGACAGAGTCTTGTTAACTCATTGAAGTTAAATTCTGGAGATTTTCATAATTTTTGGAGTTGTGTACAATTATTTGTGAATTTTTGAAAAACGGGTTCTGAATCTGAGGTGGTTTCAGATTCTGTTTTCAAAGGGGATTTTAACAAAGGGTAGTAGTGTAATTTCCGCTAACCACTATTCACCCCTCCTCTAGTGGTGTTTATTGTAGGTGCACGGTCCAACACTTAGAAGGTGTGTAAAGGTTATGTGTGCATCCTCACTCCTGGCCTAATGTGTACAAGCATATGCCAATAAAGTCTCGTTTATGTTTAATTAAGATCGAGGAATATAAAATGATAGTATGACATATTATGTAACTTCATTAATAGGCAATAGAACACTCTTACATGAAAAAGGTAAGTAACAAGTGGAAATGAACATGTCTGCATGTGTGCATGGTGCTTCGGCCAAGTGGCCAAAGAATGCCGTATGATATCCTTAAGAATTGCTTGAATATACATATGTATTTTGCATGAAATAATGTAGTAAACAAGTGGCATTATGTATATTTGTGTGTGGCAACTCTCGATCAAGTGGCCATTTTGATGACCTTGGATGATAATTTAATTCATTATTGGTGTTTATATGTATGAATCTATTCAAAGAATTGGATAAGGTACAAGATACATATGGTAAAGCTGCAAACTTACAAACTAATAACTAAAATGAGTAGACAAATTAAAAAGCGGGCTGTTTTGGCCATTTAAATTAAAATAATTAACGAGGACAAAATGGCAATTTTCACGATTTATTCAAAACAAGAAAACAGGCTGTTTCCCATAGGAACTTTAAAATGAATTATAAAAGGACTATGTAGGACAAGATTACAGTAAATAAAGCCAAAAAGAGGATTAATCTTTGGGGATAGGTCGTGGACCCCACCAAGTGGCTAAATGGTAATTTCACCTAGGAAGTACGCTATGATACAAGATCCAACCCTTAGTCATACGTTATGGAGTTATTGGAAGCAGAAAATCAGCCCAGTACTGAGCATTCTTCCATGTATACAGTAAAGAGCTTTTAAAAGCGACATGTTTTATCTTACCCTGCATTTTTACAAAAAATGATTATCATGTACACGTTTTAAAAGAGCTTTTACATGACATGTTAATAAGTATGATTTTATCGTAAGGTACGTCAAGTTTCAAGGACGAAACTTCTTGTAAGGTGGGTAGGATGTTATGGCCGACAATTTTATATACATGTATTATTAATGATAAATAAAAAGGTAATAAAATAATGATAATGATAATAATGATAATAATGGAGATAAGCACAAACTAGGTGTGATTAGAGTTATAGTAGGAAGCCTAAACCAAAACCAAATGGGAAAACCTAAAATCTACCCTAACTTTTCCCCACTATATATACATATACACGCACAACACAACATAAAAACATATACACCTACACGCACAACGGCGTGCACACAAGAAAAGAAAAAAAAAGAAGAAGAAGAGAAAAGAGAAAAAGAGGGAGGAGAAGAAGGCTAGCGAGACCCCGAACCCAAGTTTTAGTCTGTCAAATTATTCGTGTTATCGTCAATCAAGGTAGGTGCCTCTTCCCCCTCAAATGGATACGATCCTTGCATGCTTAGATGATATATTTTATGTGATTCTTTGTTTTTATTTGCTTAAAATATTGATTTGTATTCGTTTATATTTGGGAAAGCATGAGGTATCTGTTTAATTGCTGCTATGTGCTCGTATGAATATGAATTGATGGTATGATTGTATTAGGGCGGAAATACTTTGAATCTACTCAAGAGATTAGGGAATTACATAGTTAGGAATGTTTAAAAAAATTTCGTTTTGGCCTTGTAATAGACTCATATAGCCTGGAGATAAGGAAAATTTGAATCTGGAAAAAAAAATCGGCCGGAGAGGTGGCGCGTGGGCCACACGTGCCGCCGGAAGCGGCTGAAGGTGGCTCTCACGCGCCGGGCGTGAGGTGCACGCGCCGGCTGGGAAAAATCAAAAAAAAAAGGAAAAGGGGGCAGCCGACCGGGCTGGCCTGTGGCGCAGCGGACCGGGCCGGGTCTTAACAGGCCGCGGCTGCAGGACCAGGCCCAATTACGTTTACTATAAAAAAAATTAAATGGGCGGCCGGCCAACGGGCCGGGCCGGATGGCCAGCGGGCCGGACCGAAGGCAGGCCGGCCCAATTCTTTAATATATTAAAAAAAGGGGGGGGGATAGCGGAACGGGCCGGGGACCGCAGGCCAGGCCAGAAGCGATGGCGGGCCGGGTCTGACCCGACCAGAGAAAAAAAAATAAATAAATTTTGTTTTAATTTAATAAATTGTTTTCTGGAAATTCGAAAATAATAAATAAATCATTTTAAATATCAGAAAAATACAATTAAATATCAGAAAATTCTAAATAAATTCCAGAAAATATAAAAGGTTAAAATAAAATTATTTTCACTTAATTTCTGAATTTTGATAAATGTAAGTAATTAAAAATAATTAGTAATAAATGGAATTAAATAATGGAAAATTAGTAGAAGATTCTAGAAAATTAATACAAGCTAAGGAAAAATAAAAGAGATGCTAAGTAACCAATTTCCAATATTCGCAAATTTTATGAAGCCAAAGGTTGAGTGCTGGAGATGGTGAGGATGGGCGTACGGGCCCCAGACGACTAGTGTTGAGTGTCGGAGTTGGTGAGGATGGGCGTACGGGCCCCAGGCGATTTTGTTGTTGCATTCATGGCACGTGCATTGCATTGGGAGTGGGCTGAGATGTACGGGTCTCAGACGCTCGAGTGGAGTGGACCATGGTGTACGGGCCATGAGTATGTGATTATGATGGATCATGGTGTACGGGCCATGGATACTTGGTTATGGTGGATCGTGGTGCACGGGCCACGGGCATCGGTTGGGGTGGATCGTGGTGTACGGGCCACGGGCATCCGCAAGGGTGGATTGTAGTGCACGGGCTACAGGCATCTAGTCAATCCCGGGATCATGCATTGCATATAGGTCTAGGGCATATTGCATGACATGATTCTTGTTGCGTGTGACACGTTAATTGAGCATGCATCACGTACTTGCGCATTTTTATGTGGAGTGCTTTACTTACCGCATTTACTTTATCTTATGCAAGTTATCTTATATTTATGTGCTATGTGTTATATCATGTTTATGTGCTATGTGTTATATCATGTTATGTGCTATGTGTTATATCATGTTTATGTGCTATGTGGCTATATCATTTCGGTATGTACGTTTTGTATTTGTTTGAGGCGGGCATCTACTGGGTGATTTCTGTCACTCACCCCTACTTTCCAGGTGAGCCGGATGAGGACTACGAGCATATCTTCATTGAGGACGGGACGGACATAGCAGAGTGGGCTGGTTAAGCGCTGCGGCTAGGATATGAGGGGACGCTGCAGCTGTTTTGTTCTTATTTATATTTTGAGGATTTCCACACACTACTTTACTATTTTATTTCTAGAGTTTTATTTAGCAATGTAATGACGGTTATTGAAGTTTAATATATGCTTGGTTTACGTTTCCGCGAAAAAAATTTCTACGTCATCTTTGGCAAGTAAGAGATTGATTCGACGCTTTGTATTCTCCTTAGTGAGATACGGCGGGTGCACTGTTCCCGATGTTAGGGCTCGGGAGCGGGGTGCTACAATCAACCCCTCAAATTAACGTTTATTCATAGAAAAAAAGAACGCATGCAATTGCAATCTGTTACTTCTCAATACTCTGTACTATCTCTCTGCAGAAGGAAAAGAAAATTTGCGTCAGTAGAAGAATACTCAGTAGAAATTTGTGTCATGGGATCTTACAATGACGTAAGTTTTGCACCGTAAAGCATGCTTTTGAAGCGCGTGAAGTATATGACACTTTCATACGTATTCATTACATTAACTCCATCAATCAATTCAGCCTTTGGACCTTTCTTACCTTAGATTTGATTCTCTTAGCGATTTTAGCTGCCTTCTGGCGGCAGCTAGTTCGTCTCAAATGGCCTTAAAGAATGGGGAAATTTCAAAAATTATTTTGGTTTGATAATTTATTTTGTAAATAGGATATGTGTTGAAAACAATCCAAAAAACATGTAAGACTCCTTTGTGAATGGCATATAAGGCGTTTTTAGGCACCATTAGCTTTAGAGCGCCTTAGAGCAAAACAGCATTAACAGCTGAAAGCTGCTATGGGTAGCTTTGAAAACCATCTTATCCTAAGACGACATTACTAATGGCGCCTTAGGTGGTTAAGGCACCATCCACTATAGCGCCTCCGAGCATTGGTTCTATTTAACAGTGCTATTGCAACTCTAAAGAAATATACCATCAAATTTCCAATCCATTGCAATCTATAACCACGATATTACATTCCTTCTATGCAATCATTACCGTGTGACAATGACGACCAAAAATCAAAAAAACAAATTGCTTTGCATTATGGAGGTCAAACGGCATATTATCGTCCTTGTGCAAAAATGATGAGCGTGTTGAATGATATCATGTATACAAGTTTTAAAGAGCGAGTGCTTACGTCTACAACTTGGCTAAACTTTCTAATGATGAAGACTTGGAATAATCTTTTGAAGTGTCAATTTGTTGTCCAACCCTTTCAGCTATGGAGATATATGTGGCATTGCATGATGTTCCACCAGAAGCTGAACTTGTTGTTGGTAGTACTGCGGACAAAGATACTGTGGTCGGATCTACAAATCCTGTTGTTAGAAGCTGCTCATCATGTGCAAATGCAGAGATCAAATAAACATAGATTATGATGAAACGATGATGACGATGACGTCGATGATGAGGAATTCGAGTATGATGATGAGGATGATGAAAATAGAGAAGATGATTTGGAAGACTTGGTGGATGAGGACAAAGAAGAGTTGGCACGGCCAGGTTTCCTCACTTTGACAAAAAAGTTGTGTTTTTGGCAGACTACGGACGTCAGAAGACATACTCAGTCCTGGTCGAGGCAATCCTAGACAACGTCTTTGGAAGGAGAGTAAACCTGATCACATAGAAGAGACGATGTTGTTCAGAACGAAAGAAGGCGTGCAACATGTTGTACAATTATGACCAATTAAGCATAACAGGTTTTCAAGGTTGTGAAAAGCACGAAAGAATACTGGTATGTTAGGTGCGCACATTATAAGACCCAATGTTGTCAGTGCCGTCTTAGAGCAAGCCTGAGGCAACCGCATAACTATTGTGAGATTGATATTTTTCGTGAGCATCATAGTTACACAAATATTAGCATTACATTGGATCATAGGAATGTCAATTCGAGAATAGTTGGAAGAATGGTCAGAGAATATATTAGTCAAAATATAGATTTTGGAACTTCAGATGTCTGTGAATCTATAAAAGGCGGTTTGAATCAAATACAAAATGCATGTGTAAGATGATTGATAGAAATCTTTACGTGATTTGCCTCACTACTTGTGATAGAGACATCAAACGGATGGACCGTTTTCCGATGGAGGCATTATCTAGAGCTGCACACTACATATCAAAAGGTGTTTGGAGCAGTTTGTGGGCATTCATACCTTCGATTTTGGGTTCCAACACTACGACCGATTATATCACTGGATAGTACACATTTTTATAGCAAGTATAGTGAAAACTTTTGATTGCAGTCATGGTTGATGTTGCTGATCATATCTTTCCAGTAGCATATGTTATTCTTGACGAAGAAAGCCAACGTAATTGGGGTGGTTGTTTTGAAATATCCAGCAACATATACTTAGTGACAAGCAAGGCATATGTTTGATTTCAAATCGATTGGTGGAACTCCAGGTTGCAATCCAAAGAGATCCTACTTGGCAACCATCTTTTACCTATTGTTTCCTTTATATCAAAGCCAATTTTGCATGTACGTCTTTTTTAAAATATTATTTACACCTATTGTATTTATTGTCTTTATTATAAGTTATTTAAGGCGTTTAAATTTTGTGTTTGGAAGGGAAATGTCTTGGTAAGGTTTTGATCAACATGCTCCGCGGGGCTGGAGCTAAACACAAGGTGCATAAGTTTTATGAATGTATAGAGAAGCTAAAGAAGCTGAATAAAAGACGTGTATGAATGTCTTATGTGGATACCACTTGACACATGGACAATGTCACATGACAGGGATAGAAGATTTAATGTGATGACAACATATTTCTCTTAGTCATGGGTTATTATACTTAAGGGGGCTAGATAATTGGCTGATTAATGTCTGTGTACAAGCATTGTTCAAAAGGATGCTGAAAATATTTAATTATGTGTCAGAAGAGGCATTGGCACATTCAGCAACAGGAGACAGATGGTTAGTCAAGATGGCACAAAGGTATATTAAAAACATAATAAATGCAAGAAAGCAAGGGGTAGAGGCATATGATAGGAGAGAAGGCTTGTACAAGGTTATAACTCGACATAGAACAGGTCATGGTGGTGCTTCTTGTACTGTGAACCTGCACAACAAGACTTGTGCTCCTGGAAAATTTTAGTTTTATCGTATGCCCTACTCACAACTTACGAAGATATGTCAAAATATACACAGTGTAGCAGTAGAACTTGCTATGTTACACCCCAAAAATTTTTGTTACGTCATGACATGTTTAATATCGAATTTAGAGTTGTCTAAATTTTGTGGGAGTATTAAAACATGTGATCGATATGCGACGAAATTCGATAACGAACATTAGGATTGCATGATAAAACTTAAAACACGACTAATAGGTAACAACTTAAGTATTAGGATAAATTAAATCAAAATAAACACAAATGACACAAGAAATTAGGATTATTTAAATAAAAGAAAAAAAGAAAGCAAGACATGGTTAGATATTTTAGACAAGAGGGAAAAATTATATAATATATATACACACACACGCATACACATGTTATGGGAGGTCAAGGGTAGGAAAAAAGAAGAAGAAATTGTGGTTTGATTAATACCGCAACAAAATACCAAGTTTAGAAAATTGTGTAGAAACCAAATGATAGAATTTTGTCCTATTCTACCGACTCCCACTCACAAATTTCTGTCATGCATAAGAGAAAAGGGAAAGAAGATTTTTCTTCCACAAGAACACCACTTCCATTCACCAAAAAGACTTCCATTCCTTACAAATTTTTACACTTTTCTTATATTTTTCAACAAACCAAAACCAACCCATCCCAACCCCATATGGCTGGCCACTAAGTAAAGACAAAGGGGGAAGATTTTATTTCTTAAACTCCATCTTTTCTTGCCTTTTCAACACTAGAAACAATCCAATCTTCTTACAACTCCTTCCAAACTTCATGTTGATTTCTTCCTAATCTTTTCAACTCTCTCACCCCCCCTCCCCCACTATAGAAGAGAGAAGACTCTCTATTTCTTACTACTTCACACTTAGCAAAAAGTTATCATCTTCCTACAATTTTCTTTCCTCTCCAAGAAAAAAAATAAGTCTTCCAACTTTCATATTCTAACTTTGGCCGAAAGTAACAAGGGGGAAAGAGAAGAAATGTTTCTCTTCACTACACTCCATGTCTTCAAGATAATAGTTAGAATACCCTTCTTCATCAAAGTGTAATGGCAAAATTTGTGTAGAACAAAGGAACAAGAAAGAACTAGGTAAGAACTTTATTTAGAATGAGGTTAAGTTCTTCCATTTATCACTTGCCATGGTTTCTCACTAACCTCTCCTTTTCTCTTCCAAAATCGTGTCCTTCGAGGAGGTGAAAGGAGAAAGTTTTCTTTAAGTCAAGTGAGGAAATCTTCACTTTAATTCTAAGCACTAAGTGAAGAATGCAAGTACTCTTTCTAGATCCTTCATGGATTTCCAAAGATCTAAGTATATATGTTCATATAAAAGTTGGATCATTCATGATGTATGTTCAATGTTTTAGTATCAAGAATATGTAAAAGCTATGTTTCTAGGTGATGTATATAATTTGATAAATGAATTCTATAAAATCGGCGAACATAGAAAATATGGACTCATATGTATAAATGGAAAGATATGATGGAATAAAGAAAATGACTCACTAAATTGACTACGATTCTGATATTGTGAAGTAGCAGTTGATCGACACAGCCTGACAAATCATTATAGGTCATCGGGAAACAATCTCTGTGTGTTGCTAACACATGAGTATAATTGCGTACATCCGACCCCCCACACCCCGCCATAGACGGGAGCCTCTAAAGCAATGTTGTAATGTTCTTGTTGTTGTTGATGTATAAATGGAAAGAAATGAGTAACACTTATATGAGGTATGTATGAAAGAAGGAAATAAAAATGAAAACATATGATATGTTAGGAAAAGCTCACTAAGAAGACATTTTGATGCACGTGTTCATATGTTTTTCCATGAAGATCATCACATATGTGTTTGTTCATGATTTTGATTTTCATGAACATTTGTGGCCTTCATTTAGCATGTTATGAGACAATCATATTCATGGCTATGATTCTAGCTCACAAAGGTTGTTTCTTAATGATCATCATGTTTGTGTTCATGCATATATATACACGGCCAAAGTAGGGATTTTTAGCCTCCTTACTTCATTTTCATGGTTTACATCATCTTGTATGTTTATGTATTTTGTCATGATATTGAAAGTCATTATATTGATGGAAACTGATATACATATAGTTAGAAGAAATGTTGAAGACAAGATACATGTAGAAGTTGTTAAAAAGATAAGATGTATGGGGCATATGTAGAGGCATATAAATTCGGCCATAAGTCCAAAATGAAGAAGGAAATAAACTTTGTTACAAGTTATGCATGTAGATATGTATGTCATATAAAGAATTGGCCATAAGGCTAAAATATAGAATAAATAAGTGTGTTACATGATTGTGAAAAATTTAGATATGTATATGTATATAATTCGGCGAATAGTCCATTTGTGTGTGCATATATATAGCACACGGCCTAATGTTCTTTTTGGTGTGGAACAAATAGCTTTGTACATGTTTTTAGATACATATGTATGCATGAAATAAAGTATGATAGAAAATATGATTACTTTATGCATCTTCTTATGATATATTAAAGTATGTGAATATGAATATTAAATTAGGGTTTTTGATCATTTGGAGTAATGTTGTTATTGTGTGGATGAATGAAATAAAAGAAAAGTTGGGCTGTTTTGGTGAGGAATGGCGGAGAGTTTAGGGAATAGCTTAAGAGGGTATATTTCATGATTTAAGTCATGGATTATGTGCATATATGTGGAGTTTTTATGACATAATGATATGATAATGTTTAAAGACATAGATGGTGGGATGGGCTAGTAGGACGAGACATGTGCAATCCATTTTTGCATCTTATAAAATGTTTTAAAAGTTTACTGTTGCATATCGAATCATACCGTATAGCCGAATATATCACAACATGTTTATCATATGAATATGATAATTGGAGGCCGTCATGACACCATGTCCGATGTGATTGGTGTCATAGGCATATAGTATGTTATCGACGATTGGAGGTCGTCATGGCATTGGAATCCAAGGGAGTTGATGTCATGGGCATATAGTATGTTTCTTTATGTGCCCGAGTGTAACACCTTGTCAAGGACAAAGGATCTCTGGCAAATAGAGTTATCGTTAGTTTATGTACTTATGATGTAACGCTATGTTTAGAGCTTCGGGATTCATATTTGTACATGTGACTATATGGGGGATTATTCTGGTACTATGACGATATCATTTGCATGCAAGGTAAAGTGCTATAGTCATCATATGAAAATGCCATGTTTATGAAAATGTTATGTTTTGGAAATGTTTATGGAAAATAGATATAAATATCATGATTTATCATTCATCGTTATGGAACTTTTATGGGATTGTTTTTAAGGCATCGCATTGTAAGAATATTGCATTTACATGACTCGTGTAGGGACTAATGTATCTAGATAATAAGATCAAGTATCATGATTATCATAAACCTTGATTGAGACTTTAAGCATGGATATGTATGAAAGTGGCATTTTATGGACTTGATAGTAGAGAAAGTTTACTTTGATGATGATGTTCATTATATATGTGTTATATGTTAATTGATCATGTTTATGTTATGCCACTTTACTTATTAAAAATGGAGACGTGACATGTTATCTTCATTATTTACCCTTTATTATTTTATCACCCCGTCTCCCCATGCATGATCCATATGCGTATCTAGACGGACTACTTGTCGGGCGATTAGTGTTAACGCTCATACTTGCCTTATCACCTTGCAGAGAACATGGACACTGGCACAGTATTCATAGAGGACGAACCCCGGCTAGATTACCCATGAGCGAAGAAGTATGCTACAGTTACCTTTTGGATATGTTAGACATTTTGATCATGATGCACTTAGATTATTTTGGAGACATTGTACATTATGATTTGTATTTATGATAATTTGTATTTATATTCATGTCGTATGTTTATCTTTGTGTTGCTTATGCTATATCGATTCATGATTCATGTCGACATACACATGTATGATATCGACGTCTTGTAATTCTCGTAGGAGAGTACAATGGGTGCACTATGTCGAGACCCTAGTCCAGGGCGGGGCGCTACATGCTGCCCATTTTACTCTTGTCATGTGGTGTCAGAAACGTACAACGCTTTGTTTTGTCCTATCTGACAGTCAACGTATTGGCCTGTAGCTCTATTCACGATTGAAGCCAATCTCATTCGTATAAAACATAGTCGAGGCATACCATAATCAACTCGCATTCATGAAAAGATGGATCACTGCAACAAAAATTAGAAGTGTGGTGTATGTAAACAAGTAGTACACAACTGTAACACTTGCCATACCACACAACAGATGTAGAATACTAATATGTAGGAAGTTATTATGCACTCATTTGATGTTGTTTGTTATGAACTTTTGGGTGTTGCTTGTTATTAACTTTTGGAGGTCGCTTGTAGTATTGCTTCTTTTGCACTCGTATTGGCTACTTAGTGATGATTTAATCACTTTGGTATTCAGATTTTCTTGACATTTACGAATGAAATGACTCTGTTGGAACTTGAGACACAATATAACAAGATTACACTACATTACAATCATAACAAGAAAGAGGAAAGTTACACTCTAACTAGAGTTATGGTTTAGGATTATGGTCATGATTGCGGCTAAGGATTATGCAACAATTAGGGTTTGGGTTTGTGTTACGGTTATGCAACAATTAGGTTTAGGGTTTAGGATTAGGATTATGCAACAAGTAGGTTTAGGTTTAGGCAACAGTTTATTTTTTGGAAACAAGACCGTATTAATGTATCATTCAATGCAATTCCAATTGCACATTTATTGCTACAACTTAGATAACGCACAACATATAGGCTACAATGCTCTGGCTGTAAATGTAGTTCAACAATCCTGTCTTTTAACAGTTTCATAATTTTCTTGACTCTACTTTTCCTTTGGGAGCTTCAGCCCAGTGCTACTTTGATTGTTTTTAGTAATAAAATATACGGTGAACGTTATCGCTTGTGGTACAATATTAGTGCTTGTCTCAGATTTTTCTCAGTGCATATTGTAATGGCGCCCCAATCAAATCTTTCATGTTTGCTCGGACCTGAACGCGGCTATCTACAAACGAATTAAAGACCATCTTTTTATTTGTCTTTTCTAACTGCCATCAATGTGTGCCTAATAAATTCATCCAGTGTTGTGTTCTCTGAAATTTTTAGTATAATAGGATTGGACTCCTTCATAAAAATACAACACACACGAGCTTCTGTTCTTTTATGCACTAGAAAATTGATTATATTTAAACCGATGTAAAATTTTAGATGTTGTATCCCGTCTGAAATTCGGGTGAATTTATAGATGGCGGATGATCGCACTGGCGCTTTAGAGCATAGCGGTGTTTAGAGCTCCACAGAGCACTTTTCAACTTTTCAAAGCTGTTTTGCTCTAAGGCGATGGTTGATGTGTCTTATGTTAGACCGTGCACCTGCAATAAACACCACTAGAGGGGGGGTGAATAGTGGTTAGCGGAAATTACACTACAGCCCTTTGATAAAATCCCCTTTGAAAACAGAATCTGAAACCACCTCAGATTCAGAACCCGTATTTCAAAAATTCACAAATAATTGTACACAACTCCAAAAATTATGAAACTCTCCAAAATTTAACTACAATGAGTTAAAAAGAATCTGTCCAAATATCAGACAAAAATAAGATCGTTTGACCCTTCAAACAAATAAAAAGAATCAGATGGTCAATCTGGACAGAATTGGACAGAATGTTGCTAATTTTACAAAACGTATTTCTCTTTGAATACTCAACCAAAAAGGTTGATCTTTATATCAAAACACTCCTTAGGATGTGTAGATGAAGTTTCCAAAAGACCCTGACCTTAAACAATTCTTGAAAAATACAGAATTTAAGTTTTCTCAAAACTGGTCAGATTGCAGCCAGATTGGAGCAGTTATCTTGCAAAGACTGAAAGACTAACTTTCCCTTGCTCAAATCAAGTGATTCTTGTTTCAAATGAAAGCTAACAGTCTGAAGTATAACTCCACTAAACATCACGAATTTTGAAAATGTTTAGCTATTTTTTCAAATTGTGAGAAATTGTGTGAAAACTGCAGTCAAAAACGGACAGAAAACAGAAATAAAGAAACAAGAGAAGAACACCGAGAATTTATCCTGGTTCGGTCAATGTGACCTACTCCAGTCCCAAGGAACACCTTTCCTTGGATTTCAATATCAAATGAACACCTTACAACAAGAGCCAAGCTTGATCCTTGGGTTATACACCAACCCTATTCAAGACTTGGATAATCACTTCTATGCAACTCTTGGTTACAACACCTCTACCACCTATTGATGTAGCCTTATAAATTTGGCTAATCAATCATACAATCCAACTCAAGAAGGTGTGTATAGTGTAGCTGGACAAAAAAGAAAATTGGAACACCTTAGCTACACAAAGTATGAACGAAAATATGAGAAGAGAATAGCAAGACAACAATCTTCAATTTTGCTTTCAAGTGTATGTCTTCTCTTCTTCACCTTGCCTTCTATTTATAGAGTGAATTTATGGCATATTCCCTCCAACTTTTAGACCATGTGATGGCTGAGAATTTTGAATTAAAACACCTCCATAATCATCTCCAACAATCTTGTCTCCATTACATTCAAATTTGAAATTTCAAGTTGGCAACTTTTGCCAACTAGCTTGCTTTTGGTTTGTCTTCTTGTCTCCAACTCATAAAATGAGAGAAACATCATCTCCACCTGTATAATCACGTTTTGGAGGCTGTGTATATGTATACCAACTCAGATTTTTGAGGAGAAATCAACAAATAATAGTTGACAAGGTTATGTCAACATATAATATCAAAATTCCCATTTCTCCTTGACATATTGTGATGAATCTTGCACCAAGGACACCTTGTAATCTCTGAAAGATGATGATTAAGAACCTCCAATAACATATATATAAGAGTCTTCAAGAAAAAATAGAACGTGACATCGAATACCGTCACATATCCCGCTACCGGCGATAAAATCATCAAATGAGAGAATAAAATAGAAAACCACCAAATAATCTTCAAGAATATACTAAATGAACTCCAGAATGAATATAATAAGATACTCAAGAGATTTCTTGAGTAAAAATACCGAAACTGTCTTCGGGGGTAAAATGACCAAAATGCCCCTAGTGAGATAAAACTCCAGAAATGACCCCGATGGTCAGAATTAAATATAATAACACCTTCTTGATAATAAATAAGATGATAATATCTTCTTGAATCATATTCACTATGTCGAGTACCTACAAAACTCAAAATACCACTTTTGCCCTTTTTGGTAAGTTGTAGAAACTTCGAGGGTATATTAGTCACAAGATATTATCATCATAAAAATCTCATAATCACAACATGATAAACATATATAAATCATGTAAAAATAAAAACAACTATTTTATCACATTTTAGAAAAATATTTCTAACAACCCTAGACATCGTGTCATTTTTCTTCACTTATTCAACTCTTTCATTTATAACACCATATGTGACATTTTTAAGTATTCATCACTTAAAATCATGACTTTGAAAATTATTCAAACATATTTCTCAACATTCTCCCCCTTTTGGATGATTTTCAAAATAACCTAACATGATTTTAATGTCACAACTTATAACCAAAAGTTTAACCAAATGTTTTCAACTATGTTTTCAAATTTTAAATAGTATACCGCTCAACTCATACTCTCCCCTTTAACCTATGCTCCAAAATTTATACCAATAAAAACTTAGCATATGATTCATCATGACTTACCAACTAAAACATGACTTACCAACTAAAATCATGTTCTTATTCTATCTCCCCCTTTATTTTGCAAATCATGCAAAAGATAGAACTATACAATGGTATCGTAAGTCATCATTCCTAATTTGGCTCGTAAGTTTTCAAAAATGGCTTGATTAAGGGGTTTGGTGAAGATGTCAGCGATTTGATGATCAGTTCTTATGTAGTTTATCACTATATCCTCATTTTGAACATGATCTCGAAGAAAGTGATATCGCACCTCAATGTGTTTGGCCTTAGAATGAAGCACCGGATTCCGTGAAAGATTGATTGCACTTGTGCTATCGCAGAAAATTGGAATCTTATTCATTTTAATGCCAAAATCACTAAGTTGCTGTTTAAGCCAAAGTATTTGGGTAGTACATAAACTCAAAGCGATATACTCGGCTTCAGTGGTAGAAAGAGCTACACTAGCTTGCTTTTTAGAAAACCAAGAGATCAAATTAGTTCCTATGAATTGACATGTACCGCTAGTGGATTTTCTATCTAACTTGCAACCACCATAATCAGCATCACTATATGCGTGTAATTCCAACTTAGCGTTTCTATCATGCCACAGTCCTAAGTGAGGTGTATGCTTAAGATATTTAAAGATCTTTTTCACTGCATTGTAATGTGATACCTTAGGACAAGATTGAAACCTAACACACATACACACACTAAACATAATATCAGGTCTTGATGCAGTTAAGTATAACAATGAGCCAATCATAGACCTATAAAGTGTGTCATCAAAAGGTTTACCATTTTCATCCTTATCAAGTTTGGTACTAACACTCATAGGCGTAGTTGTAGGTTTCAACTCTTCAAAGCCAAACTTCTTAATCATATCATTGATATACTTAAGTTGGCTAATGTGAATTCCTTGAGGGGTTTGTTTGATTTGAAGTCCTAAGAAATAATTCAACTCTCCTACCATTGACATTTCAAACTCTGACTTCATACATTCTTCGAAGTCTTTTACTAAAGTAGGGTTGGTTGAACCAAAGATTATATCATCTATGTATATTTGAACTATTAACAAATCATTACCTTTTCTTCTTAGGAATAATGTGTTGTCGATGGTCCCTCTTTGATAATTATTTGCAATAAGAAAGTTTGCAAATCTATCATACCAAGCTCTTGGAGCTTGTTTTAAACCATATAGAGCTTTCTTAAGCTTATAAATATGGTTCGGATTCTTCGGATCTTCGAATCTAGGAGGTTGTTTGACAAACACTTCTTCTTGGATGTATTCATTCAAGAACGCGCTCTTGACATCCATTTGGAAGAGCTTAATTTTGCTTATACTTGCAATCGCAAGTAACAATCTAATTGCTTCTAGTCGTGCAACGGGTGCAAAGGTTTCTTCATAATCTATTCCTTCTTGTTGATTATAATCTTGTGCGACTAGTCTAGCCTTATTCCTTGTAATATTTCCTTGTTCATCCATTTTATTCCTAAAAACCCATTTAGTTCCTATGATAGACTTGTCTTCAGGTTTAGGTACTAAGTCCCACACGTTGTTCCTTGTGAATTGATTTAATTCCTCATGCATAGCATCTATCCATGATATGTCACCTAAGGCTTCCTTTACGTTCTTAGGTTCTAATTGTGAGATTAAGCTATGTCCTTCAAGTTGACTTATATTTCTACGTGTTTTAACCCCAACACTTGGATCCCCAATGATTAGTTCTCTAGGGTGCCACCAATTCCTAGATTGATTAAGTTCACCCTCATCTTGTTCAAATATTTCATTAGTGTGAACGTTATCATATGTAATTGGATCATTAGTTGTATCTTCTAATTGCGGAGTCTCTTGATTTATTTCATCTAAGGGTTCATGTTTGTCTTGTTCAGGGGGAGTTGGTTCTAGATGATCAAGTACAGGCTCAAGTAATACATCATCATCAAACATATTTTCAACATTAGTTTCTTGTTTATGTTGATGTTTATCACTAACTTCAAAACATGCATTTTCATTGAATTTCACATGTATGGATTCAATTATTTTTCTAGATGCAGGATTATAACACCTATATGCTCTTGAGTTAGTTGAATACCTAACAAATATGCATTCAATAGACTTTTGTTCAAATTTATCTAGATTATCCTTAGTGTTCAGCACAAAACATTTACATCCAAATACTTTAAGATAATCTATCTTAGGTTGTCTATTGTTTAGCAATTCATAAGGCGTTTTATTTAATTTCTTTCTAATAGTGAGCCTATTTATAATATAGCATGCACAACTAACAGCTTTAGCCCATAAATATTTAGGTAATTTATTTTCACACAACATTGTCTTAGCAACTTCTTGAATCGTTCTATTTTTACGTTCAACAACTCCATTGAGTTGTGGTGTTCTAGGTGGTGAGAATTCTTGTTTGATTCCATATAGTTCGCAAAATTTGATTATGTCTTTGTTTTTAAATTCTCCACCTCTATCGCTTCTAATTCTTTTAACATTTTCTTCATAAATGTTTTCAAGTTGCTTAATAAGGGTTTCTATTGCTAATGGAGCATTGTCTTTGTATGTTAAGAACAATGTCCATGTGTAGCGTGAGTAATCATCTACTATGACACACACATAGTAGTGTCCACCTAGACTTCTTGTCCTACTTGGACCAAATAAGTCTAAGTGAAGCAATTCTAGTACATGACTAGTACTCACTTCATGTTTCGGTTTTAAGGTTTCTTTAACATGTTTTCCCTTAATACATGTTTCACACATTTGAAAATTATCGAAGTCTAACTTAGGCATTCCTCTAATTAAATTCTTCTTAGACAATTTCTTAATAGTTGAAATTCCTATATGGCCTAATCTTCTATGCCATAAATTTAAATCTAAGTCATGTGATATTAGACACTTAACCTTAGCATCTAACATATTATCTAAGGTAAGAGTATAAATATTTCCATCTCTATTTCCTTTTAAAACCGTTTCTCCTTTTTCATTTATTATATCACAAGAATTGGGAAGAAAGGAGACATTATAACCACATCTATAAGTTGAGAAATACTAAGTAAATTATAAGATAGATTGCTTACTAATAACACATTTCGTATTTGAAATGTGTTAGGGTCCCCAATTGTTCCTTTTCCAACAACTTGTCCTTTGTTGTTGTCACCGAATGTTACTTTTCCTCCATTCTTGATATGTTCCAATTCGATGAATAGTTTGGGGTTCTCCGTCATATGCCTCGAACATCCACTATCTAAAAACCATTTGGTTTTTAGATTCTTTGACTTTGCCTCTTTCTTGCATTCCTTGCGTTTATCCTACAATGGAGGCAAAGTTTTAGGTACCCTTTATTTGGGTCCTTGAATGTTAGGGGCATTATTCTTGTTTAGATATCCCTTAGGTATCCAAACTTGAATATACCTTCTAGGCACATTTTTAGCATTGTTATAATTTTGAAAATAAGAAGAATTAGAATATACATGATTATTCCACATAAGTGAAGATGCATTGTTATACATGTTGTGCCATGGTTGATAATCATTATAGGATGGCCGAGATTTATGATGTGTATAAGGCATGTGAATTTGTTTCTTATATGGCGCTATATAAGTGTGTTTGTAGACATTTCTATAAGACTTATAAGAGTGTTGCCTATATTTAGATTCATAATAAGTTATATGCATTTTATTTGGTCTAGTTGCATTTGTATACATGTAGGCATAATTTCTAGGTTGTCTAGATGCAAAGTTTGGCCTAGATGTATGTTTGTGCATATGTGCTTTTATGGGTGTATGTTGTATTTTTGCCTTGATATTGGTAGAAGAAGATGTAGCAGGCAAAGTTGATTTTATTGTATTATATGACAACTTTGTACTAGATGAAACAAACTTAGTCTTTTTATTTACTTTTTCATTTTCTTCTTTATAGCCTAAGCCGGTTTTATCATTACCATACTTTTGTGATGAGATGAGTGTGTCTAACATGTTTGTACCGGATTTAAACTGTTCTAAGGTTTTCTCTAAGCCTAGTTTGCATGATTTAAGTGTAAACACTTCATTTTCATAATCATGCATCTTGGTTTTCAACGCACTATTTTCGGTTCTTAAGGTTTGTTCATTATTTCTAGATGACTCAATTTTAGTCTTTAATGAATCAAGAGCATTTGATGACTCTTGTTTGAAAGACTCTAATTGATTAGAAAGTTCCAAGTTGGTTGTCTTCAACTTGTCATTTTCTTCAATTAGTTTCTTTTTCTCTTTTGACAACCTTTTACAATGAGCATGCATTTTCATGAATTCATCATACATTTCATCGAAAGTCATCTCATTATCAGAATCAAAATTAGGAGTAGATGTTATGTTACGACGCAAGATTACGGGCTAGTGGAAATGATGAAAATAGAACGCAAATGCGATGTTGATGAAATTTCGATGGAAATTAAATTTTATTTAAGATTAATAAAGACATCGACGTTAATAAATGGGGTTTAGAAACGCTCAAAAAAAAATAACCGAACGATAAGTTAACGGATATAGCAAGACTTGATGGGACTAGATAACGAACGTTACGGACATACGATACGTTTAAATAAATTAGTCAATAGCAACCTAAGTCGTTAGATATAAATCAAACCAAATAAAATACCCGATACGATAATTTCAATACACATTATTATCACATTTTCTTCCATTTATCACATTTCCCATCACAACCCATACTCTACTTTTCTTAAACCCCACCATACTCTCTTTTATTCCCCATTCTCGGTTTGCACATGCTAAAGGTAGTAGAGATTTAATTTTATTTTACTCCCACTTATTTTTCTAATACAATATTTAATACCCTCATCATTCCTTCCACCTTCTCCCAAAACCACTCCATTTCACTTTCCTCTCCCCTCACTCTTCATTTCCACGGAAACCACACCAAAAAGGGGAAACATTCTCCTTTATTTTCTCACTTCAATAATTTAAACACTTCTTTACTTACATTATTTTCATTCCACCAAAATCCACTTATTTCTACATTCTTCTTCCTTTTCTTTTCCTCATCAACGCCTACATCTTCTTTCTCTTTCTCATTTTCAATTTTCACTCATTTCATCTTCTACCTCCTATCTTACACTCTTTTTCTTCTACAAACAACAAGTCTTCCAATCTCCATGGTTCTCCTCAAGGCTAAATTTCTGAGGATTGAAAACAAAGGTGTAGCAAGGTAACAACTCCATTTAGGTTCAACATCTCCTTCCATTTATCAATTTCCATAAGTTGTTCACTAACTCTCTATATTTTTGGTGAAACCATGGGTCACTTAGGCAAAGGAGGGGGAGTTTTCTTCCAACTCAAGTGAAGAACCTTCACTTTAAAGTGTAAGAAAAGTGGTAAAGGCAAGTATTCTTCCTAGATCCTACATGGATTTTCAAAGCCTAAGTATATATGTTTATATTAAAGTTGGATCATCATGAAGTATGTTCAAGATTCTTTATAAGAATATGAAAATACATGTTTTTAGGTAATATATATGTTGTATACATATACTAACATTTTCAGCCATACTAAGTTTTTGGTGATAGAATGCATTTAGTAGGTATTATATATACATATATGCTTAATGTATAAACTTCATATATATGCAAGTATGTATATATGGTTTTAAGAGTAAGAGGGGTTAATTAAATATTACAAAATAAGTGTGTAAAAGTTAACGATTTAACTGATGATGCATTAACTTATTGTTTGTTTTACTAGATGTAAATCAAATGCAAGTGCTCCCTGTATATTATTATGTATGGTAGTATAGATATGAGTGTGACTATTCATTACAAAGAATGTTGTGCTAACTGTATCCATTAGTTAATGTTGATAAAGTAGTATTCGCTGAATATTAATCTAACATATTAGTATATGAACTAAAAGACAATTACATAATGTAATTTTAAATCGGTGTGTAATTACTAAAACATATACATGATATGTTGTAGTAAGATAAACAAAAAAAAAACTAAGTGATATATGGTAATTGATGAAAGCAAATAATGTAATGTAGTTGTAAATGAAAAATACAAATGATTATATATATACTTCAAATATTTCGGCCATGGGGCCTTTTGGTTATAAAGGGATTAATTTATATTGTATACATACATATATGTATAATATATATGTTAAGATGTAAGAATGAGTATGTTTTGTACGAAATTTAATGTGTCATAATGGGCGTATATGTATAAGCATATGCATTTTTGGTCTTCAAACCTATAAAGTTAAAATGACTTTAAAATATTTTATGTACACATAATTGTATAATGTATATGTCAAGTTATGAAAGTAAGCTATATGTTTATATCAAAATTGGATCATCATGTAGTATATTCAAGATTTTCCCTCATGGATATGTATAAAACACATTATGCTTATTATGATAACACAGTAGACATGTGCGTGATATGAATAACAATGTAAATAACATAAATACATATATATGATAGAGCCTGTACTACAAACATATGTATAAAACAAAATAATGTAATGGTGTAGGAAAAAAGTATAAAAAGACAATGTACGTAAATATTTTACTGCAATATAAAATCCTAATATTAAACGTTTGAGATTATAAGAGTATGTCGTTTAGACAATACTATAATATTATTTTGCTTATATGTAGATTATACTGATAATGTTTTTGAAGTTATAATCTACACTATTATTATATATAGTATAGTTTAATGGATACTATATGTGAAATTTTTGTAACACAGAGAATTTTTTTAAGCATTACATTACTTAGATGTACTATGAATATTATTATTATTAACTTTCTTTGTGCACATAGTTGTATTAATATATATGTGATTTTAACTATTATGTAATAACATAAGTTGCTATTTTCGATTAGTTTTTTTTTTAAGTACTAGCAACACATTAACAGTTCTACTAGTTTTGTAGTCTATTAGTTTTTGCATAATCTACTGTGTACCTCAGAATACTTTATATGTACGTACTTTTTCGTTTACTGCAATTGTTTACATACACATATATAAGGTATATGTTAAGTGAAGAAAGTAGGTTAAGTATGTATATGATTTGCTACAAAGCATTTATAATGTATGTATATGATTTGCTACATATTATGTATACTAATATGCATATTTTACGATAAGATGTAAGTTATAATGTAAGTTCTGAAATTACTCGATGATATGTTATTATAATTAGGAGTTAAGTGTCTTAGGCGTTTAAGTTATGAATTATGAAATACATGTATGGAATAGATGTTACGAAAGTGTTGTTGGATGAAAATACAAAAGAGGGCTGTTTTGGACATGCTGGCCGAATGGTGCCTTTTAGGGGTAAAAATGGGATTTTCTTAAGTTATGATATGTAGAATGAAAATAAGTAAGCGATATTGTGACAAGATGTAGAATGACCAAGGTACCCTTATATGACCGAGTCTCACGTTGCATGAAATGAAAGTTTGAAAAGTTGTTTATCACATCACATGTTTAAAAGTCCATATGCATGTGAATAATAAACGCGAGACGATCGATTTCATTGACACACGATATGTTATGTTATGTTCATGATTATGACTATGTTATGTTCGCCGGCGTGACATCGGTACCGGGGTGGTAGATGTCAGGGGCATATGATTACGTATATGGCCGAGTGTAACACCGGGTCTGGGACACGGGATCTCCGTCATAGCGCGTCACCGTTAGTACATGTACATATGTTTATGATGTCTATGTCGTACATGTACTATATGGGGAATCGATCGGTATGTCGTGTGTTATTATTCTTATGAAAAGTGCTATAGCCAATGATGAAAATGTTATGTGTTCATGTTATGAAAATGTCATGTTATGCAATTTATGAAAATCATGTCATGTTTATGAAAAGTCATGTTATGAACAATCATGTTATGAAAAGTCATGTTTTATGCATCACGTCATGACCATGCTACCATATGTCACCTTCAGAAGATCTTTAAGTTACGATATCCTTGATCTTAGTATGGGTTATGAGCTAGGAGCTAAGTATGGACACGATATGAGGTTACAGATCATGTACAATGAGATGTTGATATGTTATGTTATTGTAGTGTTAAGTATGAGAATGTAGTACATGTAAGATATGTGAGTATAGTATAAATTATGGATTAGAAGTTATGGATATAGTATGATGTTACGGATTAAGCAGAATGAGATGTTTTTATGCTATGTATGCTCTGAAATCTTCCTTGTTTATCTACTTTCAGTTTACAGCAGTTTACAGATATGAAATGATAATTTACTTATTAAAAGGAGACGTGCTTATTATATTCAAAATGTATGGTTATTATGATTTGTTACCCCGTCTCGCCATGTATGATCCACATGTCGTATCTGGTAAGACTACTTGCTGAGCGATTAAAAGTCGGTGGCTATCGCTCATACTTGCCTCATTTATAACTTTCCAGATAACAGGTATCAATATATAGGCTCGTTGAAGACATGCTAGATAGACCGTTGATAACGAAGAGCATACTGGGAGATTATTTCGAAGGCATTAAGTTTCGGATTATGATATATGATATATGATTTCAGTATTCTGTATATGATGATTGTACAGTTTATGATGTAGTACAGTGCATGTCGATGAAGATTTGTTTATGTTATGTTGCTTCCGCTTATCGATTCATTATTCATGTCAACATGTACATGTATAGTATCGACGCTTTGTTCTCTATGGATTAGAGTACGGCGGGTGCACTGAGCCGGAACCCTGGTTTCGGGCGGGGCGCTACAGTTGGTATCAGAGAAGTGGCTCTAGATCTGCTGCGGACACATAAGATAAACAACGACATGTATTAGGTTATGATAGTAGAACCTAAGTTAAGATTTTATAGTCTAAGAAGAAGATTTCAGAATGAGAGCAATAACCTTAGAATAGTTCCCTTAGAATGGTTTAGCGAAAATGTCCGGAATGATCCTGTGTCTTTAAAATTAAGTAAGTTAATCTAAAGTTGTGACAATTAGACTATTTTCCTCAGGATATGCATCACAAAGAAAAAAAAAGCAGCTCCAGATCTACCGCGGGCACATAAGTAAACAACGACATAAACTTAAAGAGTGATCTTAGAATTTAAGAGATGATCATAGATGTAAGAAACGATCTTAGACAAAGGTGAAGTAAGTTGGAGACCGTAACCATGAATAAGTAAGAGATGATATGATATAAGATTTAATCGGATAAGAATTAGCGACTGAAGTTGGTAAGTATAAAGCTTACTGTAACGCGTAGGGGTATGAGGTTATAGAATACTTAGGCGGATTAATAGGAGGTATACGGAAACAGTAAACTAAGAAAACTTTATAAGTCAGGAAATACTAAGTTGAATCATAGATGATTCAGAAATAACACTAGAACTTAAGTATAAATCATTAAGTGTAAAATCGACACAACTCTAAGTTTCGAGGACGAAACTTTTTATAAAGGGGGAAGAATGTTACGACCCAAGATTACGGGCTAGTGGAAATGATGAAAATAGAACGCAAATGCGATGTTGATGAAATTTCGATGGAAATTAAATTTTATTTAAGATTAATAAAGACATCGACGTTAATAAATGGGGTTTAGAAATGCTCAAAAAAAATAACCGAACGATAAGTTAACGGATATAGCAAGACTTGATGGGACTAGATAACGAACGTTACGGACATACGATACGTTTAAATAAATTAGTCAATAGCAACCTAAGTCGTTAGATATAAATCAAACCAAATAAAATACCCGATACGATAATTTCAATACACATTATTATCACATTTTCTTCCATTTATCACATTTCCCATCACAACCCATACTCTACTTTTCTTAAACCCCACCATACTCTCTTTTATTCCCCATTCTCGGTTTGCACATGCTAAAGGTAGTAGAGATTCAATTTTATTTTACTCCCACTCATTTTTCTAATACAATATTTAATACCCTCATCATTCCTTCCACCTTCTCCCAAAAACCACTCCATTTCACTTTCCTCTCCCCTCACTCTTCATTTCCACGGAAACCACACCAAAAAGGGGAAACATTCTCCTTTATTTTCTCACTTCAATAATTTAAACACTTCTTTACTTACATTATTTTCATTCCACCAAAATCCACTTATTTCTACATTCTTCTTCCTTTTCTTTTCCTCATCAACGCCTACATCTTCTTTCTCTTTCTCATTTTCAATTTTCACTCATTTCATCTTCTACCTCCTATCTTACACTCTTTTTCTTCTACAAACAACAAGTCTTCCAATCTCCATGGTTCTCCTCAAGGCCAATTTCTGAGGATTGAAAACAAAGGTGTAGCAAGGTAACAACTCCATTTAGGTTCAACATCTCCTTCCATTTATCAATTTCCATAAGTTGTTCACTAACTCTCTATATTTTTGGTGAAACCATGGGTCACTTAGGCAAAGGAGGGGGAGTTTTCTTCCAACTCAAGTGAAGAACCTTCACTTTAAAGTGTAAGAAAAGTGGTAAAGGCAAGTATTCTTCCTAGATCCTACATGGATTTTCAAAGCCTAAGTATATATGTTTATATTAAAGTTGGATCATCATGAAGTATGTTCAAGATTCTTTATAAGAATATGAAAATACATGTTTTTAGGTAATATATATGTTGTATACATATACTAACATTTTCAGCCATACTAAGTTTTTGGTGATAGAATGCATTTAGTAGGTATTATATATACATACATGCTTAATGTATAAACTTCGTATATATGCAAGTATGTATATACGGTTTTAAGAGTAAGAGGGGTTAATTAAATATTACAAAATAAGTGTGTAAAAGTTAACGATTTAACTGATGATGCATTAACTTATTGTTTGTTTTACTAGATGTAAATCAAATGCAAGTGCTCCCTGTATATTATTATGTATGGTAGTATAGATATGAGTGTGACTATTCATTACAAAGAATGTTGTGCTAACTGTATCCATTAGTTAATGTTGATAAAGTAGTATTCGCTGAATATTAATCTAACATATTAGTATATGAACTAAAAGACAATTACATAATGTAATTTTAAATCGGTGTGTAATTACTAAAACATATACATGATATGTTGTAGTAAGATAAACAAAAAAAAACTAAGTGATATATGGTAATTGATGAAAGCAAATAATGTAATGTAGTTGTAAATGAAAAATACAAATGATTATATATATACTTCAAATATTTCGGCCATGGGGCCTTTTGGTTATAAAGGGATTAATTTATATTGTATACATACATATATATGTATAATATATGTTAAGATGTAAGAATGAGTATGTTTTGTACGAAATTTAATGTGTCATAATGGGCGTATATGTATAAGCATATGCATTTTTGGTCTTCAAACCTATAAAGTTAAAATGACTTTAAAATATTTTATGTACACATAATTGTATAATGTATATGTCAAGTTATGAAAGTAAGCTATATGTTTATATCAAAATTGGATCATCATGTAGTATATTCAAGATTTTCTCTCATGGATATGTATAAAACACATTATGCTTATTATGATAACACAGTAGACATGTGCGTGATATGAATAACAATGTAAATAACATAAATACATATATATGATAGAGCCTGTACTACAAACATATGTATAAAACAAAATAATGTAATGGTGTAGGAAAAAAAGTATAAAAAGACAATGTACGTAAATATTTTACTGCAATATAAAATCCTAATATTAAACGTTTGAGATTATAAGAGTATGTCGTTTAGACAATACTATAATATTATTTTGCTTATATGTAGATTATACTGATAATGTTTTTGAAGTTATAATCTACACTATTATTATATATAGTATAGTTTAATGGATTCTATATGTGAAATTTTTGTAACGCAGAGAATTTTTTTAAGCATTACATTACTTAGATGTACTATGAATATTATTATTATTAACTTTCTTTGTGCACATAGTTGTATTAATATATATGTGATTTTAACTATTATGTAATAACATAAGTTGCTATTTTCGATTAGTTTTTTTTAAGTACTAGCAACACATTAACAGTTCTACTAGTTTTGTAGTCTATTAGTTTTTGCATAATCTACTGTGTACCTCAGAATACTTTATATGTACGTACTTTTTCGTTTACTGCAATTGTTTACATACACACATATAAGGTATATGTTAAGTGAAGAAAGTAGGTTAAGTATGTATATGATTTTCTACAAAGCATTTTATAATGTATGTATATGATTTGCTACATATTATGTATACTAATATGCATATTTTACGATAAGATGTAAGTTATAATGTAAGTTCTGAAATTACTCGATGATATGTTATTATAATTAGGAGTTAAGTGTCTTAGGCGTTTAAGTTATGAATTATGAAATACATGTATGGAATAGATGTTACGAAAGTGTTGTTGGATGAAAATACAAAAAGAGGGCTGTTTTGGACATGCTGGCCGAATGGTGCCTTTTAGGGGTAAAAATGGGATTTTCTTAAGTTATGATATGTAGAATGAAAATAAGTAAGCGATATTGTGACAAGATGTAGAATGACCAAGGTACCCTTATATGACCGAGTCTCACGTTGCATGAAATGAAAGTTTGAAAAGTTGTTTATCACATCACATGTTTAAAAGTCCATATGCATGTGAATAATAAACGCGAGACGATCGATTTCATTGACACACGATATGTTATGTTATGTTCATGATTATGACTATGTTATGTTCGCCGGCGTGACATCGGTACCGGGGTGGTAGATGTCAGGGGCATATGATTACGTATATGGCCGAGTGTAACACCGGGTCTGGGACACGGGATCTCCGTCATAGCGCGTCACCGTTAGTACATGTACATATGTTTATGATGTCTATGTCGTACATGTACTATATGGGGAATCGATCGGTATGTCGTGTGTTATTATTCTTATGAAAAGTGCTATAGCCAATGATGAAAATGTTATGTGTTCATGTTATGAAAATGTCATGTTATGCAATTTATGAAAATCATGTCATGTTTATGAAAAGTCATGTTATGAACAATCATGTTATGAAAAGTCATGTTTTATGCATCACGTCATGACCATGCTACCATATGTCACCTTCAGAAGATCTTTAAGTTACGATATCCTTGATCTTAGTATGGGTTATGAGCTAGGAGCTAAGTATGGACACGATATGAGGTTACAGATCATGTACAATGAGATGTTGATATGTTATGTTATTGTAGTGTTAAGTATGAGAATGTAGTACATGTAAGATATGTGAGTATAGTATAAATTATGGATTAGAAGTTAAGTATGGATATAGTATGATGTTACGGATTAAGCAGAATGAGATGTTTTTATGCTATGTATGCTCTGAAATCTTCCTTATTTATCTACTTTCAGTTTACAGCAGTTTACAGATATGAAATGATAATTTACTTATTAAAAAGGAGACGTGCTTATTATATTCAAAATGTATGGTTATTATGATTTGTTACCCCGTCTCGCCATGTATGATCCACATGTCGTATCTGGTAAGACTACTTGCTGAGCGATTAAAAGTCGGTGGCTATCGCTCATACTTGCCTCATTTATAACTTTCCAGATAACAGGTATCAATATATAGGCTCGTTGAAGACATGCTAGATAGACCGTTGATAACGAAGAGCATACTGGGAGATTATTTCGAAGGCATTAAGTTTCGGATTATGATATATGATATATGATTTTAGTATTCTGTATATGATGATTGTACAGTTTATGATGTAGTACAGTGCATGTCGATGAAGATTTGTTTATGTTATGTTGCTTCCGCTTATCGATTCATTATTCATGTCAACATGTACATGTATAGTATCGACGCTTTGTTCTCTATGGATTAGAGTACGGCGGGTGCACTGAGCCAGAACCCTGGTTTCGGGCGGGGCGCTACATGTTACCTCTTTCGTAGACTTTGAGAATGCTCCTTTATGAGAGATAGATGACATGATGTATGATTTTAGATGAATACCTTGAATCTTTAATCAAGTGAATACAAATGTTCCAAACCTTCTTGAAGTGTTCAAATGCTCCAAACCTTCTTGATTTGGGATTAGCAGGCAACTATGATTTCTTGCTTCTTAGCCTTGTCTTGTTTGTACGGTGTTGAATCTTGCTTCTTTTGAGTGGTGTTGGTCTGTCTCTGATACCAAATGTTGGACCGTGCACCTACAATAAACACCACTAGAGGGGGGGTGAATAGTGGTTAGTGGAAATTACACTACAGTCCTTTGTTAAAATCCCCTTTGAAAACAGAATCTGAAACCACCTCAGATTCAGAACCTGTTTTTCAAAAATTCACAAATAATTGTACACAACTCCAAAATTATGAATCTCTCCAGAATTTAACTTCAATGAGTTAAAAGACTCTGTCCAAATATCAGACAAAATAAGATCGTTTGAGCCTTCAAACAAATAAAAAGAATCCGATGGTCAATCTGGACAGAATTGGACAGAATGTTGCTAATTTTGCAAAACGTATTTCTCTTTGAATACTCAACCAAAAAGGTTGATCTTTATATCAAAACACTCCTTAGGATGTGTAGATGAAGTTTCCAAAAGACCCTGACCTTAAACAATTCTTGAAAATACAAAATTTAAGTTTTCTCAAAACTGGTCAGATTGCAGCCAGATTGGAGCAGTTATCTTGCAACGACTGAAAGACTAACTTTCCCTTGCTCAAATCAAGTGATTCTTGTTTCAAATGAAATCTAACAGTCTGAAGTATAACTCCACCAAAAATCACGAATTTTGAAAATGTTTAGCTATTTTTTCAAATTGTGAGAAATTATGTGAAAACTGCAGTCAAAAACGGACAGAGAACAGAAATAAAGAAACAAAGAGAAGAACACCAAGAATTTATCCTGGTTCGGTCAATGTGACCTACTCCAGTCCCAAGGAACAACTTTCCTTGGATTTCACTATCAAATGAACACCTTACAACAAGAGCCAAGCTTGATCCTTGGGTTATACACCAACCCTATTCAAGACTTGGATAATCACTTCTATGCAACTCTTGGTTACAACACCTCTACAACCTATTGATGTAGCCTTATAAATTTGGCTAATCAATCATACAAATCCAACTCAAGAAGGTGTGTATAGTGTAGCTGGACAACAAAGAAAATTGGAACACCTTAGCTACACAAAGTATGAACGAAAATATGAGAAGAGAATAGCAAGACAACAATCTTCAATTTTGCTTTCAAGTGTATGTCTTCTCTTCTTCACCTTGCGTTCTATTTATAGAGTGAATTGATGGCATATTCCCTCCAACTTTTAGACCATGTGATGGCTGAGAATTTTGAATTAAAACACCTCCATAATCATCTCCAACAATCTTGTCTCCATTACATTCAAATTTGAAATTTCAAGTTGGCAACTTTTGCCAACTAGCTTGCTTTTGGTTTGTCTTCTTGTCTCCAACTCATAAAATGAGAGAAACATCATCTCCACCTGTATAATCACGTTTTGGAGGCTGTGTATATGTATACCAACTCAGATTTTTGAGGAGAAATCAACAAATAATAGTTGACAAGGTTATGTCAACATATAATATCAAAATTCTCATTTCTCCTTGACATATTGTGATGAATCTTGCACCAAGGACACCTTGTAATCTCTGAAAGATGATGATTAAGAACCTCCAATAACATATATATAAGAGTCTTCAAGAGAAAATAGAACGTGACATCGAATACCGTCACATATCCCGCTACCGTCGATAAAATCATCAAATGAGAGAATAAAATAGAAAACCACCAAATAATCTTCAAGAATATACTAAATGAACTCCAGAATGAATATAATAAGATACTCAAGAGATTTCTTGAGTAAAAATACCGAAACTGTCTTCGGGGTAAAATGACCAAAATGCCCCTAGTGAGATAAAACTCCAGAAATGACCCCGATGGTCAGAATTAAATATAATAACACCTTCTTGATAATAAATAAGATGATAATATCTTCTTGAATCATATTCACCATGTCGAGTACCTACAAAACTCAAAATACCACTTTTGCCCTTTTTGGTAAGTTGTAGAAACTTCGAGGGTATATTAGTCACAAGATATTATTATCATAAAAATCTCATAATCACAACATGATAAACATATATAAATCATATAAAAATAAAAACAACTATTTTATCACATGTAGAAAAATATTTCTAACAACCCTAGACCTCGTGTCATTTTTCTTCACTTATTCAACTCTTTCATTTATAACACCATATGTGACATTTTTAAGTATTCATCACTTAAAATCATGACTTTGAAAATTATCCAAACATATTTCTCAACATCTTAAGGCTTACATGTTTTTGGAATTTTTCTAAAACATATCTTATTTGTGAAATAAGTTATTTTGTAATAATTTTTGAAATTTCCCCGTGGCATATTTTCATATGCTAATTTAGTTACTAAAAATGTATATGTCATTTAGTAGGTAATTGAATAATAGAATATTAATAAATAAGTAAAGAGAAAGAATTAAGCTTAGTTTTCTATTTTAGACATATCTATGTTCGTGAATGCGTTAAATTTTTTTATTTGTGTGTCTTATTTATTTATTAATTAGAATTGCTAACGATAAGTAGTGATTAATCGTAAACCATGATAAGTTTTAGATGAAAGAATAAGGAAACTCTATGAAAAAAAATATCGATTGACAAAGATGTGACATAAAAGATATAGCTATAAATATGGAGATAAATAACGAAAAAAATAAGAAATTGGATATGTTTGAAATTTATGTTTTAATCTTAGTAGACAATATTTGAAATTTAAATTATATTTTGTCCAGAATTACGTATTGATAATAAATAATAGTTTTTTTATTTTTTTTTTTTCTCTTCCCGTAAACGCTAGTGCAAGTAAGTAATACGTGTAGCTATATGTTTGCCAACATACATATGCTGATATATATATATATATATGTATATATATATATATGTATATATATATATATATGTATATATATATATATGTATATATATATGTATATATATATGTATTATATATATAATATTATATGTATATATACATATATATATACATAAGAAACTGAAGAAACTGATGAAGTTTATGATCAAAATTCACATTCTGAAAGTATATACTTTTGGAACAAAAGGATCTTAAATGGAAAGATCAACCATGGATTTTATTACAAAGATATTTGGACACAGTGTCATACACTGCAGCTTCTTATAAGAATAGAGGATATTATGAGTCTATACTCAAAATCACATAATCCTGTGAAATTACTCATTTTACAACTGCTAATTCTGCTGTTTATAATTTCAGCAAGGTAATCATAAAGCAGATTATATCAGCTGATTCATGGGGAATATCTACCCTAAAAGAAAAGGAGTTTATACACCCAGAAGTTAAAATTTCAGTCAAATATAATTACTGGGATTATGTTGAAGCATTTCATAAAGCTTTCTTATATGAGAATCCAAAACGGAAGCATTTCTTGGTTTTCAGGATATGTCCTGAGGTATATAAACAAGAAATACCAAATTGGTTATACCAATGGTGGTCCTCATATGGTCCGTCAATAAATATTCTTCCTGAACCATACAAGAGTTTATATACTCAATGGATTGAAATTTCACCAGCCATAATAGAGGCTCAGAATGAAAGAAGCCTAATTACAGGCATGAATACATTACCTTTCTTTATGGAATTTGGAATACCATGGATTTGGAAATGGGAGGGTGAGAGTTGGATATCCCAACAAATATTCCGTCATTAAGAAGAATTTTTTATACAAATTCTGGAAGAAAATGCTTAATACGACTGAAGAAGGAATTGTTAGAAGGACAACAAACATGGGATCATATCCAAAAACTTGATAATATATCAAACTCAAATGGAGGAACGGAAAGATCATTCTAGCCCATTTCAACAGATGATACAAAAATGAAGATGGTAAAGGAGATCATATAAATCTCTCTAAGAGAAATATATCTTCATATTTCGAGGAAATTAAGAAAGATTTAATGAGAAATATTCAGAAAGATAATGACTCGAGTTGTTCAGATGTATCTATGTCCGGTACATATCAAGATAAAGATGTATTAGCTGGAGAATCTCAAGATGAAGAAGATAATGATGATCAGATGCAATAAATGGTGGATGCAATGATGAAAAATATTCGTCAACAAATTGATAAAGAAATTGGCTAAAGACAAATAATTGAAGAAAGATAGACATATGGGTCCTATCATGTCAACTTTTTGTAAAGGACATTATTCCTTTTGGCATTATACTGGCCATTATTGTAAATTTTGATTTCATGTAAATTTCATTTACATTTCATTTGAGTTTTAGTATAGAATAGATTTGAAGTCGAGGATTTTGCCTATAAAAAGAGGCCATCCCCCATTTGTAAACACACCTTTCAGATATTCTCTTTCTGTTTTTTGTATACAACTCTTTGTGAATAAAAATTTGGGAGATTGTTCGTGCATTGCTTAGAGTCTTTCAGTTTGAGGTATATTTCTTTCTTTCTTCTTTTTTATTTATTTATTTCAGTTTTGTTTTGAACTTAGCCTCATGAAAGGCTAAGAATTTATGTGTGGAACTATGCTGTATGATTAATTTATTTGATATGGCAATGAACAACGATCATATACATCATGAGTGTGTCAGGGGTGTTTATGCCCTTAATCCCTTCTGGGATGTCTGGATTTGTAAGCTCTGTGATGGAGGATTGATCGGTAAAAATAATAAAAAAAATATATACATATATAATATATTATATATTATATGTGTATATATATTATATGTATATATATATATATTATATTTATATATTACATATATATATGTGTGTGTATATACATATATATATATATATATATATATATACCTATGTCAATTCATCTCCTCTTCCGATCGAATCACTGCTACGTTACTGCATTCTTCAGCATTTTCATATACCTATCTGTTTTTTGAATTCTCAGCATTATTTTCTCTCCTCCGAATATGTCGGATACACCATTGATCAAGAAGACATTTGCAGAAGCATTGGCTCCCACGCACATGGAGTCCGCCGCGATCAGGCCAATTTCACGATACAAAGGTATGCCTTCAATCACTTTCACAAATGAAGAAGTTGATTGATATTCCATTCCTTTCAAATACACTCTCGTTGGATCTTTTTGGCATGGCCGTCCCAATATGAAGCAATTAGCATCCTGCATGGAAAGAATCGGCTTTAAACAACGCCTAAATTAGGTTTATTGGATGATCAGCATATCATACTAACATTCCAGCATCAGAAGACTACCATAGGTGTTTCTTACGTCGTTCATGGACTGTTAATGGATATATTATGCGGGTGACGAAATGGGCACCAGATTTTGATCCCAAAGTTGATAAACCGATAGTTCCCATTTGGGTCTCCATTCGTGGTATCCCATTATACTTACAAAATAAATCAGCTTTATGGGATATAGCTCACATGATTGGATTGCCGTTAAAAATGGACACTGCAACATCTAATGGATTACGACCATCAGTAGTGAGATTGTGTATTGAAGTTGATATCTCCAAAACGTTACCAGCCCGGTTGCATATTCAAGGCGGAGATCATGAAATCTACCCTACGGTAGAGTATGAAAATATTCCATTGTTCTGCACTATCTGTCGCACGCTAGGACATGCAGCCAAAGCATGCAAACCAATTGAGGCCACACTGCAAGAACCAGCAGGGCAAGCAGAGCCTTTACAAACCAAAGACAAGGCAAAATCCAAAAGATGGACCCCAAAGAAAAATAAATCTGTTCATGCTCAGATTGCTGTGGAGGATAAGGAAGATGATTTAAATGAAGATACTCTAGAAGATATTCCTCCACAATCACATGAGAATCCTGTACCCCATGATGCATCTGAAACAGTTGAACACCAAATGCATACTCCCATTGCTCCAGCAAACGATGCTATTCTACTAGTGTTAGTCTCGGAGAAACAAGACTTGTCCAAGATGGATGCATCCATAGGCCATATTCCAGAAGAATGATAATGTTATAGCTGCTACAAACTCGGATTCGGAAGTATACATACATCCCACTGAACAGAGGACACAAACTGTTCCGCCTATTCCTACATCTCACGCAGATTCACACCCTCAAGTAGATCCCCAATTGCAGCAAATACACAGCAGCCTACAAGGTGCTGTTGAGGATGTCTTAACCAGCGAGGATATCTCATATAATCAGTCAACAGATCAGATGATACAGGAAAATGTGGAAACTATGCATATACCCCGACGACGCCGTACGAAACAGGAAATGCTAGGCACATATACACAACCTACAGAACGACAGACAAGATCTTCAAACTTCCCCTCCTCATCGTCTCAATGAATTGCCTCATATGGAATGTGCGGGGAATTGCGAACTCTTTCGTTCGTATTCGCAAACTTATAAGGACCCATAACTACTACAATTATTGGTGATAATTGAGCCCAAGAAAGATCACACACATTTGGCTCAAGCGCAAAGAAGGTTGAAGTTTTCACATGCTGAAGCAATTTGTAGGGGGAAAATTTGGATATTCTGGTCACGAGAATCCCTGAAACACTTATGCACGGTTTATGATGAACAATGCTCGCACTTTAAATTTCAGATTGTAGGCACAGAGGTTGTGATGTGGTTCACGCCAGTCTATGGAATGCATACGGTAACTGATCGTCGTAGATTATGGCATTCATTACAATGCCACCATGACACCCACAACGAGCCATGGCTAATTGGTGGTGACTTTAACACCTTCTTGTCAGTAGCAGAACATGATGGTCTTTCTACCCCACCTTTGTCTTCGTTGGAAGACTTCAATGACTGTGTGACATCGTGTGAATTAATAGATATTCCATATGAAGGATCTGGTTTTACTTGGACAAGTGGTCGTGGCCTTGGTATAGTCCGACGACTGCTAGATCGCATGCTTTGTTCTGAGTCATACAATAGTTTATTTCCTAGTTTGCGTGTTAAACATCTTCCACGCTTGACTTCTGATCATACTCCGCTACTCCTGAAATCTCCGCTAACATCATTCAAAGGTCCGAAATCCTTTCGTTTTCAGAATATGTGGGTAGAACATCCGGATTTTCATGAATTTGTTAAGGCAACATGGGATTCGTATCCCACCACCGGTGGAATGCGAGGGCTATATAACAAGCTGCAAGCCCTTAAAAAATTTTACAAAAGTGGAACGTCTCAGTGTTTGGCAATATTTGATCATCTATCACATTTGGAGCAGGAACTCAAACACAGTGAGACAGCCTTTGATTCTCACCCTTCGCCAGAAACACGCACAAAATATCATGCAATGCAGGCTGCATATAAATTAGCAGAGCGCAAAACACTTTTATTTTGGTCACAGAAAGCCCGACAAAAATGGATTGCTGAAGGAGATGCCAACACCTCTTTTTTCCACAACATTGTGAGGGAACGCCATACCAGACAAACCATCACAAAAATATCTGATGTAAATGGTACAGTCATTGACACCCAGCAAGGAATACAACAGGCTGCAGAATCATATTACAAACAGTTATTTGCAGCGGAGCCTATTTCTGAGAATGAAACAATTCTGCAATACATTCCACAGCTTGTCACGGAATCGGATAATCAACAGTTGACAGTCTTACCAACACAGGTTGAGGTAAAGGAAGCAGTTTGGACTCTAGACCCCAAAAGTGCACCTGGCCCAGATGGATACAATGGTTATTTTTTCCGCACTTACTGGGATATAATTCACCAAGATGTTCATAAAGCCATGCAGGAGTTTTTTCTTGGCTCCCCATGCCAAAAGCAATGGGCAGTACATTAATCGTGTTGTTGCCAAAGACATCTTCTCCACGTACATTCTCTGATTACAGACCCATTAGCCTCGCAAACTTCATATCTAAACTGGCCACACGCATTCTTGCAACTCGCATACAGCCTCTTCTGCAAAAGCTCATTACAGAAGAACAAGCAGGATTTGTTAAGGGACGTGACATTTCTGACCAGATTCTCCTGGCTCGCGAGATGGTTCACTTGCAACAAACGAAAGTAAGAGGTTCAAATACAATAATCAAGCTGGACATGATGAAGGCCTTCGACAGGGTTAACTGGACATTTCTGGCGAAACTTCTTGCCAAATTTGGATTCTCCAGCAGATTTATAAACCTTATATTTAATCATCTTAGAGGCACATACATTTCCATCTTGATCAATGGTGTCCCTGCGGGTTTTTTCCAGCCATCACGTGGGGTTAAGCAAGGAGACCCTTTGTCTCCAATATTATTCATCCTAGCTTCAGAGGCATTTTCAAGGGGCCTTAATTCCTTAGTTACGAGAGGGGTCATAAAGCCTTTTCTTGCAGGAAGATCCAAAACAATTTCCCATTTGGCATTTGCGGATGATCTTCTAGTATTCATCAACGGTGGATTACATAACTTGATCAAATTCAGAAAATTCTTGGAGCTATATCAAGAGGCATCTGGACAAGCAATAAACTTTCAAAAGAGTAATTTTGTGCCAGCAGCATATCTATTGTCTGCTCAGATTCGCAGAATGGAGCAACGACTTCACATGACATCCATATCCTTGCCAATTAAATACTTAGGTGTCCAATTGCACAGAGGTAGAGAAAGGGTCTCACATTTCACAAGCCTATTCTCGTCAGTTCAAGCTAAATTATCTATGTGGCAGAATAAATTCCTTAATCACGCTGGCCGCTTGATCTTGATCAAACATGTCATGGCTTCCATCCCAATACATATAATATCAACTTGTAAGTTGCCTCAAAGTTTACTTCGTGCTATCATGAGATGGATGGTTAAGTTCTTCTGGGGAAGCTCTCCAGATCAAACTAGACATTCTTGGGTTTCAAGTGAGCTACTCTTTGGCCAACAGTTGAGGGAGGTCTTGGACTAAGGAAACTTGAGGATCTTCAATCAGCTTATTCATGCATAATATGGTGGAAATATCAACAAAACAATTCTTTGTGGAGTAAATTCCTTCATTCTCGATACGCTAACAGAAATTCCTATGATATACGGATTACGGATTCACCAGTTTGGAAAAGAATATGCAGAATCCACCAATTTTGTGCTCATAGTATAGATGCGGAGCACTACACTATACGAGCAGCATATGAACAAGTACGTCATCCCTGGACTATTCGCCTCTCATACAAATACATTTGGAATAAACACATACCTCCAAATATTCGATTATTCTTATGGCGATTGTCTCAAAAAGCAGTACCTCTACCAGAGACTTTACAAAGATTTGTTTTTATTCATCCGACCAGATGCCCATTTTGTCTACTGTCACAAATCTCATCAGATCATGTGTTCTTGGGATGTTCTGAAGTTCAAGATATTTGGCAAATCTTTGCTGCGTATTTGGATGGTCCAACCATTAATGCACAAACAATACAGCAGCAGCTCATGCAATGGTGGATGTCAACCAAAGGTTCAACACAAAGGAATATTGCGAATTGTTGCACCCTCTTACATTGTTTGGGAATTATGGAAGTGTTATACTTCCATCATGTATGGGGACGGATTATGGAGAAAATCTTCTGTGGTGGAAGCCATACGCCGTGGAATTTACGATTGGATATCTGCCCAAAAAGGCAAAAAATTCGCACAATCAGACTCTGGACTGATAGCTCGGATTAAGCCCGCACCTCAGCATTCCAAGATGCAGAATAGTTAAATGGACTCACCCTCCACCGGGAAGGTTGAAACTAAACACGGATGTAGCACATGGGAAACACTCAGCAGCAGCAGGGGCAATATTACGAGACTGCAATGGAACATTCTTAGGAGCAATAGCATTCCACCTTCCACTTTCTTCGCCAGCTGAGGCAGAGATTCAAGCAGCATATCTTAGCTACCTATACTTTGCTACGCAATGGGGTCCTATGGATATCGAGGTGGATGCACAGGGAGTAATTCCACAGATTATGAATCCATGTCAACAGCACACTTCTATCTTCAGAAATCTGTTAATTTCGATGGCCTCAGAGATAACGTACGCTCCTAGAGAGGCAAATCAACCAGCTCACTTTCTAGCTCAACATGGTCAAGCTCATCAACATCTTGCAATATTCACAACAGTAGCAACACTTCCCCCACTAGTTCGAGCTAGCTATCGTACTGAAAACACCCCACATATACGGCATGGATACAACTCTTAAGCAGTGTTGTTGCCTGTATCATCAGATATGGGCAACGCGGGTACGCATCCTTCTCCACATTATACCCCTATATTGCGTCATATTTTTTGAACATCCAACTTGCTACACTATCTCGTTACCCATATTGGTGAATATGGGTAACCATGGTAATTTTTGCACTGCTGAACTTGCTGATTTTGGATTCAACTCACATGCTATTGATGCTGCATATTATAGCCTATACCACTTTACTAACCATCTGATGTGTTTGTGCATGGATTCTGGGGAGCAACAACAACAATGGAGCTACATATTTCGGTGGATCCAGCAAAGCGCTCATGCTCTACACTTTCAACTATTGGACACTCCAAATATATCTGTTTCATGCTCATGTACTAACACCAATCATATAAATATGTACGCTTTTTCCTTAGCCAAGGTTTTATCCACTAGGGTGGTTTTACTTGGCAAGGTTTTAATGCGGCATATCATATGATTGGAGACTTCAAATTATATGTTCGTTATATTTTCATTTTGCCTACATAGACAAACATTGTAATATGGTTTCCCTCCACCATAAGTGAGGCATAATAAAAACTATTCTTTGGCGAAAAAAATGTATTAGATGTATATATATGTATATATGTATATATATGTATATTTTGACACACATATAGGGTGTGATAAGGAAAAATGCTCTCTGGCGATCTGGCGACCCGACAATGCCGGCGGTCCGGCTAGCCGGCCGGCCGCTTCTCTGGCTCTGATTGCTGCACTCTCCCTCCACTCTTTCTTCAACCCTTCTTGCTTCTTTCTTTCACGCTAGATTTTCATTCCTTTATTTCATGCAAAATGGCGGCAGACCCGCCTCCAAACCCTACTGCTGCAACATCAAAAAAATCCTACGCATCCATATTGCAGACGTCGGCTGCTACCCCCATTGCTGACAAACAGATACAAAAATACAAGGGCAGTCCGATGATATCTTTTTCAGATGAGGAGATCACATCTTTAGCCGCTCCATTCAAATTTTCATTAGTGGGAACTTTCTGGTATGGCAAGCCGCCGATTGCTGTTATCCGATCAACCATTGATCGGATCGGATTTACAGGACCTGTGCAGGTGGGATTGCTGGATGCAACGCACGTGGTTCTGCACTTTCAAAATGAACAAGATTACCTGCAATGCTTTGCCCGGAGGAGTTGGATGATCGCGGGGAAATATATGCGTGTTACTAAATGGACACCCACCTATGATCCTACAGTTGATGTGCCTATTGTCCCGGTCTGGGTGTCCTTTCCAGGGCTACCACTCCATCTTCATCAAAAATCAGCCCTCATGCAGATTGGACGAATGTTAGGAACTCCTATGAAATTGGATACGGCTACTGCAGAGTCTCTACGTCCTTCGGTAGCACGATTATGCATAGAACTGGATGTCTCACAGGAATTGCCTTCACGAGTGTGACAACAAAAGCTAGTTGATCGTGGGAAAATCAATTGCGGGTCCACAGTTGGCTCATATTCTTGGTATGCGATTGGCATCCTTGCCAGTAAAATACCTTGGATCATATTTATATAAAGGTATTAATCGTTCCACCTACTGTACTGCTTTATTAACTCATTTTGACACGCGTATCAATGCTTGGTCCTCAAAATTGTTGTCCATGACTGGAAGATTAACGCTAATCAAGCATGTCTTATCAACGATTCCTACACACCTTATAGCCAGCTCACGGTTGCCTCGAAGTGTTGTAAATGCTTTGAATAGAAAAATGTCAAATTTTTTATGGAATGGCCGTCATCATTGGATAGCTTGGGATCGGATATGTAAACCTGTTGAGCACGGACGACTTGGTATACGTAATTTGGATTATCTCCAACAGGCATATGATGGTCAACTGTGGTGGAAGTATCATACGTCAAACTCGTTGTGGGCAATATTTTGTCGGGCTAAATATGGACAACGTATGGCCATCTCAACACATATTTATGATTCAGCAGTTTGGAAACGACTTTGTAGTGTACATGATTATATGGAGGCACATGTCCTTAACGAATCCGCGGATATTCATTGGGAGTCAGATGCAACAGGAACTTACACCCATTACATCTGCCTATCTGTTGCATTACGAACATCAGCCAACACTGCAGCACTCAAAATATATATGGTGGAAGACATCCCCGATTGGAGCAAAGTTGTTTTTATGGCGTTTGCTATCTGGCTCATTGCCAATCACAAATAATCTTCGGATCTGGCAAACTATTTACCCGTCACAGTGTGTCTTTTGTATGCATCATTCTGACACTAAGGATCATCTGTTCCTGCATTGCCCAAAAATCAAACCATTGTGGGTTGACATGGCTATTCTATTTTCTGCTTCACTGCCTCGGCAATCAACTATACAGGATTATCTAATTTGTTGGTGGCGCCAAGCTTCTCCATCAACTATGTTAGGACACTTGCAAGCAGTGGTACCAGCATTGACGCTTTGGGTGATTTGGAAGGAGTATTCTTCCATTCGGTTTGGAGATGGCACGTTCTCATACCACCATTTATATGATCGAGTACGAATGCATATCTATACATGGTGTTCAACGATGCAAGGACGTAAATTTGCTACATCGATTTCTAGGCTGATTAATGGTGGATTCTCGCCTATTATGAAAGTTCGCAGGCCAACTTTGATTCGTTGGCAATTGCCACCTTCTGGTCGGATGAAGCTTAATATGGATGCTACTGTTGGACGTCGAGGATCAGCCGCAGGAGCTGTGCTCCGTGACTCCACTGGCATGTTTATTTCGGGGATCTGCTTTGCACTCCCGCATGCCACGCCTATTAGAGCAGAGATGATGGCCATGCTTTACTCCATTCTTTATTATGCCTTCTTGTACGACGCATTGCTCATTGAAACCGATTGCAAAATGCTACTGACAATACTTGGTAATCCACATCAATATAATGGCGCATGCTACAGCAGCGATGTACAGCGACTAACTGAGCTACTCCGAATTAATTCTTCCACCATCACTTACTGTCCTCGTGAAGCAAACACTGCTGCTCATTTATTAGCGCGTTATGGTCTGCGAGCATCTGGATTGCAAGCCTACACATCAGTTGCGGACTTGCCCGCTGACGTTCGTGGCGCTGTTACCTTGGATGCCACTCTTCCCACTTTTCGCTTATGATAAGCATGAGGACAGAGCCATTACATTCATGGGTTGCCTATGTCCAGCTTTGGCATAGGCAGCCACGGTATGTTGCCCTTCATCTCTTTTACTTATGTCATCTGCTACATCTGCGAGGTTTTAATGTCCTGCCTAATGCTTCTTGTTTCTGTGCGTTGTTGGGACCTGGGATTCGTCACATTTGGCCACACCATCGGTTGGAGAGACAAGGCTTATATAGCTGGAGGTTGCCTGTAGTCAACAAGCTACGGGCAACGCGGGTATGCCTTTATCCTCTTCGTCAAGTTATTCTTACGCCTAACTTACTGCAGTTCTCTTACGCATACCTTTTGATTGTTGCACGAGGTGCTGTTCTCCTACAAAGCTGGATCATCGTTGGGCTACTCGGGCTGCATGACAATGACCAACATATTTTCGCCTGCATCCAGAAGCCACTCCTCTTATTCATCACTACACTCTTGTCCAATTGCTTTTATCAACCTGCCACTCATATAAATATGTACGCTTTTTCCTTCGTCAAGGTTTTATCCACAAGGGTGGTTTTACTTGGCAAGGTTTTAATGCGGCATATCATATATTACTGGAGGTTGCGTTTACTAGCTATGCTTCATAAGTTCTTTTCCTATGATGACACTGTATTTTGGATTGTTTGTAATATGGTTTTCCTCTACCATAAAGGAGGATAGTTAATGAAAATTGCTTTATATAAAAATATATGTATATTTTGGCGCGTTGCCCATACCTGAGAACTTATCGATATTTATGCACTCATTCCCCGCACAATGTCCTTTTTGCAGACGTGACAACAGTGACAGTGACCACTTATTTTTGCATTGTCCAATGATCGCAGAAGTATGGCACAAATATTCTATATTGATCGATGGGCCAATGTGCTCCCATACCTCATTACGCTCATACCTTATGAGTTGGTGGCTACAGTCTTCTTCATCATCTATGAAAGGTCAGTTGAAGGTAGTTGTACCTCACTTTATATGATGGAATATATGGAAGGAGTATGCTAGCATTGTTTTCGGCTTGGAACAATATAAGCAAGAAAATTTGGAAGAGAGAATTAGAATGGATATCCACAGTTGGTGTGCTGCAGTGTCTGGAAAAAAATTTGCTACTCCAATCCCACATTTAATCTCAGTTGGTTTGTCTCCGAATATTCGTTCGCGTAGACATTCAGTAGTCAGTTGGCACCCCCCTCCATCAGGTCGTTTGAAGCTCAACGTAGATGCTGCTGCAGGACAATAGCGTGCTGCAGGGTGGGAGCCATTGCCTGCGATTCTACAGGCCATTTTTTTGACAGCAATAGCTTTTACCTTGCCAAAGTTACATCCATTGAGAGCAGAACTACAAGCTTTGATATATCCACTTATATATTCTCCTGTTCTCATATGGAACTCTCATTCTGGAGACGGATTATATAACCATACAGCAATTATTCGCCTCCAACACTCTTCAACGGGGGACCTTCGTGCAGACTTGGATCGCCTGCGTAGCTTCTTACAGATCACACGTTCTGAATTTCGGCATACACCAAGAGAAACTAATGCGGTTGCACATCATTTGGCTGCCTATGCGATGCCACATCCTATTTGCACTCGCTTTACAGACTAAGGGAACTGCCAGCAGTGGTACGAGGATGCATGGTCTAGATTCTATTGTTGCTTACACAATACTATACGTCAATATCCTTGTTATTACGCTCATGACATTCTCGAACAATGCGTTGCGAGGTCTCTTTGTGGCGGCCTGTGAGCATCACTGGTGGGAGTTCCTAATCTACATTGCTTTGAAGTGGCCTATCATAATGGGAATACAGACAACATCGGTATGTTTCTTTAATGTACAGTGATATGTATACTTCATATTTATAAGTATGGCATTAACAGTTTGTATTCTCATTCATGGTTGCTTGGGCTGGCGGCACGCGGATAATCATGTGAATGGGAGTGCTTGGGAGTACTCAACTTTTACAACATCAACAACCAGACGCAACTTCACTCAAGCAGGAGCACCTCATTGTGTTTGAATGTACATTTCAGTTGATAATGTATTTTGCCATGTCTCCACGCTCCAATTATATAAATATGTACACTTTTTTCCTTCGCCAAGGTTTTATCCACAAGGGTGGTTTTACTTGGCAAGGTTTTATATGCGGCATATCATATATGATTGGAGATTGACAATCATTAGTTCTTTGCACTCGCATTTGCTTACGATGACTCTTTTATGTAATATGGTTTTCCTCCGCCATAAGTGAGGCCATATTTCAATAAATTTGCTTCAAAAACATACGTATATGCAAGTATAATATATATATAATTTCGAATGGCGCAGGGCTTTCCGGTTTTCACGGCGGCATTAGCCGCCGCCGCCGATTGCAATCTACCGCCGCCGTTCGCACCACCACTCATTCCGACAGCCATTCTTCGTTCTGTAATCTTCTCTTGGTCGGGGATTACTGCAATAACCATCACTATGGCATCTACGCCTCCTTCGTTCGCTGCCGTGGTTACTGGCGCCATCCTCAGCCGGGAAAATCAGCATCTCACCTAAAACGGTCTCAAGGCACAAAGGAATTCCAATGATCTCTTTTCTTGATTCCTGAAATCGATGCACTAGCCGCGCCATTCAAATATTCCTTGGTCGGTACGTTTTGGTATGGAAGACCACCATTGAAGGTGATCCGAGAAGTATTTGAAAAATTGGTTTTCATCACGATTTGCGCATCACACTTATTGATCAATCTCATATCCTTTTAAATTTTCGTCAAGAAGCAGATTATCTCAGATGTTTCTATCGTAGATCATGGCATATATCAGGCTGTCATATGCGTATAACTAAATGGACAGTCGACTTTGATCCTACGACTGATGTTCCCATTGTTCTAGTCTGGGTAGCCTTTCCCTGGTTTGCCGATTCATTTGCATTGCCGCGAGGCATTATTCGAGATAGTGAAGCCGATAGGCTCCCCACTCAAGCTAGATGTTGCGACATCGGATGCGCTTAGGCCGTCTGTGGCAAGAGGTCTGTGTTGAAGTTGATGTCTCGCAGGAACTGCCGCAAAAATATATCTGCAGGCAAAGCAGCGAATTATATTGCAGTCATTGATCTATGAGGATTTGCCAAAATATTGTACTGCTTGTCGTTGTTCAGGGCACGATCATTGACTTGTGAGCCAAGGCAGTCGGCACCGTCGACCATTCCGCCATCTCCGCCGCCACCTCCATCTCGTCCGTCAAAACAAAGATGGACTCCAGTTAAGAAGAAGCCAGCTGCACCACCGTCTACCGAACCATCATCCACCCTGCCACCTCTAGAGTCTGATATGCCACCAGCGGCGGAGCCTATAACGAGTGCTCCATCAGTTCCTCCTGTCGCTGATATATCGAGTGATATGGACCCACAGGAGGTGGATGAAGGTTGTCTACAAGACACTTTTTGTGATGCTCTGGGTCACCAGCTGCCTGAGGATGTCACTCATACCGATCTTGGTCACTTGTCGGACACGGAACTGCCGACTGAGGCGCGTGACGATGCCCCCCTCATAGTTCCTGCCGAAGTTGCACGTCGTATGCAACTGTTAGACTCGTCGCCTGATGATGACATATTAATATCTCGACTGCCTGATCAAACGGAGGAGGCACCATTTGTGCCTGTTGTCCCACGTCGAAAACGCCGCAGTCGAAAGGATCTCCCACCATTACCACCGTCGACAATTTTGACACGCAGCGCATCTCAGATCATTCAGGGAAGTGTCTCTAGCCTTTCTCAATGAATATATTAATTTGGAACATTCAAGGCATGCACACGTCCTTGCCTCGATTACAGCAGTTACTTAGAGATCATTGTATAAATTTGCTTGCATTAATTGAACCTAAACATACCCCTACACAAGTACATAGATTTGTTTGCGTCTTGGCTTTTCCCACTGTTATGCTAACAATCAGAACATATATGGTTTTTTTTGGCGGGATAATGAGTTTCGCATGCTTGCCACACAGGATCAGGAGCAAGTGATCCACTTGACTCTTTCTTCAGTCATGCAGCAGCATTCATTTGTTCTCTCTTTAGTCTATGCAAAACATACAGCCACACAGCGTCAACACTTATGGCGTGTCCTATGTGATTTCTCCATGGGATTACAGTTGCCATGGTTGATTGGGTGGAGACTTCAATACATTCCGCGCAATTGAGGATCATAATGGCCGCTCTACACCTTCTTTATCTGCCATACAAGATTTTAATGACTGTATTGAGGCTTGTTCGCTTATATCCCCACCATATCAAGGCGCGCGCTATACTTGGGGCTGAAGGTCGCGGCCTTGGACGTGTTCGCCGGAGACTAGACTGGACATTATTAATTCTTTGATGCATGATATTTTTCACACTCTGAGACTCACTCATTTGCCACGTGTCACATCGGACCACACTCCCCTCTTGATACAATGTCAGTTAAGTACCCCAGCCAATCCGTCGCTCTTCTGGTTTCTAGACGCATGGCTCCACCATCCGGATTTTCATAATTATGTGCGGTATGCATGGCTATCGTATCCAACAACAGGTGGCATGCGCGGCTTCTATGACAAATTATTTTTCTCTAAAGAAAGATATTCAGCAATGGAATAAGACTATCTTTGGGAATATTTTCAAAAATTGAAGGATGCCGAAAACAATCTAATACAGCAGAAAATAACTGGGGATGCTACTTCTACGGAAGCAGCGCGAGAGGCTTATTATCAGGCTAAGGCACAGTATTTGCTTGCCTCAAAATATGAACTCCTATACTGGAAGCAAAAGGCTCGTGTTAAATGGTTACAAGAAGGGGATGCTAATACTAGTTACTTTCACTCTCTTGTCAAAGGTAAACGATCACAGCTATGTATTCGTCAGCTCCAAAATTCGCAGGGAACATTGTTGACACAACCTGAGGATATTATGCTGGCGGCAGTAGATTATTATACGGATTATTTGCCCGAGCGCCTACCAACAATCATACTGAAGTATTATCATCTATCCCATGTCTAGTCACTGATGCGGATAATTTAATGCTTACACAGTTGCATTGGAATCAGAGGTCAAAGCGGCGGTATGGAGTTTGGATCCGCAAAGTGCGGCAGGGCCAGATGGATTTAATGGACACTTCTATCGTTCATGTTGGTCGATAATACATTTGGATGTGCTCAAAACTGTGCAGGAAGTTTTTCATTGGGGTTCTCCAGCGACGGTCATGGCCAGTGCATTACTTACTCTCATCCCAAAAGTGCAGTCACCTCAGACGTTGGTGATTTCCGTCCAATTTGCCTTACAAATTTCATCAGTAAAGTTTGCACTCGTATTATTGCCACTCGTTTGAATCAGCTATTACCAAAATTAATTTTGCCGGAGCAAACTGGTTTTCTCGCGGGTAATGATATCTCAACTCCAAATGGTGCATATGTTGGACAGAGGCGGGGCCACAGTTATGTCTCAAGTTAGATATGATGAAGGCTTTTGATCGGGTCAGCTGGGACTATCTCCAACTGCTTCTACGCAAGTTTGGATTTTCTGATTTTTTCATCCGGATTAATTTAATCATCTCAGTGCTACGAGGATGTCAGTATTAATCAATGGGCAGCCATCACCATACTTTTGTCCTTTCAAGGGCGTAAAACAGGGGGATCCATTATCTCCTTTACTGTTTATATTGTCGTCTGAAGGTTTTAGTCGAGGGTTGAAGGATCTGGTTACCACGGGCAGGATTCGACCCTTTCGGTTGGGCAGAATTCCTATGACCATTTGCACTTGGCTTACGCAGATGATTTGCTTATCTTTCTACAAGGTACACAGAGGAATCTTTGGCGATTCCATGCATTTCTCACTACATATGAAACTGCATCGGGGACAAAAGTTAATTTTGGTAAAAGCAGTTTCATTCCATCATCCAATATCACAGCAAGACAATGTCAAAATATTAAAGGAATCCTAGGCATGCGCCAAACATCTCTGCCTTTTCGCTACCTTGGTTCTTATCTTCATAAGGGCATCCCTCGGGCTAGGCACTGTTCGTCATTATTGCAGCATGTGGATGACCGGTTACATGGTTGGCAGTCTCGTCTACTATCTTTGGCAGGACAGCTGGTGCTTTTACGCTCCGTCATTGCGGCGTTCCGCTACACATTTTGGCAGCAGGCGGCATGCCTAAGTCGGTCATTCGCATGCTTGACAGAAAGATGTCAGCATTCTTTTGGGGAGATAGGCATCATTGGGTTGCATGGAACACTATTACTACTCCAGTTGAAGAAGGTGGATTAGGGCTTTGCAGTCTTCGTGAGCTACAACAGGCATATAAATGTCATATATGGTGGCAATATCAGCGCCATGATACATTATGGAGTAGATATATGCACCTCAATATGGACGGCGCGGGGACTATACTCCCAGGCTCCCAGATTCAGCAGTTTGGAAATCTATCTGTCGCATTCACCCCATCTGTTTTTCCCACTCCATTGGCTTGGGAACATTTCTATCATGGACGGCCACGTCTTCAGGGGAGTTTTCACTTAAGTCGGCCTATGATATATGTCGGGTGTCACGCCCAACATTACTCTCGACAGCATTTATTTGGTTTAAGCACCACTCTCCCTCCGTTCGGCTATTATTGTGGCGCTTCTTTCATTCAGCCATGCCCTTTGAAGATTACATAGGACAATATATGGTGGTGCGTCCAACACAATGTCCTTTTTGCAGATCACATTCAGCTACACAGGACCATATATTCATTTACTGTTCTCGCATTCGATATTTCTGGAGCTTTTTTGCTGCTGAATTACATGGTGTACCGCCGACATCTCTGTCTTTGCGGCAATATTTATTATCCTGGTGGTATAGATCCAATTCTAAATCACTCCCGGGAGTCTTGAAGATAGTCATTCCTGCAATTGTATTATCAAACATTTGGCGTCAATATGCACAGTTAACATATGGGGACACTACAATTTTCTCGACAGCGGCGTTACGTAATTCTATCCACTTTAATATACACGTATGGACGATGAAAATCCAAGGGTCCAAGTTGGCAGCAGGTCCATTACCGTCTCTCTCCTGGCTCTCTCGGATTCGTACTCCTCGTCTTTGGGTTATTAGATGGCAAACTCCCCCTTCTGGTCGTCTCAAGTTAAATGTGGATGCAGCAGTTGGCCAACAATATGCTGCAGGTGGAGCGATATTGCGTGATCAAGATGGTTGTTGCATCCAGGCCCTTTCTTTTTGTTTACCTCACAGTACGCCTTTGCAGTCAGAGATTCAGGCTACTCTATTTGGTCTAATGTATTTTCTTCCGATATACTGTTCGCTCATTGTAGAATCTGATTGCGCTCAAATGATAGCATGTCTATGCAAGCCTCGGCAGCCAACGGGGAATTATCATCTTCGGCAGCTTCACGATCTGGTTAGCGAGCATCAGCTGGTGCTAATTCATACGTACCGGGAGACCAATATGCCGGCCCATTATCTTGCACAACATGAAATGATGCATCCTACAACGGGGTTGTATAACCGTCATACTCTTCCTTCCCTGGTCAAGGCTTCAGTGGCACTGGATCTCACATCGGCGGCATTGCGCACTGTCTAATGGATTGCTGTTTTTTCACATCTTCTGCCCGTGTCCTACCAGTCACGGGCAGACCCGGTACGCATAATACTCATCTGATACGCTGCTGCTGCATAATTTTTTTGATTATACATATTAATGTTGTTTATATTCCCATGCTCAATGGCTGCCGCGGGAACTGTGAGTTTAAATTGGAGTGTGGGTGCAACCCTAACATACATACAGTCTTCCATACGGATTGTCACCATCCCCTTCTTTCTGCCTGCACTACATTCGGTGCAGGCAGGTTTGGTGCGTTTACTTTTCTTTTGCATAGCTGGTCTCACTCTCGAATTTTTCCTACACTGACGCTGCTGTTTTATTTGCACGATTTATATCGGGCAACAATCCATTTTTCCACTTCACTTGGGCCTGTGAGGCGTCTTGTTGGTGTCAAGGTTTCCTCTCGCTATCATCTCTCTCAGACGACTATTGCATGTTGTTGTCCTTTTTCCCCTGTTGTACGCAGGGGTTGGCTTTTTACACGTCTTTCTGCCGGCACTTTGTTTTGTGCCGGCAGTGCAGGTTTGATCTATGCTCAGAATTCTCCTGTTTTCTCTGTTCTGGACTTATGATTTACTCATATTTTTTCTTATCATGATGTGTGGGAGAGCACATGGATCGCGCTTCATCTATGCACACTGGAGGTGTTCATTACATGGCCCTCATCCTAATATTCGGCATATACACTGGTTGGCTGCACTGTTGATCATTGGACGGATTGGAAACACACAGAAGTTGCAGTTTCTTTTCAAGACATTGATGGGCATTCACGACGCTTGAGAGACACTCTTGATATTTGGCTTCTTTTATTATGTTAGGGTAGTACACGGTTAGCTGTTTGTAATTTGTTACACAATAGCGTATATCAACAATCTAGGTATATAAATATGTACGCTTTTTCCTTCGCCAGGGTTTTATCCACAAGGGTGGTTTTACTCGGTAAGGTTTTAATGCAGCATATCATATATAGCCTGGATGTTGATAATCAGTTGCTTCTATACTCTTTACTGTTTCATTTGGCTGTAATATGGTTTTCCTCCGCCACAAGTGAGGGGTTTATATAATAAAATAACACGGTTTATACAATATATATATATATATATAAATATATATATATATATATATATATATATATATATATTGGAAACACATCACAACACCTGTTGAAGAAGGAGGCTTAGGCCTTCGTAATCTAAGTGACTTACAGCAGGCATATCGGTGTCGGATTTGGTGGACATATCAAAAGCAAAATACTTTATGGAGTCAGTATATGCATTTGAAATACGGAAGGCAGGGTGATTATCATCCACGGCTTCCTGACTCAGCCGTATGGAAACTCATATGTCGAATTCACAACACTTGTATCTCTCATACAACTGGTACGGGATCCTTTCTTTCATGGACATCTACGCCTACAGGCGAGTTTACTCTCAAGTCCGCATATGATATTTGTTGGGAGTCACGACCAACACAGCTCTCTACAAAATTTATTTGGTTCAAGCAACATTCCCCATCCACAAGACTATTGTTGTGGCGCCTCTTTCATTCGGCCATGCCATTTGAAGACTATATGGGACGGTATTTGGTGGCACGTCCCACGCAATGTCCTTTTTGCAGAGAACACTCAGCCACAGTGGATCATATCTTCATCTATTGTAGTCGCATTCGCCATTTCTGGGGTTTTTTTGTGGCAGAGTTGCATGGCATACCTCCGATGTCACTATCTCTGCGTCAGTATTTATTAGCTTGGTGGTACCGATCAACTTTTTCATCATTATTTGGGGTCTTAAAGATAGTCATTCCGGAAATTATGGTTTCAAACATTTGGCGTCATTATGCGCACTTAGTATATGGTGACTCTACAACCTTTTCGACTGCGGGCCTACGCAATTCCATACGCTTTGATATTCACATGTGGATACAGAAGATCCAGGGATCAAAACTTGCAGCAGGACCAACTCTTTCTATCTCCTGGATCCCCCGGATTCGCCCTCCGTGTCTCCGCATTATTCGATGGCAAACTCCTCCTACAGGTAGACACAAATTAAATGTTGACGCCGTAGTTGGCTGGCACTACGCCGCAGGTGGGGGAATATTGCGTGATCAAGAGGGTCGTTGTGTGCGGGCCATCTCATTTCGTTTGCCTCCAAGTACACCTTTGCAGGCAGAGATTCAGGCTACTCTTTTTGGATTGATATATTTTCTCCCATTCTATAATTCGATCATAATTGAATCTGATTGTGCTCAAATGTTGTCACGACTGCATCAGTCACAACATGTTTCTAGAAACTATCATCTATGCCTCCTACATACAATGCTTCATCAACATCGACTGGAGATCATTCACACATATCGAGAGGCTAATATGCCAGCTCATTACCTTGCTCAACACGCGATGCTGCATCCAGCGACAAGTGTTTTCAATAAACACAATCTTCCAGCTTTGGTCCGTGCATCACTTCTTTTGGATCTCACATCGGCGAGCTTGCGCATAGGCTGACTCTTTAGTTTTCCACATGGATTGGCAATTTTTCACATATTCTGCCCGTACCATAACGGTTACGGGCAGCCGCGGTACGCATTGCATTCTTTTCACTCACTGCTGTATCTTTCATATCCTCATCATACTTACTGCTGTCCTTTTTCCCGATAACAATGGCCGACACCGGAACTGCACCAACCCCTTGGCGCGACGCCGCCGACCTCACACACCTAAAGTCTTCCATACAGATTGGCTATGTCAAAGTTTATCTGCCTGTACTTTGATATGTACAAGCAGCCTCAGTACGCTTGATTTTCTTTCATTATGCTGGTTCTTCTATGTCATTTTCCACCCGTTGACGGCGCTGTTTGTTTTCTTCATACGAGTACATCACCATCGCATTACCATCCATCCCTTGAAATCGCTATTTGGTGTATGGATGGCAACACCTTCGTGGTCCTTGCCTGCTGATGCGAGACCTTTTTTTTGTGCGTATGGATTTCCCCATCATAATCCCCACCTGACGTCATTGAATCACACACCATGTTGCCTATTATTGCAAGTCTTCCACATGGATTGGCGTGATTCCGATATTTCTGCCGGCACCTTGGGTTGTCTCGGCAGATCAGGGACGAGGACATGGATCGCTCTTACACTCCATTCATTTCATGCGGATATCACCCGGACCAGGCATCATTATCTACATTGGTCAGCTATTTCTTGGGATACATGGACGGACTCTTTTTCGTGGGTGTTGAAGTGTATACCGACTGGGTACGAGGAACCCATCATGTGCGGACGTTCACATGGCGTTTTGTTTCATTACGTTTGTGTAATATTCGGATTCCAAATTGTTTTTCATTACACGATAGCGCATATCAACAGTCCATCTATATAAATATGTAGGCTTTTTCCTTCGCCAAGATTTTATCCACAAGGGTGGTTTTGCTTGGCAAGTTTTAACGCGGCATATCATATATGGCATGGATGTTGATAATCATATACTGCTACGTTCTGTCTTGTTCTTTTTGATGTAATAAGGTTTTCCTCCGCCACAAGCGAGGGTTTTCATAATAAAATTTCTTTTAATATATATATATATATATATATATATATATATATATATATATGGACACACAAATAAGGCTTTCCTCCGCCAGAGGTGAGGGATAATTCAAATAAAAATTTTCTTTAAAAAAATATATATATATATATATATATTGGGCGAATAAAATATTTATTAAGTAGCCTCACTTTTGGCGGAGGAATACCATATTACAAAAGTGTGTACCAAATCATCATATGAGAACAAGTAATATAAGTACATAATGGAAGTGAATGTGCAACAATATATGATATGTCGCATTAAAACCTTGCCATGTAAAACCACCCTTGTGAATAAAACCATGGCGAAGGGATAAACGTGTATATTTATATTGTTGCAATCATTACACTGTACATTCCAAAGCATAAAGTATAATGAAAAAGAAACGCATGTGCTGGAGCCCATCGAAGAAAGCATGATACACCAATACTGGATATTAGACATCCCCATCAAAAGAAGGCCGAAATGTAGGAAGTGTAGAGTCAGTCAAAACGATACCCCGAATATAAGATGGCAGGGATGTCCAACGTGAATAAGATGCAAGATCGGCACGTCGTAACCCCTCTTGTGCCAAAAAGTGTGCAGCCTGATTAACTTCACAAGACGCATAAGTCAAGAAGATGGAAGATGCAGTAATAAGGTCCCGAAGGCGGCGTAGGTCTAGAGCAAGCAGAGTAGAAGTATGCATTAAATGAATCAACTGTTGACAATCAACCTCAACATCAACATGTCCATATCTTGGAAGATAATATAGAAGAGCAATAAGCACTTCTTGTGCTTCAACCCATAATGGATAATCATGCCTTAATGGAAAAGAGAGTGCATGAATCATAGAGCCTGCTGTATCTCAAAGAATTGCCCCGCCACCAGTTGCATGGCGTCCTACAGAGGTATCCGTATTCAACTTTAATCTGCCCGTTGGAGGAGGACACCAGCGAATGATCCGGACCCTGTTAGAACGCAAAATAGGAGAAAGGCCCATACTGATTAACCGTGGAACATTGGCTGCAATCTTTGTGCCACTTTGCGATTTTGCCCACAGATAAAGATTAGTCCGAATATCTTTGAGAATTGCACGTTGTGACCATGATCCATCTCCAAACACCAACTCAGCATATTTCTTCCATATATTCCAAAATAGAGTGCCTAGATATATACGCTCTATATGTCCTAGAAAACTAGCTGGGAACTCCAACCATACCGTTAATAGGAAAGTACACCGATCGTTGACTCGGTGTGCATCAATATCAAGCAAGTCATTGAAATAATGGCGAATTGGACTAATTTGTGAGCATTGATAAAATAAGTGATTAGTAGTTGCAGACTCCAATTAGCAAAAAGGACATATACTTGGAAGAACCTGTACAAATCGAGACACAATCTCTGGTAATGGCAATGCATGTTGCAAAAGTTTCCAAAGAAATACCTGGATCGTCGGCATCCAAATAATGCGATTAGAGAGAAGATTTGGAGCAGGTGGACGAAAAGCTTCATAAGCATCACGAAGAAGAAACTGCCCAGAGGGAGTAGGCCATATTGGCATGTTGCCATCCCAATGTACCAACAACGCACATCGGGGATGCATACGACAAATTCTTCTCCAACCTGGAGAATCATATATACGGGGAACGAAATCTTCACCTCTTCTATATCGCAATCGCATATATCCACTCCACAAAGATGCACCTGTATGATAATTTCACCATAGCTTGGCTGTGAAGGCCTGCTGAATGACATTCAGACTCTGAATATTTAGTCCACCCTCAAATTTCGAGCAACATATTGTAAACCATTTTACCCAGTGACGACGATCAACACCCCACAAAAATAATGCAAAACGCCGCTCTAAAGCCTGAATAATGCTTCGAGGTAGGCAAGAAGCCGCGAGGACATGCATGGGTATAGATAATAACACCGAATGAATGAGAACTATTCTGCCTGCCATGCTTAATAACTTTGCCTGCCATCCATTCAATCAATCTGGAATCTACATGTTGGAGTATGTCTTGACAATGATTAGATCGGGTTATTCCCTTATGCAAGTATGATCCCAAATATTTCATAGGTAAGGTTGATTGCCACATGCCAAGCAGTGCAGTAAAGGCTTGGCGCTGCGATACAGTACTGCCTCTGAATATACCACTAAAATTTTATGCCAGTTCATAGCTTGTCCCAAAACCCGTTCATATTTAGATAGAAATTGCTTGAATTTATGCAAGTTCCTGCAATTGGCTGTGAGAAAAATGAGCAAGTCATCTGCATAAGAAAGATGCGAAATGACCATAGGCAATCGACCTATAGAATATGGCAATATGACATCTTGTGCAACCAACTGTTTTAAACCACGACTAAAACCTTCAGCTGCCAAAATGAAAAGAAGCGGCGAAAGGGGATCCCCGTGCTTGACTCCTCTAGTTGATCTGAAAAATCCATTAGGGCACCATTAACTAAGAAGGAGATATGAGTACCTTCAAGATGATTAATGACAAGCGTGATAAAAAACGAGGAGAAGCCAAAACACAGCAGGATAGCCTCTAGATATTGCCAATTCACACAATCAAAGGCCTTCTCCATATCCAACTTGAGAATGGCTTTATTTGGGCGCGTACCTTTGTCTAACCAATGAATATCATTTGCTAACAAGACCTGCTCATTAATGCCTCTGCCCTTCTGAAATCCCGCCTGTTCGGGGAAAATGATATTAGGTAGGATGGCATTTAAACGCATTGCAAGTATGCGTGTTTGGATCTTGCTCATGAAGGTCGATAGAGCAATGGGCCGAAAGTCACTGAAAGTACGATGGGTCGTGCCTTTGGGTATCAGTACGATCATTGAATGGGCCATGGCACGAGGAACTGGGAAACCCAGGAAAAATTCTTGCACTGCTTTATAAACATCCATGCATATTATCTCCCAACAGCAGCGAAAAAACCAGCCATTAAATCCGTCCGGCCCTACTGCACTATGTGGATCTAAACTCCAAACTGCATCCTTAACTTTCTCCAAAGATGGCATGTGAGTAAGCATAGCGTTATCCTCAGATGTAACCAATGATGGGACTGAAGAGAGAAATGGTGTATTGTCCTCCACCGGTTGAGCCGTGAACATGCGCGTGAAATGCTCCACAGCACCCATGCCTATACTCTCAGGTGTGTCACAATAATCACCATTCTCCGCATAAATACCATGCAAGTGCTGACGACAATGCTTATCTTTAACAATGGAATGATAATAATGGGTGCTGCAGTCTCCCTCCTTAAGCCACTTGATACGGGCCTTTTGCTTCCAAAAGTCCATTTCTATTTTTGTTGCCTGCTTCAACTCAGATTGAGCTTTAAAATAGACCATACGATTATGCTCACTAGGATCAAGATCAAATGCAAGCTCCGTTGAACAAGCTCGCTGCTTCGCGGTTTCTACCATATTGAAGATATTGCCAAAGATTTCTTTATTCCATCGCGTAACGTCCTTTTTAAAGGCACACAGCTTCACACACAAGCCTCGCATTCCACCTACTGTAGGATATGATGCCCAAGCAGATCTCACAAATACTAGAAAGTCTGGGTGAGATGTCCAGGCCGTCAAGAACTGAAATTGCTTGGGACCATGAGTTAAGTCATGCGAACATTGCAACAAAAACAGGCAGTGATCCGATGTTGTTCCGCTCAGATGTGTTGGTTTCACCATTGAAAAATTATCATAAAACCTTTCATTACAAAATACCCAATCTAACCGACATCATACTCGGCCTAAGCCCTGTCCACCCTGCCATGTATACCACGTGCCAACATGCGGCACCAAATGCCATTCAGCATATTGCACCATTTCATTAAAACATTGAAGTGTTGACGTAGCTGGACGAGAAGTGCCTTTATGATCCAAAGGAGATAAAAACGTATTAAAGTCTCCAGAGATAATCCAAGGCTCCATACATGCATCATAACATTGACGTAGGTCTTGCCATAATATTTGTCTGTCCTGGACTGTATGCCTACCATAAACGAAGGACACCAGTATAATTTGCTGATTATGCAACTTAACTCAAAAATGGACAACCTGCTCCAGAAGTCGAACATCAAGAAGTTCCAAATATGAATGCTTCCAAAAACACCAAGCACGGCTCTCACAGATACTTTGAGAAGATGTAAAACCTAAATTTATTTGTACCCTAGCCAAGCGTGATGCTGATTGCTGTGGCTCCATAAGAAATAAAAAGTGTATAGTACACTGATTGAGTAATAGGCGTAAACGAGACATAGAGGTGCGCAAACCTCGCAGATTCCATGTTAATATATTCATTGAGAAAGAGGGGGGGTCTAAACTGGAAGAATGAGTAACACTTCGAGTAAGCACCTGACGAGGAGGCCGCGGTATCTGAGAATACAGTCGGCGACTACGTTTATGTATGCATGGTATAAAACCTTCATTATCTGGCTCCGCACTTGGATTAGACAGCCTATGTAGCAGTTCAGCATCAGATGATTCCTCCTTTACTGTTGGTATACGTGCAACCAAAGTATCAGACGAGTGCCTATACTCTGTCTGGATAGTAGATATAGCTTCCCTATCCGTTACTGGGAGAGGAAGGTGTGATAAGTCTGTGTCTGATGGTGTGTGGACTATTTCTGGTGCCAATGGTGAGGACGGTGGATCTATTAATGTATCTTCATTTGATCTACCCAAGACTATTATATCTTGAGGAGTAGGAGTAGATTCCTCTGAGATAATATTGACTGGTTCAGGGGAAGTAGCAGGCATAGCAGGGGGATCCTATGTAAATTCCTGCGTAAATACTGAAAATTCCTACGGCGCAGTAGCAGCAACTGGAGGTTGCGAATCTGCTCCAATATCAGGATGAGATGCAGGTATATTTTCATGTTGGGGCAAAATGTCGTCAGTTGGTGCTGTAGTAGCAACTGGAGGTTAGACATTCACCGTAGTCTTTGGACGCCATTACTATGTTAGCGCAGGGGGTGATCTTCAACAGTAGTCTTCTCCTCTCCACAACGATCACGTTTATGGCCCAGAATGTTGCATTTGGAACAGTAATCCAGAATATCTTCATATACAACCGACTGATAATGATGATGATCAATTCTTTGGATGTGTAGCTTATTCGGTAACTTCTTAGAGACATCAACTTCAATGCAAACCCTAGCCACAGAAGGCCGGAGCAGTTTTTGCGTGGCTGTATCCATTCGAATGAGAGTCCCTACCATGGACGTAATAGCAAAAAGGGCCGACTGATTCTGCAAATAAACTGGCAATCCTGGCATTGAAATCCACACGGGGACGATAGGGGCATCATATCTTGGATCAAAATCATATGTTTATTTAGTGATCCTCATGTGAAAACCAAGAATATTCCAAGATCTACGACAAAAACAACGATTATAGTCCTCCTTCTCAAACCGTAATAGTACGTGTGATTTGTCTAATAAACCTGCATGAACGCTTCCAACAAAACCAATGCGATCTAGAGTTTTTTGGAGTGCAACCATGGATGGCCTACCATTCCAAAAGGATCCAACCAGCGCATACCGGAATGGAGTCAGAAGAGCAGAAACCTCAGATTCATCATACACAATAGAAGGGCAGCCTTTGAATCGCTGAGGTTGTTTTTTAGAGATGGTGGCGGGAACTGGTGGCGGGAACCGGTAAGAACAGCAGCAAAGGACCGGACAGCCGAAGCCGCCGGCCCTGACTTCGACATTGCGATGACAGCGCAGATGAAGATCGATCGTAGAAGATGACGTCAGAATCACCAGAGCATTATATATATATATATATATATATATATATATATATATATATATATATATATATATATATATATATATATATATATATATATATATATATATATATATATATATATATATATATATATATATGGGTAACCATGGTAATTTTTGCACTGCTGAACTTGCTGATTTTGGATTCAACTCACATGCTATTGATGCTGCATATTATAGCCTATACCACTTTACAAACCATCTGATGTGTTTGTGCATGGATTCTGGGGAGCAACAACAACAATGGAGCTACATATTTCGGTGGATCCAGCAAAGCGCTCGTGCTCTACACTTTCAACTATTGGACACTCCAAATATATCTGTTTCATGCTCATGTACTAATACCAATCATATAAATATGTACACTTTTTCCTTAGCCAAGGTTTTATCCACAAGGGTGATTTTACTTGGCAAGGTTTTAATGCGGCATATCATATATGATTGGAGACTTCAAATTATATGTTCGTTATATTTTCATTTTGCCTACATAGACAAACATTGTAATATGGTTTCCCTCCACCATAAGTGAGGCATAATAAAAACTATTCTTTGGCGAAAAAAAAATATAATATGCTTCACAACCAATATATAAGATGACGCCGTTCCTCAAGAGATCGTAGGCGACATTGCGGCGATAGCCGCCGCCGCTGCCGGAAACTGCTGATCATCTGCCAATTCATCTCGCCGTCATTACTCTCTGATATCCCTCCTTCCCGTCGCCGCTATCTGTTGAAAGATCAGGTTTTTTTCTTTCTTTCACTCGCGATCATGTCTGCCGCGCCATCCTTTGCCGCGGTGGTTGCCGGAGCGAAATCATCTACTGCTATCGATATTTCTCCGAAGACTGTATCACGATACAAAGGCATCCCCTTGATATCATTTCTGGATTCTGAGATTGATGCCCTTGCTGCTCCCTTCAAATACTCTTTGGTAGGTACTTTTTGGTATGACCATCCTCCATTGAAAATTATACGTGAATTTTTTTGAGAAGATAGGGTTTCATCATGATTTGCGAATCACACTAATAGATCAAACACACATTTTGCTGAATTTTCACAATGAAGCGGATTATCTACGATGTTTCTATAGACGTTCTTGGCATATTTCGGGTTGTCATATGCGCATAACCAAATGGACGATTGATTTCGATCCTACTGCTGACGTCCCTATTGTCCCCATATGGATTGCATTTCCTGGTCTTCCCATTCACTTACATCGTCGAGAGGCACTTTTTGAGATTGTTCGCCCTATTGGTTTGCCCATCAAATTGGATGTGGCTACATCGGATAGCCTCCGACCATCCGTTGCTCGAGTTTGTGTTGAGGTCGATGTTTCGCAAGAACTGCCACAGAAAATTTATTTGCAGGCAAAGAATAGATTTATACTGCAGTCAATTTATGAGGATCTCCCAATGTTTTGCACTACGTGCCGCCGATTGGGCCATGCATCTGGCGCATGTCCTACCACGTCAGCCTCATTGGTGCCACCACCGCCGCCGCCTCCTCTTTACAAACCTTGTATGACGAATACAATTCGCACGAACACCACCACCTTGCAAGAATGAAGATTGATCACACCTTGATCAATCTTTTACAAAGATAAAGAGTATGTGGTGGTCTATTACAGTCTATTCAAGAATGAGAATATAAGTACAATAGGCTTTCAAGAAGATAAAAGAAAGATGTAGAAGAAGAAGGGAATGGAAGACTCTTTTTGCACTTTTGGACTTGTGAGACTTGTCTTGTTTTTGTTTGGCTTTCTTCTTCTCTTTTTAACAATGTGGCCGCCCCTTGGCTCTTCTTCCCTTCTTGAAAATTATCTTCTAAGTCCTTGGAAGAATGTGTTGCATCATTGTGACATGTTCTTGCTTACTTGGCATGTTCTCATTGTATGATCATTAAAACCTCAGTGTTGGACACCCATCAAGAAGAAACCAGTGGTTGAACCAACAATAGCTGGCCCGTCAACTGCGGCGCCAACACAAGCCACCCCGGATGTTCCAGCTATGGTGACGGTACTTATACAGGATCATGAAAGTGATACTCACACGGATGTATTTTGTGATGCAGCAGAACCTCCGCTTCCGACGGATCCGATTCAATATGACCTGGGCCATGCATCGGATACAGAATTGCCTGCTGATGTTCCAAATGCAGATTTACCAAATGTGCCAGACGATGTTGTTCGACGCATGCAGTTAATCCATCCATCTCCAGATGAGGAGGTCTTGATCTCACGTCTAGAGGAGCCAGTTGAGGATGCGGCTTTCATACCAGTGGTCCCTCGTCGAAAACGTCGTGCACGAAAGGATCTACTCCCATTGCCACCATCCACCATACTAATGTGAAGTGCATCACAGATCTTGTATGGAAGTGATTCCACTCTTTCTCAATGAATACATTAATATGGAATATCAGAGGCATGCGTGCCTCCTTACCTAGGTTATGACCTTTGATTACGGAACATCGTTTGCATTTACTAGCTCTCATTGAACCTAAGCATGCTCCTACACATATTGATGGGTTTGGTTTACGTCTTGGTTTTTCCAGTTGTTATGCTTCTCAGTCTGAACACATTTGGTTTTTCTGGCGCGATTCAGAGTTTCGTTTGCTTGCTACACAGGATCAAGATCAGGTAGTTCATTTCACATTGCTATTTCACCCGCTCCAACTCACATTTGTTCTATCAGTAGTGTATGCAAAGCACACGGCATCGCAGCGTCGTGTCCTTTGGCATTCTTTATGTGACTTTGCTCGGTCTTCCGCATTACCCTGGTTAATTGGAGGGGATTTTAACACTTTTCGTGTGCTGGAGGATCATAGGGGCCGATCATATCCCCATCTGACGATTTTAAAAAATTTTAATGAGTGCATAGAGCGTTTTTCTCTTATGGCACCACCGTATCATGGACCCAGATTTACTTGGGCAAATGGCAGGGGGCTAGGCCGTGTTCGTCACATATTAGATTGGTTATTCATTAATTCCTCTTTCCAAGATGTGTTTGAAGACATGCAGTTAACACATCTTCCGCGGGTGACTACGGATCACATGCCATTATTATTTACGTGTCGCCTACATACGGCAAGTGGCCGATGCTCTTTTCTTTTCTTGGATTCCTGGTTGCTTCATCCAGATTTTTACTCTTATATGCAGAATGCATGGTTGTCATATCCAACGACTGGAGGTATGTATGGCTTTTATTCGAAGTTATTTTCTCTGAAACGAGACATTCAACGATGGAATAAAGAAATATTTGGTAATATATTTAACAACCTTATGCACGCGGAATATCATCTAAATAATGCTGAGGCTTGTTGGGATGCTAACCCTACCGAAGATACTCGTGAAGCATATCATCGAGCAAAGGCAGAATTACATTTTTAGAAACAAAAAGCCAGGGTAAAATGGCTCAAAGAGGGCGACGCAAACACTCGTTATTTTCATTCTGTTGTCAAAGGGCGGCGAACCAACCTCTGTATACAACAGATTCACACCTCCACTGTCACGCTATTAACGACGTCGGCAGACAATATGGCAGAAGCCATTTCGTTCTACACCACTCTATTTGCTCGGGAGCCAACACGCAGTCATTCGTCAATTCTTTCCCACATCTCTTGTATGATATCGGAGGAGGACAATATTATGCTTACTCAGTTACCCATGTCAGTAGAGGTAAAGGAGGCAGTTTGGCATTTAGATCCTCAGAGTGCAGCAGGGCCAGATGGATTTCATGGTACGTTTTACAGATCGTGTTGGCCAGTTATACATTCTGATGTAGTTAAAGCTACGCAAGAGTTTTTTCTTGGTGTGCCACAACCCACTGTAATGGCTAGTGCATTGATTACCTTGATACCAAAGACACAGTCTCCCCAAACTTTCAGTGATTTTCGCCCTATCTGTCTTACAAACTTTCTGAGTAAAGTTTGCACGCGGATTATCGCCAAGCGTTTGGGGAAACTGCTTCCTAAATTGATCTCCCCAGAACAGACAGTTTTTTTGCCTGGGCATGATATCTCTTCACAAGTTCTCATGGCACGTGAGATGGTGCATATGATTGATAAAGGTGGATCCCAATTATGCTTGAAATTGGACATGATAAAAGCTTTTGGCCGCGTTAGCTGGGAGTATCTAGAATTGTTGTTACGACAGTTTGGTTTCTCCACTTTTTTTATTCGGATAATCCTCAACCACTTGAGCGCTACTACACTATCGGTTTTGATCAATGGCCAACCTTCAGCGTCTTTCAGACCATACAGAGGGGTCAAGCAGGGTGACCCACTGTCTCCACTACTTTTCATTCTATGTTCTGAGGGTTTTTGCAGGGGCTTCAAATCTTTGGTTGACTCTGAAGGCCTACAGCCTTTTCGCCTGCGCCGTATCCCATTTGCCATCACCCATTTAGCATACGCGGATGATTTACTTATTTTTCTACGGGGTACACAATGCAATTTACGACGATTTCACTCTTTCTTAACTTCATATGAAACTGCATCATGCCAAAAAATTAATTTTTACAAGAGCAGTTTTATACCCTCTGCCAGCACTCCAGCTCACCAACGTCGCACTTTTGAGGCAATCTTAGGCATGCGGAGTGCCGCTTTGCCATTTTGGTATGTTGGTTCATATTTGCATAAGGGTATTAATCGCGCCAGATATTGTACATCCCTCCTGCAGCATATTGATGATCGCATTCAAGGATGGCATTCTCGTCTTCTTTCCGCAGTAGGACGATTGGTGCTACTACGCTCAGTGATTTCAGCCCTTCCACTTCATATTTTAGCAGTTGGAGGTTTGCCAAAGTCAGTTATCAAAGTCATTGAAAGGAAGATGGCATCCTTTTATTGGGGTAATCGACATCATTAGGTTGCATGGTTCCACAATAAAATTGCCAACTGAAGAAGGAGGCTTGGGCCTTCGGGATCTCAATAGCTTACAAATGGCATATCACTGTTGAATATGGTGGTCATATCATCAGCAAGATACACTATGGAGTAAGTACATGCATGTTAAATATGGCAGCAGAGGAGATACCACCCACGCCTCCCGGATTCGCCGATATAGATGCTCATTTGTAGAATCCATGCTAACTGCATTGCTCAAACAGAAGGCTCCGGACCTCATCTTACATGGAAACCCACGGCGTCTGGTGAGTTTTCTTTGAAATCTGCTTATGACATTTGCCGTGTTGCAAGGCCCACACTGCTCTCTACTAAATTCATTTGGTACAAGCATCATTCTCCCATCATAAAATTATTCTTATGGTGAATTTTCCACTCGGCTTTGCCATTTGAGGATTATATTGGCAGATACTCTACCGCTCGACCCACACAGTGTCCTTTCTGTAAACAACATTCGGCCATGGTAGACCATGTTTTTCTCTACTGCAACAACATTCGCTCCATTTGGGATTTCTTCGCCATAGAATTACATGGTACGTCACCCATCTCGCTACACCTTTGTCAGTACTTATTATCTTGGATCGCTCCTCGTTCTCGTCACTATTTGGGATTTTAAAGATCGTCGTTCCGGCTATTGTTGTCTTCAATATCTGGCGAACCTATGCGGCATTAGTATATGGAGACTCGGCTTCATTTGTTCTTGCTACACTTTGTGCTTCGATACATTATGATATCGAGATGTGGGTCAAAACTATACAAGGATCAAAGATTACGGCGGGACCCACCTTTCGTCTTTCATGGATTCCAAGCATTCAGTCCCCACGTCTACAGGTAGTTCGCTGACAAACACCAATCTCTGGTAGGCTAAAGTTGAATATTGATGCGTCAGTTGGCAGGCACAACGCCTCAGGTGGGGCGATTTTGCGTGATCATTTCGGTGCTTATGTGGGAGCGATTTAATTTCGGCTTCCCCATTGTACACCACTTGCAGTAGAGATTCAGGCAGCAGTGTTTGGTCTGCTATACTTTCTTCCAATTTATCGTTCTATTGTTTTATAGTCCGACTGTGCACAACTGATTACACGCCTGAGACAGCCACAGCCTGTCTTTGGTAACTATCATCTTCGGCTATTACGGACATTACTGCATCAGCATGGCCTGGATTTTGTTCATGTCTATAGAGAGGCCAACATGGAGGCACACTACCTTGCTCAGCATACGATGATGTTTCCTCAGACACGGTCATATTCGCATCACAGTCTACCATCACTCGTTCGTGGTGCCATCACTTTGGACCTCCCCTCTGCAAATTTGCGGGTCCCTTAAGTTTCCGGTCTTCCAAATGGATTGGCAACTTTTCGCTATCTCTGTCTGTACCTTAGTTGGGGCAGGCAGACCTGGTATGATCTTCATTCGATTCGCCATAAACCTTTATCTATGTTTCATATATCTGCTTCACTCAGCGTTTTATATCTCTTCTGCATGGATAGGCTCACGACTCATATTTGTTTGCATCTCTGACGAAATTGTTCTTTCTGCCGGGACGAGGGCCTCTCCGATGCAAATATGTGGGTCCCTTATGTTTCAGGTCTTTTAAATGGAGTCGCAATTCTTCGCTATATCTGCCGGTACCTTAGTTGGTGCAGGCAGACCTGGTATGATCTTCATTCGATTCGCCTTAAACATTTATCTATGTCTCATATATCTGCTTCACTCAGCGTTTCATTTATCTTGTGCATGGACGGGATCACAGCTCATAATTGTTTCCCTCGCCGACGACGCTACTCTTTCCACCGGGCCGCGGGACAAGCATCAAGAGTGGACATCTTCATGGCTTACTTTTATTCTGTTACCTTTGTATTATTTTCGGTTTGCACATTCTTTCCTTTTACACGGTAGCGCATATCAACACTCCATTTATATAAATATGTACGCTTTTTCCTTCGCCAAGATTTTATCCACAAGGGTGGTTTTACTTGGCAAGGTTTTAATGCGGCATATCATATATATTTTGGATGTTGGTAATCATATACTGCTACTTTTGCCATACTTTCATGCTCTGTAATAAGGTTTTCCTCCGCCATAAGTGAGGGTTTATGTTAATAAAATTTCCTTTGATAAAAAAATATAATATGCTTCACAAAATAATATAACATTTTCTTTTAAAAAGATAACTCTAATAAGTGAACAACCAAAAACGTGACAACTCTTACATCAAAAAAGAAGATAGCCTCCAATCATCTACCTCTTTTAGGAATAAAAGTTGATTTTTCTGGAAATCCTATATAATCTATTCCTTATAAAAATCCAGTTGAAGAAGCTCTTATGGATACTAAAATTATTATTTTACAAAATAATTACACCAACATACATAAATACAATAGGAAATTAATTGGACATAATAGAAAAATATTATGAAAAACAACCAGTGATGAGGCAACATATAAATTCAAACAACCGATTTTTAAACCCTATCAGATATCAGCAAGTAGTGTTATACACACACACACAAGAAAGAATGGCGTGGTCTGGTGATGCGGCGGCGCGACAATGGCGGTCCGGCTGAATCCTCCGATTGCATTCCTCTTCCATCTCTACCTACTTTTCTATTCCTATCCTCCATTCTCTACTGAAAAACCGAATCTTTTTCATTGTCGATGGCGGCTGCAGAGCGATCTTTGGAAAACCCTACGGGGTTGGCATCAAAAAAGAGCTACGCCTCCCTTTTTCACACGTCGACTGCCATTCCCATTGATAACAAACCGATTCACAAGTATAAGGGCAGTCCAATGATATCTTTTAGGGATGAAGAAATTGCCTCATTAGCGGCACCATTCAAATTCTCCTTAGTGGGAACTTTCTGGTATGGCAAACCGCCGATCGCCACCATTCGATCAACCATTGATCGGATCGGATTTACTGGCCCTGTGCAAGTGGGACTCTTGGAGTCTACACACGTGATCTTGCACTTTAAAAATGAACAGGATTATCTGCGATGTTTTGCAAGGCAAAGTTGGATGATCGCAGGGAAATACATGAGAGTTACTAAATGGACGCCAACATATGATCCTACAGTCAATATACCAATCGTGCCAGTATGGGTTTCATTTCCAGGGCTACCGTTGCACCTCCATCAAAAGTCAGCCCTGATGCAAATTGGACGCATGTTGGGAACTCCAATGAAATTGGATATTGCGACTGCAGAATCTCTTCGCCTTCTGTTGCTTGTTTGTGTATTGAAATTGATGTATCGCAGGAGTTGCCTTCAAGAGTTTTTATTCATGCGTTAAACAAGGTACTTAATCAGTAGGTAATTTATGAAGACTTGCCATCATATTGTTCCAAATGTTGTAGGCTTGGACATAAGGTTGCAGATTGCGGACGAATCGTAGTGCAGCCTGCAGATGTATCCAAACCCAAGGACACTTCAGAAAATCGGCAAGCAAAGGGCATACCATCTAATGTGCGCAAGGCACTGGAGCAGCGCTGGACTCCTAAAAAGCATTCGGAACCATCTGAACAACATGCTTCTGCGGACATTCCAGTCTTATTATCGCCGGATTTGACTACAGCAGCGCCACGTGCAGTCACGTATGCTTAGGATATTTCTCAACTCCAGGGAGTTGATGACAGCTTTATAGCAGATATACCTCATAATCCGCAGCCAACATCGCTCTCTGGCAGTGAGGTTATACCAGCCCAGTCTGGTGTGCAGGATGCTTGTACAGCAGAACCTTCTGCAATTGCTGTGGTTTCAGAAATTATGCAAGATATGCTTCAGGCGGTTGTCTCTTCAGACTCCCCACATGTTGATCAAAATATTAATCCCACAGACATGACCCCTGATATGCAGTTCCAGCCTCCGCCACGCTTGCTTCGTAGGCCTCGTCGTAATATGGACCCGGTGTCACCGCCAGTCACAAGATCTAGGTCCATTCTCTCTAATTCCTTTGACTGTTTATCGTCCCACTGAAGATTATGATATGGAATGTCCGTGGTGTTCGAACTTCACTTCCACGTATCTTATCGCTATTGCGTCGTTATAATTTGCATGTCTTTGTTCTAATTGAACCTAAATCACGGCCATCGTCATTGTTATTTTATCGTTTGAAATTTGGTTTTACACAAGAACTCTCAGTGTGTCAGGATAAAATATGGATTTTCTGGAGTTCTGCTTTTCTGCGACTGGAGAGGGATCGTATAGGAGTTCAAAATCATTCAATGTATCTCCAGTGGGTACCAACAGGAGATATTTGATGCTGTACATTTGTATATAGCTTGCATTCTGTGATATCGCGTCGTCCGTTATGGGAAGACATTATGACATTACATGCGGAACTTGATGTCCCTTGGCTGGTTGGAGGTGATTTTAATACTTTCTTATCGCTAGAAGAGCATAAGGGTCGATCTTCTCCACCTCTTAGATCATTGTAGGACTTTAATGACTGTGTATCTTCTTGCTCGCTGCAAGCTATTAACTATCAAGGTTCAACATTTACCTGGAGTGATGGGAGAGGATTGGGTCGAGTATGGCGCAGATTGGATAGGTATCTTTGCGCGTCGAGTTTCTTTGATCTATTTGACAAAGTCGCCTATCAACACCTTAGTCGAACCACATCGGATCATTGCCCTATTTATCTTGAAGGTTTAGCCGAAAGATCTATTACATCCGCTGCTTTTTGATACTTGGATGCATGGACCACACATCTAGATTTTGATCGATTGGTCACTCATTACTGGCAGTCATATGAAACAATTGGCGGTATGCGAGGATATTATGCAAAGCTGCGGCAGCTTAAACAGCATTTGAGACAGTGGAATAAAGATGTGTTCGGAAATATCTTTGAAGCAAAACAACATCGCGTCACTATGTTTTGGCAACAAAAAGCCAATGTAAAATGGATGAAAGAGGGTGATGCTAATACTCGATATTTTCATCAAATTGTCAAAGATAAGCGACGGCGTCAAATGATTAGTAGAATTGTTGATTCAAATGGAGTGGAATATCAAACACTAACAGAGATTGAGCAGGAAGCCATTCGATATTATCAGCATTTTTTTACAGCAGAATCTCTAGTGAATCCCTCTTCCCTGCTCCAATATATTCCATCTATTTTAACAAGCGAAAATAATGCAGCACTACTTATCATACCGGATCTTCAGGAAGTCCAACAAGCTGTATTGGATCTAAGCCCAACCAGTGCAACAGGTCCAGATGGTTTCCCAGGTTCGTTTTATCGCAGATTCTAGCAAGTAATTAAATTCGATGTACATAAGGCGGTACATGAATTTATTCTTGGAGTTACACCCCCCAACCAACTTGATGCCTCACTTATTACACTTATTCCCAAAGTATCAAATCCTCAGTCATTTTCTGACTTTCGACCAATATGCTTGACTAATTTTTCGGCCAAGGTCATCACACGGTTGCTGGAAACGCATTTATCCAATCTCTTGCCGTGGCTGATTTCTCCGGAACAAGCTGGCTTTTTAAAGGGGCGTGATATAACGGATCATATTTTGTTAGCACAAGAAATGGTTCACATGTTAGATAAGCAGGTACATGGTGGTCAGGTCATGGTTAAATTGGACATGGAAAAAGCTTTTGACAGAGTGGATTGGAATTATCTTAGGCAGCTGCTACTCAAATTCGGTTTTGATGCTAAGCTAGTCAGGATTATATTGAATAATTTAGCAGCTACACGTTGCTCCATTCTCATCAACGGTAAACGAGTGGGTTTTTTCCCTGTCACTCGCTAAGTTAAACAAGGTGACCCTTTATCGCATTTGTTATTTATATTGGCTTCAGAAGGTTTTTCCCGAGGCCTTAATTCGCTAATTGCTTCGGGAGAGTTAAGTGGTTTTAATGTGGGACGGGCTCCACAAATATCCCATTTGGGTTTTGCAGATGATCTTGTCATCTTTCTGAATGGCAAACTCACAAATATGCACAGATTCCGCCAATTCTTAGATACATATCAATCCGCGTTAGGACAATTAATCAATTTTCACAAAAGTCAGTTTGTTGTGGGGAAGTCCGTAGCTGGCCCGAGAGTGGCACGAACACTTGGCATCCGACTGGCAGTGTTACCCATAAAATATCTTGGGTCATATTTGTATAAAGGGATCAATAGATCTTCATACTGTACTGCTCTATTAGCGCATTTCGACATTAGACTTAATGCTTGGTCATCTAAATTGTTATCCATGGCAGGGAGGCTAATGTTAATCAATCATATCTTAGCAACGATACCAATTCATCTCATTGCAAGTTCCAGGTTGCCCAAAAGTGTCATCACATCTTTAAATCGAAAAATGTCTACTTTCTTGTGGAATGGTCGTCATCATTGGGCATCTTGGGATCATGTTTGTCGTCCGGTTGAGCATGGCGGGCTAGGTATCCGAAATTTAGACTATATTCAACAAGTGTATAATGGACAACTCTGGTGGAAGTACCATACGTCTGACTCATTATGGGCCACATACTGCCGTGCGAAATACGGCCAACGTGCTACTGTTTATGCCTACATCTACGATACAGCAGTTTGGAAACGGCTCTGTCATATTCGTTCTTACATGCATGCACATGTTCACCACTCGCCGAATGGAATGAGCTGGGAATTTGACCCAACCGACACCTATACCATCAAATCCGCCTATCTATCGCTTCATGCAGATAACCCCATGCTAGAGTTTTCCAAGTACATATGGTGGCCTTCTTCTCCTCTAGGTGCAAAAGTGTTTTTGTGGCGATTATGGACCGGTTCGCTGCCTATCACCAATAATCTTCGGGCCTGGCAGACTATATATCCCTCGCAGTGCGTCTTTTGCTTACAGAATTTGGACACTAAGGATCACCTATTCTTGCAATGTCCACATATCAAATCTTTATGGGTTGAGCTTGCTGCGTTATTTTCGGCTCCTTTACCACGCCAGTCCACCATTCAAGCCTATTTGATTTGTTGGTGGCGTCAGGATTCGGCTGCTACCATGATAGGCCATTTCCGGGCGGTGATTCCGGCACTGGTGTTGTGGGTGATTTAGAAGGAGTATACGTCCATCAGATTTGGTGACAGTAGCTTCTCTTATCGGCATCTATTTGATCGTGTTCGCAGACATATATATTCTTGGTGTGCATCGGTGCAGGGTCGTAAATTTGTGCAGCCCTTTCCCCATTTAATTGCCCGCGGAATTTCGCCACACATAAAAGTTTCCCGTCACAGATTAGTTCGGTGGAAATTGCCTCCTTCTGGTAGAATGAAGTTAAATGTGGATGCTGCAGTTGATTGCAGCGGAGCAGCAGCGGGTGCTGTGTTACGTAATGATTCCGGAGCTTTCATTTCTGCGGTTTGTTTTGCACTGCCAAGTGTTACGCCAGTTCGGGCTGAACTTATGGCCTTGCTCTACTCTCTTCTTTACTATGCCATGGCATATGATGGCCTATATGTTGAAACTGATTGCAGAATGCTTCTGACTATACTTGCTAATCCTTCTCAATATCATGGCTCTTGTTCAGTGGATATACAGCGGACTATCAGGCTACTATATCTCAATGCATCTACTATAAGCTATTGTCCATGCGAGGCTAACACTGCTGCACATTTTCTAGCGCGTTATGGTCTAAACACTGCAGGGGTAAGGACATACACATCAGCTTCTTCTCTGCCCTGCGACGTGCGAGGATCCGTGATCTTGGACGCCACTCTCCCAAATTTCCGTTAATGAGTACCAGGATGGTTTGGCGTTCACACTTGGGGGTTGCCTATGTCCATATTTGGCGTAGGCAGCCTTGGTATGTCTCTATTGCATTATGCCTTTTGTGCTTCTTTCTACATTCGCATGATCACTATCCTGTATCTTTGGATAACTGTTTCTATTTTTTTGAGATTTGCGGTGACTGGCATCAACGTGTATGGGAGCTAATTTGGAGTGGTCGATATAGCATTGTCAGCTGGAGGTTGCCCGTGGTCAACAGGCTACGGGCAACACGTGTATGGCTTACTTTCTTTCGTCATGCTTCTTCAATGGCCTATTTTTTGAGATGTCATTACATATATTCTCTCCGATTTGCACGAGGTGTTGACTGCCGCCGACGAAGGACCAAACAATCATATTTATGCTGTTAACAACAAGATTTATGCTGCTGTTAACAAGATTTGTGCTGCTTTTCCTGGCTATCTACATCATCATCGAAATGCATGATTCTGGCCGTACGAGGACGATGTTTATTTACCGAATTTCTGCAAAGCTGTATTCCTTATGTTTTCAACCATCTAATCATATAAATATGTACGTTTTTTTCTTCGTCAAGGTTTTATCCACAAGGGTGGTTTTACTTGACAAGATTTTAATGCGGCATATCGTATATGACTGGAGGTTACGCATACTTATTTTTCTTCATTCGCTTTTCTCTTATGATGACACAAACTTTTGATTTTTGATGTAATATGGTTTCCCTCCACCATAAGAGAGGATTTTAATAAAATTGCTTTACATAATATATATATATATATATATATATATATATATATATATATATATATATATATATATATATATATATATAGTATTAGCGGCAGCGGTTGCTGCTAGACACTTACAATATTGAAGTCACTACAAATGTGAAATAGAATTAAAAGGGTACGAAAATGTAAATCCATCTTCCTTTAACAAAGAAGTTGTGATATGTAGATATGTCCTATATTTTTGTTAAAGTTTAGCAGGACCAAAATATAATTTTCAAATGACAATATACAAAACAGATATACTTTTTGTTTCCGATTGTATAACATTCACAAAGTTGAAGGCAACACTTGCTGCTGAAAATGGAGAAGTATGTGCTATTTTTATTGTGAATATATAGTCATTCACGTCCTTATGGATGTCGACTTCAACCCTCTGTAATATATGTGCCAAATTTTGCTAATACAATGGGTGTCAATTTAGAAAAGATAAAGTAACAAAAGAATATACTCTCTCCGTCTAAAAAAATTATCGCAGTTAACTTTTTAACATAGTATAATTTGTAATATATTGAAAAATCAATTGTAATAGTATTTTTGTAACAGCCTAAGAGAGACAGTAATGATAATAATACTATACTCTCGAAACGAGTATATAGTTTTCGCAATGTGATCACTTATGGGATGAAAATCTTAGGATGTTTAGCTTGGGTTTTGCTTCGTCGATAACTATATGTAATAAAATGCCACTTATGAATATACGAGACTTTCCGGTTAACAAATAATATAATTCACCCACGAGATTATGCATGGCATATAAAGTTTATTTAAACAATTGACTTCTTTTTAATTCGAGTCCAGACCTTCCAGCAACTGGTAACGTTGTTTTTTTATGACCTTGAGGTCATGGCTTCGAGCCGCAGAAATAGCCTTTTGTAGAAAGTGTAGGGTAAGACTGCGTATATCAGATTGCAAACCGATTTGGCCATTCTCTATACCCTGTACAAACGCGGGAGGCTAATACACCAAAAACGTAATTTTACTTATTTTCAATTCGTTTTATGGCTCAGACTCATATCCTTCTGAAACACCATACAAGTGAATGGCAGAGGCCCATCATTTTCTGAATAATAAGTTCGAGAGGGATTCTTAAGGTTGAACATCAACCAGTAAGGGTCTCTGTCACCTTTGGTTCCACAGAGTGTGTAGAGATGCAAATCAGGTTTTGTACTTTTACTTATTTTCAATTCGTTTTACGGCTGAAACTCATATCCTTCTGAAACACTGTACAAGTGAATGGCAGAGGCCCATCATTTTCTGAATAATAAGTTCGAGAGGGATTCTTAAAGGTTGAACATCAACCAGTAAGGGTCTCTGTCACCTTTGGTTCCACAGAGTGTATAGAGATGCAAATCAGGTTTTGTACTTTTACTTATTTTCAATTCGTTTTACGGCTCAAACTCATATCCTTCTGAAACACTGTACAAGTGAATGGCAGAGGCCCATCATTTTCTGAATAATCAGTTCGTGAGGGATTCTTAGAGGTTGAACCCCAATTAGTAAGGGTCTCTACCACCCTCGGTCTCACAGGGTGTGTAGAGATGTAAACTATGTTCTCAAGGTCCACTAGTAGAAGTTTGTCATAGCATAGGGACAGCACAAGGAGCCCATTGGCACCGAACGAACAACCGATGGGCTGGTTTGCCTCCACAGAGTGTATAGAGATGCAAATCAGGTTTTGTACTTTTACTTATTTTCAATTCGTTTTACGGCTCAAACTCATATCCTTCTGAAACACTGTACAAGTGAATGGCAGAGGCCCATCATTTTCTGAATAATCAGTTCGTGAGGGATTCTTAGAGGTTGAACCCCAATTAGTAAGGGTCTCTACCACCCTCGGTCTCACAAGGTGTGTAGAGATGTAAACTATGTTCTCAAGGTCCACTAGTAGAAGTTTGTCATAGCATAGGGACAGCACAAGGAGCCCATTGGCACCGAACGAACAACCGATGGGCTGGTTTGCCAGCCTATCAGGTCGTTCCACGGGCCAATAATGTTCCCACACTATGCAGCTAGCCTGGAGGGAGTTCAAACATTTTTACCTTCAGCAAGGTTCGAACTCCTGAAGTTCCTTTCGAAACCTCTTACTTATAACCATTGAGATAGGTTCTGGGAACGTTCCACAGAGATTCTTGCGTGAGCTTTTCAAGTTATGACGCTTTAGCAATTGCTGAGCATTGCCACCAGTAGTTCTGCTGCAATCGGGGTACATATGTCTGCGTTTTATGCTGAGGATTCTTAGTAGCACTTTTACGTCTTGGCGATGCCGATGCTATTATGCATTGGCATCATGTTTGAGAGGCCATTACAACATTACAATCAGAAATTATACTAAAAAAAAATTGCAATAACGTCTTGACTAATATTTGTTGAATTTTATGATTTTATAAGGTTGATGCATTATGTGATCGTCATGAATAGCATAAAATATTCAATGTGGTACTCGTTCTAATCAATTCAATGACTTCTTTAATATATGCGAATCTATTTTTGTATATTGTGCTTCCATATTATGCTAAATTTGTATTTTCTGTAGGATAAATAATATGAGAGAAAAAGACATTGTTTAAACTTTATGGAGATATGTGTTTCTATTGTAATTTGTTATTTAAATTTGAGTATCAAACAGCACTATGTTAATTTTTCAAGTTTCTTGCAATTCGAAAACGATTAACTGAAGTTGATATTTAGTATCTAGACTCATTTTTTTAACTCTCTTCTGAAAGACATGACACTAAATGTTAATTTTTCGAGTTTAACCTTGGTCAACACGCATTGTGTGTCCGTAAATGATAATCTATTTGCGATCAGCAATTTCTTTTGCTAGTTAATGTATAAATATATATCCATATATATTTATAAATATAGATTTTGATGTAAATATTTCAAACGGAATATTAAAGTACAAACATAAAGCTAATTACGGTCGTAAGTGTTACTATTTAGCAGTAAGAATTTGAAATTGATTAATTATAGAAATTATCATCTCAATCACGGAATATTTGCTGTCAGCAAATACTTATGTCTTGATGGGTAAAGGAGTAAATATGGATATCATTCTATATTATAGTTGTTAGGTCCGAAACACACTCTAGAGGAGGGGTGAATAGAGTGTTTGACAACATTGCGGAATTTTCTTGTTTGGCTCAACTCAAATGGAATTCAAAATCAAAGCAAGAATGAGAGGTGAGAAACAATAAATTAGTACAGCGGATATAGAGTGGTTCAAATTGTAAATGATTCTACTCCACTACCACTTTGTTGCCAAAGTGATTTTCAACAACTACTCTTCTTATTAAAGATAATAAGAACAACCACAGCAACACTTACACTAACACCTTAGTGTAAGCAACAACAGCAACTTCTTGCACAAAGTACACTTGTGCAACTACAGCAACTACAGCTCTAGCAAGAACTTCTTGCTACCTCACAACTTCAACAAAGTTCCCTCAAGAATTTTCTCACAGTAGGTTGAAGGAAATAGTGGGGTTCACACTTTCTCACTAGTCTAAACACAAGCAAGAGATCAAATATTTATGGTTCCTCTTGTGTTAGACTCTCTATCTCTCAATATATAACAATGAAGAACAACGAAAGCCTTAACAAGCTTTAGGCACTTTTACAAATATGAGAGAAGTATAATACAGTGAATGATGAAGCTTGATGATGGTGAAAGTGTATGTTTGCCTCATCCAAGCTTCTGACATTTATAGATGAAGTTCACCATGTTTTTGAGGCCTCCACCATGTCTTCAACTACACCAATGTCAAGATCATGTCCAAATAGTCTTTAGCCACCCTATGGAGTGATTTGATCCTCAATAACCAACCTAGGATTGCTTACATATGGATAT